>CM037855.1:87673516-88189939 GCA_021234595.1 Delia radicum
AGAAAATGCTATAAATTTTGCGATTGGCCCCTAGTGTCAGTTCTGTTTTGACATTTGTGTAGTAAACACATGCGAAATACACGTTAATAAGCAATGTTACGCTACACTGCTCCAGAACGCGGAATATTGGTGACTATTTATTTGACCAATAATCGGTCGGTGATTTTGGCACAACGTGAATTTCGTCGCAGATTTCCTGGCCGTCCAATGCCTACTGGTGAAACACTGCGACGTTTAGCCGCTCGCCTTGAAGAGACTGGCACAACACGAGATGCTGCCAGGCGTGGCAGACCCCGGAGTAGCCGTTCTGCAGAGAATATTGCTACTGTAGCCGAGGATGTCATGGAAGCGCCGTCGACATCGACCATACGACGAGCCATGCAAATGGGTATCAGTCGACGGTCTTTACAGCGAATTTTGGTACACGATTTGAAGATGTTTCCGTACAAAGTCCAGACAGTGCATCAGCTGTTAGCTGCTGACCGCCAATTGCGTGTAACATACGCTCAAGCCATCCTTAATCACCACCAAGAGGAAGATAATTTTTCATCAAAAATAATCATGAGTGATGAGGCCCATTTCCATCTTAGTGGGTACGTAAATAAGCAAAATTTACGCTTCTGGGGCACTGAAAATCCGCGTGTAACCCACGAAGAGCCATTACACCCGCTCAAAGTCACTGTACGCTGTGCTGTTTTCGCTGGAGGAGTCATCGGACCTTTTTTCTTCGAAGACGTCGCGGGCCAAACGGTTACTGTGAATGGTGAGCGCTACAGAGCAATGATCAACGAGTTCTTTTTGCCGAAACTTGATGAATTGGGATTGGAAAACATGTGGTTCCAACAGGACGGTGCAACGGCACACACTGCACGTGCCACAACCGATATGCTGAAGAATGCATTTCCCGGGCGCCTAATCTCCCGTTTTGGCGATTTGCACTGGCCAGCAAGATCGCCTGAGTTGACCGCTCCAGACTTCTTTTTGTGGGGCTTTTTGAAGTCGCGGGTTTATGTCAACAAGCCTCAGACTCTTGCAGCTCTTAAAGACAATATCCGTCAAGAATGTGAGGACCTATCGCCGGAAGTTTTGGCCAAAGTGATGGAAAATGCCATAAAAAGGGCTCAAATGACAATCAACTGTGGCGGCGGCCATTTACATGACATCATATTCTCGACTTGATGTAAAAAAAATTAAAATACCAAATAAAAGTAATCCACAAGAAGAATCAAAGTTTTTCATTTTTTTTTTTAATTACAGCCAAAAAATATCGGAAGGTAATTTTTGCGCCACCTTGTATAAAACACAGTTCCAAAATTTGTTTATATACGTTTCACAAGAGCCGAGGTAAAGCAACCTCTCTCTACCCAGCCCACTTTTAGTTCAGAACTTAAATTTTTTTCATTAGGAACCAATTTAAAACAATATATATTTTGGGGCTATGTAGGAGATGCCACGCCCCTTCACCTATCCCGCCAACTTACATACTTACTTACTTCCCGAGTGAGCGATATATGTTTGGTCCATCTTTCAAGAAAATCGGTTCAGACGTTTATTCCTGATGATGCATCAAACATCAAGACAGACATACAAACAAACGAATTTATAATATTAATAAGGATGTCCTTTTTTAAAATCGGGACCACAAATTTTTATAGAAAATTTAAAAAAAAATTGGAGAATTTTTTAAAATGATTCTAACCCAGGGTTATCCCGTCACAATTCGACGTTTCTTTTAAATTAGCAGCAGCCTAGTATTATGCTTCCACTTAAGTGTTTTGAGCAAAACATGTGTTTTGGTGAAATAAAATGTAACATTTACAAAACATGTTTTATTTCAAAACACGTTCAGTGAAAACATAGTATTAATTTATTTTATTTAAGATTATAATACGATTGGGAAAATGAGTTATTATAGTAAGGTCCTAATAATCATAATATGTTCAGCCGAAGTGTCTTTAATAAGTTATGAAAAATTCAAACAGACATCTCTTAATCGTCTCAGAAAGTGTTTCTAAATCGTTTAGTCTACTATAATGTGGGTCTAACCCCAGTATTTTTTTGGTTGCCAACTTTAACATAAACTTTTTCTGTTTTACTCTAGGGTATATAGAATTTCGCAAAGAGCCAAACTAAATATGCTTTTAAAACTTCTTAGAAATGTGTCTTCCCTGCTCAGTATTGATATGTTAAGAGTCGATATGTTGATTCAAATCATAAAGAATGCAAACAATTTTAAATTCCAATTATTTCTAATTTCCATACCATTGTGTTTACATACATATGCCTGCCTACCTTCTACTGCATAATTCGTGTGCAAATTGCAATAATTTATTTGATACATTTTTCGTTTGTTCTTTTCCCTTTCGTGCAATTTCCAATTTACAGCTGCTGGTTGTCTGTATATGAGCCTGTTGTATGGTGGCTAGTGGGACCCATTGCTGGCATGTCAGTTGTTAATCTTTTAATACTGTTTGTATCTGTTAAAGCGGCATTCACTTTAAAGGATCATGTATTAGGTTTTGGCAATTTACGTACGTTACTATGGCTCTCTGTTGTCTCACTACCCCTAATGGGTGTCATGTGGGTATTAGCCGTATTGGCAGCATCAGAAAATTCCCAACTGTTAAGTATGTTACTATCGGGCGTAGTAGTAATACATGCCATATTTTGTTTGGTGGGTTATTGTATCATTAACAAACGAGTTAGAGAAAATCTGCAAAGAACATTTTTGAGGTGTATGGGTAGAAAAGTACCACTTTTGGATTCATCAATGGTCGTCAGCAATAGTTCACATAATGTTAATGGTACGACAAGGCCAAATAATTTTCTCAATGCCAATGGTTATGATACACAACGACGAAACGTGGGTATAAGTGTATCGAGTACAACATCACGAAGTACGGCCAAAACTAGTTCAAGTCCTTATAGGTTGGTTTAAGATTTTTATTATTTTTTGTTTAATGGTAAATATTAATTAATTTAAAGTATATCTTCTCCTAGTGATGGACAATTGAGGCAGACTTCAACCTCAACTTCAAATTATAATTCCAATAGTGATGCTCCCAGTTTCTTAAGAGGTTTTGATTCTTCCACCACTAGTGGTCAACATGAGAGGAAACCGAGAAGACATAGAAAAGATTCTGATTCAGGATCAGAAACCGATGGTCGTTCATTAGAGTTGGCCTCTAGTCATTCTAGTGATGATGATGAGTCTAGAACTAATAAATCTTCGACAACGGGTACTGCCACTAGTACTCATCGTAGTACTGCCGTTAGCATAACACCTTCATTTTTACCCAATATAACGGAACATGTACAAGCTACTACACCACCTGAACTTAATGTTGTACAAAGTCCACAACTCTTTCCCAGTGTTAATAAGCCCGTATATGCTCCACGTTGGTCTAGCCAACTGCCAGATGCTTATCTACAGGCACCACCCAATATGGGTAGATGGTCTCAAGAAACGGCCTCGGACAATGAACATGTACATCATGGTCAAAAGATGACAATATCTCCAAATCCCTTACCAAATCCAGATCTCACAGATACTTCCTATTTACAGCATAATCATAATAAAATAAATATGACACCCTCCATATTGGAAAATTTACAAAATGCTCGTCCAACCGATAGCTATGATGGTTTAGAGAGAGAAAGTCTGTATGGCAGAAGACCCGATAATTACGTACAATATGATGGTATACAGGCCAATATAAGCAATTACAAACCACCCAGTCATTATGGTAGTGAACATGACTACAACGGTAGTAATGGTAATAATAGTAATGGAAGTTCGGGTGGCGGAAATGGCCAATCGAATGGTAATAATGGTGGTACACAAATTGTTAATCATATGCGTTCATTTCATAATGATAATGCCTATTTAAGTGATAGTGTCTATGATAAGCAAAGAACAATGGGTTCACCGTACATGTCCAAAGATCGTATAACACCGGACATATATGGTTCTCGTGAAAATCATTATAGTTTGAAAAAACAGCCTGCCATATATCCGGGAGATTCTATGCATTCGGTACATTCACTTCTTCGAAATGATTATCAACAACAACAAAGACAACTGCAGCAACATCATCATCAATCTCTGCAACATCATCAACATCCAGATCATCATTCAGATCGTTTGTCTGAGGGTTCAGATAAAAATGGTTATCATTTCCCCTACACTGCCGAAGAGGATCATTTGTCATCAGCTCGTAAGCTGAGTTTACAACACAACCAATCACCTGCCTTACATTCATCACAACAAATATTAAATGGTCATCATTCTCATCATCATCAGCAACTGCATCCGGGTATGGTGAACGATATAAATAACCCTGGGTTAATAGGTAGACATACTTTAAATGGTTCTCGTCATAGTTCAAGAGCATCTTCACCTCCTTCGTCTAGTATAGTGGCACCAATGCAACCTTTGGCGCCATTAACTAGTATAACGGATACCGAGTAAGTTAATGTTTTTTTTTTTTTTCTTCCCCAAATGTTTAATTAAATTTAGTTATTTTTTTATATGGTTTCTGTTTGTTTGTTTGTTATATTAAGCGGTGTTTTTTTTGTAATGCAAATTTTGTTTTATTCAATAATTATATTTTATAGTATAAAGTTTTTTTTTTGGAATAAAAAGTAAAGCGATAAATAATTTAATAATAAAGTTTAACCGAATTTTTACTAATAATGGTTTCTGCTGGCAGTTTCCAATCATGTTAATTCAATGAAAAACGGATAACACACAAAATAAAAAATAATGGCGGCCATTCAAAATTTTGTATGCAAAAGTTCCCTAATTATTGCAACAATTAAATTAACAATTTGAATTAAAGTAATACCAATTAAAATAACAAATCCAAAAAAAGCTTCAATAAGTTCGCCAACTTTCCATCAGGTGGAGAGCAACAACTGGTCTGAGATTTATCATTTTGCGCAATTACAGTGTTGCCATTTTTTTTTTATTTATTTATTTAGTCTATGGATTAAATCCTTACAGACTATAAAAAATTTTAATTAAAATTTATTAACAAAATTATATAACAACAAAAAACATAATTAAATATTTAAATACAGTATTATTTTACGTTTAACAGCATCAACATTTAAAGAAAAATCAATACAATTATATAAATCATTAAAGTCTTTACATATTCTTCGTAATGGGTCAGCATTAGCATAGTTACTACGATAAAACTGCAGTGATAAAGGACGAAAGTAACGAGTTGGAAGTTGAGGAACAATAAACGTTATGTTATTAATCAAAAATTCAGAAAAAACATCACCATTAATTAAGTTAAGTAGAAAAGATACTTTTAACATAATTTGACGGCTTTTAAGCGTAGGTAATTTTATAATAACAAGTCTACTCTGATATGAAGGAAGCTTAACTCCCGGAATCCATGAGAAACCTCGCAAACAAAAAATCAGAAACTGGTTTTGAACAGATTCAATGTGATTACTGTGATTGTTATATTGTGAGTCCCAAATTAATGAGCCATATTCTAAAATCGGTCGTACAAGAGACGTGTATAGCATTTTTGTAACGTACGGATCACTGAACTCCTTGGCCCACCGCTTAATGAAAGCAAGTACGCCTCTGGCCTTGTTTACCGTCATATGAATATGAGAGACAAAATTAAGTTTCGGATCAAATAATATTCCCAAATCCAGAAAAATATCAACTAATTCCAGTTGGTGTCCATCAAAGAAGTAATCAATTTTTATAGGATTTTTTCTATAAAAGCACATGGACTTACATTTTTTTATGTTAAGATCCATTAGGTTTATATTGCACCAATTTTGGAAATTATCTAAGTCCATTTGTAGAAAGATATGATAAGATGGATTTTTATAACTCGAAAAGTTCTTGACATCATCAGCATACAACAATATTTTCGAATATTTGATCACATTTGGAAGATCATTTATATATAAAGAAAAAAGAACTGGCCCTAAGTGGCTTCCTTGAGGGACCCCGGATTTAACTGCTATGTATTTAGAAGTAAAATTTTTATATCGTACACTTCGCTTTCTATTAAAAAGGTATGATGAAATCCAGTTCAGACTGTTAGAGGAAAACCCTACTAATTTCAATTTAGTCAGGAGCAGATTATGATTAACCTTATCGAATGCCTTACTAAAGTCAGTATAAACAACATCAGTTTGTTTCCCATTTACAAATCCTCGATTAATTATAGTTGTTAAATGTAAAAGATTAGTGACAGTTGAACAGCCCTTCCGAAAACCATGTTGATAAGGGGACAAAATATGCGAGACATGATGACATATGAAATCAGTAATGAATTCTTCAAATAGCTTTGGAATGTTTGAAGTCCTATCTCTTTTTGCCCACCTTGCAGCTCTCCTCTATACGCTTACCAAAGAAAGCAACACATTAATAAATAGAAAGAATTTCCTGAGTGTTGCTTTTCTTTATAAAAAAATAAATAAAAAAAACCAAAAAAAAAATATGTTAACAGTTATTCTTCAAATTTTTTAAAAACCGCTAACTTATCAAAAAAGTTTTTTTTTTCAGATCAAGTTAAAGATTTTTGTCATTACTTGATAAAATTGCAAAGCAAATAATATTTAAAGTAACAACTTTTGTGGGTTTCTCTTGTCAAATATTAAAAAAAATATTGAATAACATTTTCGGTAATTCTACCGACAATTGTCGTTAGCTAACGAAATCGATATAATCGTTAAGAAAGTTAGAGAATCGCACTACAGGGAATGAAAAAGTCCGGGAAAACAAAAACACAAATGCTGGGGTGCCAAGACTTTTTTGGTTGCATGCCAAAACAAAGATACATATATTCTATTGTAAAAAGTGTTGCGTTCCACCCTAATTACATTTTTGTAAAGCCAAATTTTTTCTTTTAGAAAAGCAACCATTAGGGAAGAAAAATTTGTCGTTTTTGCATTTTTTTTTTGCTATTTTTTTTTTTTGGATTTTTGATTTTTGAGCGCTTATGTAAATTTTTAATTAGATTTTCTGGCTTTAAAAATTATATTGTTTAACTTTGTTGTTTTTTTAATTGTTTATTCCAACCTTTTATGCTTTAAGTTTTGTTTCCTGTCTTTTTAATTACAACTTTATTGCAGAGTATAAAATATTTTGTTCAATTTTCTGAAATTTATTTAATTTTTCTGCTTTTCCCGATTCCCATCAAATCATTAAACTTTTATAAATCGAAAATTCAAAAAATTGTTTACGGCAAATGTTACACAAAATGTCATTAATTTAAATTTGTTACTACACATTTTGAAGGGAAATTTCAACATTTTTTTTAATAAAATTTATATTCCGAAAAGCTTGTGGAACTTTGATTCTTGTAAAACGAACTTTAATTTTTTTTATCAGAAGTCTTTTTATTTATTAAACTTTTTCTTTGTTATTTCAGAACGCGACTTACTACATTTATTTTTGGCTTAAAGCACATATTTTATCATCGAAAATAAACATTTAAAACTCTGAAAACTTTTTAACAGAATTTTTCTAATAAAATTAAGATATTTGTAAATATTCAGGAAATCCCGAGTAAAAACGATTATATGAAATCATATACAATTTCATCCGTGAAATGGGCCTATATAATTATATTGGCTTAAGTCCAATTGCACTAGTTTAGATATAATTGTATTTACATCATATATAAATGTATCCGAGTTATGACGCGATACGATGTTATGAAATTGTGTATAAATTTATTTAATTGTATCAGTTTAGAACTTGACTGATACAATTATATAAAGGGTAAATTTTATACAAGTTTAAATCATAATAAAATAATGAAATATATTTTTAATATCCATGAAACGGGGTTTATTGGAAAGAAAATTTTATGAAATTAATGTTTAAATATGATTTCTGCCGTGTGGCCGCCACGGCTGGCGAGTAGAAAGCGCAATCTGGAACACCAATTTTCAACAACTTTTCGCAGCATTTGCGTCCGTATTTCGCAGATAACTCTTCGAATGTTGATTTTCGGATGTTCAATTGTTTGTGGTTTATCGACGTAGACAAGTGACTTAACATAACCCCTCCTCTTTTCGACCTAACCCTAAGATAACTCCAAAGAAAATAATCCAGTAGGGTTAAATCACACGATCTTGGTTGCCAATTAATTAAGCCATTACGTGAAATTATTTTTTCATCAAAAGTTTCTTTGAGTAAATCAATTGTAACGCCCGCTGTGTGGCATGTTTCTCCGTCCTGTTGGAACCACATATTAATTGAAGCACGTAATTGAGGTACGAAAAAATTTCGAATAATGTTCCTATACCGTTCACCATTGACAGTAACATTCTGATCATCATCGTTTTTGAAGACATAATTGTTTTTGAAGACACTGACCATCATCGTTTTTGAAGACAATGACTCCACCAGTCCATAAAGCTGACCAAACAGTAATTTTCTATGGATGTAATAGAGTTTCGACAAAAGCTTGTGGATTGTCCTCACTACAAATGCGACAATTCTACTTATTTACGTACCCACGATATGCACGATTATGTACGCCATAAAATGGAAGAAGTGCACGATGAGTTTGACAAATAGATCAATTATTTTGATTAAAAATTTCAACAATTTGCACTGGTGTAAGTCGATTCATAATGAAATTTCAAAGCAAACAAAACAAAAAGTAACTATCAGCTGTTAAATGGGTGGTCAAATAAAGCAGTGATGCCAACTCAAAGTTGTGACACTCTAAAAAAACACGCTTTATAAACTAGATGTAATTGTATACTCTTTTGAAACTGGCACAATTATATCTGATATAAGCAAGGATTTTTTATTTGATACAATTGTATCAGGTCAAAATTTGGATACAATTCTATAGGACTTATATATAATATTATCATTTTCTATCAAAACTGATATATTTAAAAAATATTATAACCATCTAATACAATTCTATAGCGCCATTTATCGGGTGCAATTACATCTGATTTATATAAAGATTTATCAGAAAAGATCCTCATTAAATACAATGAAATTGAAACTGTTATATTTATATGAACCCATTTCTCAGATATAACTGTATATTAGGCATATAACTAATTTTTACGAAAAATTTGGCATACCACCACGTGGTGGCAAATATTGTACAAGTAATGAATATCACTTTTTTAGGTGATTTCGGTTCAAAAACGTTCCGCGCAAAAATGGATTTCTAAAAAAAGTCAGATTTTTTTTTTTAATATTTTTTAATTTTTTTAATATTTTTTTTTTGTGTATTGCTAGCTAAATTTTCTTTCCACGTATTACAATACTTTTCAACATAATCAGCACTTGTCTTAAACATTTTTACACAAACAATATTTAATTATCCCGATAAAAACTGCTAGTTCTTGAATAACTTGCATTTTCTTTTTTAAATTTTTAAATTTTGAATTTTAAATCTTGAATAACTTGTGTTTTTTTTTTTAATTTTTAGGAAGATTATTAGTAAAATAAATATCTATTATTATGAAGAAAAACGTGTACACTGTACAAAATTTTTTTTGTTTTTTTCAGCAGTTCTGATAAAAAAGTAATTTCGTTTTGCGCGGAAACTTTTTTGCAATTTCGCAAAAAAAAATTAATGGGGGTTCATACTTTTTTATGCTCTATTCGACTATGGTATGCCGTTTTTCGTATTTGCAAAAATTTTAAAAAGTTATATGCCTACTGTATATAGCTCATATTAAAATCTGCATGAATATACCCAGCAAAAAATGGTGCTTGCCCAGAAGCAGTTCTAGAAGGCATTATTTAATTACCGAGCGCTTCCGAAACAGAAGGCATTATTTTTTGTTCGCGATGTCCCATTTGGTATGTCTCATCGTAGGCAATAAAAAGCGCTATTATTGTGTGTTGACAATATTAAAGCTTCATGGTATCAATTATTTACTGCTTCATTAATTGCATTATAAACTGCTTCAAAGAAGTCATTTAGGGAAACACGACTGAATGCCTTCTCTAATTGCTTTAATGTATGCCAGACGGTGAAGCGCTATTTTAGAAGCATACACAATAACTTGTGTTTTTTTTTTAATTTTTAGGAAGATTATTAGTAAAATAAATATCTATTATTATGAAGAAAAACGTGTACACTGTACAAAATTTTTTTTGTTTTTTTCAGCAGTTCTGATAAAAAAGTAATTTCGTTTTGCGCGGAAACTTTTTTGCAATTTCGCAAAAAAAAATTAATGGGGGTTCATACTTTTTTATGCTCTATTCGATCAATCAACTTTGCTAAATTTGGTAATTCTTCCTTTTTTTATTTATGACTATTAACCAGAAAATCGTAATAAAATTATCCAGAAAAATTTCCAGAACCATATTATAACAATATTGGGATCTATTTGGAAAAATAATATGGTCATCTAATTACCATATTATGATAAAGAAAAAATAAAAGAGTATGGTTGTCACAACCATTGTACTTGGTTGCCGCAATCATAAATAAAAAAATATACCAATGCTAGGTTATTTTTTGCTGGAACATGACGTATGATTAACATTTATTTAAAAAAAAAACACTCATACGCCATAGTATACAAGTGATGTTCAATAAACATCAAATTTAGTTAAGTTGCAGTAATTGATGAAAAAATATAATAAATTGTATTGCATTTATAATTTGTAAGCAAAGGCAAACGAAAAATTGGTTTTATATACAGTAAAACACGGTTAAGATGAACTCCGGGGAAGGTTAGTATTAACCGGCGTAAAATTTATTTACAATTTTTTTATTGCTCAAAATCCGGATATCATAAGTAAAATTTTTGGGTTTTGAGATTATTATTATAATAAACTTAGCGCGCTCCTTCTAATAGTATTTTCAGTTTCTGACCAAACCTTATAACATCGCAGTAATTCAGCATGCACTTTATCGTACGTCCCGTATGTGCACCAAAAATGAACATATGACTGTTTTGGTAGGTCAAAATCGTTTTAAAAATACTTGAACGCATCTCGAATTTTTTTTTTGACCTCTCATTTGACCTCTCATTACCGAAATTTATCATATCGAAATGTTTGACCTTTAGTATTTTTGAGAAAAACAAAAACGTCAGCATATCTTCAAAACAGTTTTTTTTTTTGAATGTCAATTTAAAAATTAAAGAAATAGACATCAATTTACAGTGGACCATTTCATTATGAATTTAGTTCCAATATCTGTATCCTAAAGAAGATCTAACGAGTTAGGTATCCCGACCCGGACCGCCAGATCTTAATGAACTTCGGATATGTTGTAGAGAGTTAAAATTTAAGGAACCCGTGTTTTTTTTAGCTACCCAAACTCATGTTTAGGCGTTACTAAGTGGTGTCAAAAATTACCCCATTTTACGTTGTGTTGGTTTATTTTGTTCTATTAAAAGTAACTATAATAAATCACTCTTATGTACAGGGCAGCGCTTCTATGCAAATATATGTTGGTAATCAGTAAAACAAAATCGATTTGACGATAATAGTTTCGGATTTTATTTACATGTTTTTGCATATTTTGAGTTCAACTATTTTGCGTTAAACTAAGAGGAAGAATTTAAAAATCTTAACACAGCCGTTAATTAAAATAAGAAACATCAAATTCCTATTGTCTTTTATTTTAAACCTTCGCTATCGAGTTCAAATAGTTTTAACGCATATTTTATATTTTTTGTATCCATGAAAGTCGTTGCCATGGTCATGTATAATGTTTTACTCAAAAATAAGTCGAAAAATTTCAAACTAACTTTCCGTTATCCAATTTTGGCCCACTCATAGATACGCTGGGAATTTGTGAAAAATTATTTGTAAATTGTTCCCTTTTTGAAGTCAAGCTGTAATACAGTATTGTTTTGTAAAAAAAAACATTCATTTACAGAATGATTTTAATTTTTGACTACATTTGCAGTTCATTTAAAAACACAAACCACTCAAAATTACTGAATTATGATTTTAAAGTCATTTAATGCAGATTTTTTTTTTATTTAAAAAATAAAACAAATAAATGTTTGTTTATTTTTACTACATATGTGGGTTTTATTTTTACTACTATTGTGATTCATTTTTTGAACAGTAAAAAGCAAATGACAATGCTAGTTGAATTAACTGAAATGTAAGTCGTTTTTCTTTCAAGTAAAATATTATTTGTTTTTAACTATATTTTCTGTGGTGTTTACCTACAATAGTATTCTAATTGTAATCTAATTGAATCGTAATTTAAATTGTGTAAAATACACTTAAGAAATGGCTGCCAATTATTTGGTAACATTTCAACTTAAATAATTTTTCCCAGAAATTATATAAAAATTAGTAACGCTTTGCCGCGTTTTTTTACTTTTTCTGCTTTTATTTATGCACAAAACAACTTAATTAGTGACATGTTTTCATTGAACTTAAAGGTTTATTTACTGAGTGCTTGTAATGTGAAAAGAAAAAGCAGCTCTGATACTTAAACAATATATGATAGTATAGAAAGGGCTTATTACTTGCCTTCCCGTCCGTTCTCAGATTTCGATAAAATTAGTGTATGTAATAAAAACATCGGTCCAAGTCGATATTTGAAGCTAAATATTTGTTTCAAAAGTTTTTTCTTTTAAATCGCTTTAATGTTTTTAGTGTTACATTGGAGAGAAGTTGAAACCTCTTATATATATATATATCACAAATTGCATATTTTTCTTGTAGCATTCTATTAAAAATAAAAGCGAAAAACGAAGTAATTGTTAACCTCATATATACACAGAAAACACTAAAAACGGGTTTCAATTAAAAAATGTATTGAATCAATTAATATTTTAATTGATTTTGCACCTATCACGGCAATGATACTATCAATTAAACCTTTTATTAAAATTAAGAAGAAAAAAAAAAGTTATAAATAACTTCTACAAAAAAAAATATGATACTCACAAAAAAGTGTGTGATCTATACGTTGGTATGTGTGTTTTTTGCAATGCTGAGTCTGTTTGTGTGTGTTTGTTAACTTCAAATGTATTTGGTATTTTATATTAAAAATTTTCTATTTATGCATACAGTGTATGAAAAAATAATATGATAATTGCATCTAAAATAAAATATGTATTTATATATTTAAAAGTCAATTAAAATATTAATTAATTCAATTAAATATTTGTTTAGAAACAAATTAAATTCAAATCAAATCTTTAATTAGATATTTTAGGTTGATAATTTTATCTGTGTACCAATTCGGAGTGAACCACACTGCCAACCTTCCTTTTTCACCTTAATCCGCTCCCCAGTTGGAAATTGCAAGGATTTTTTAATGTTTTATAAACTGTATGTATAAAGATAAAAATGTTGAGGATTTAATAAAAAAATCTGACCCCAACATGAAATTGTAGTAATGGTAGATTTGAAGAGTTGCCTTATATGCTACCTATATAGGGCAGGCAATAATTCAAACTAACAATGTTTACAACAGATTCTTTGTTTCTAAATAAGAAATACTTTATGACAGTATTAATATTGCTCAGTTTTGCCTTGATTCATTTATGCAACAAAATAAAATAAAAATTTCTGAAAAATATTATGAAATAGGTTCAAACAGAGTTGTAAACCTAAAAAATCCCAGAACTACAACGAGCCTAAAATGTTAAGTTAGGTTAATTGAAATTTCTGAAAAAGTATTAAAAGTAACAAAATATGTCAAAAAAAAATTATTAGTTTCCACATTTATGTATATTAAAAAAACGATGAAAATATAGTGTTCAAAACCAATAACGGTCCTTTTTGACAAGAAAGAGAAACATTGCTAAGTCTCGCAACGAATCGCAAATATTTTCTATTTTTTAAAATTTTTAGATTTTTGTGTTTAATTTGACGACTTTAAACATATAAAATCGACCACTCGAATTCCTCCACCTCTTCTGATTTCAGCCAAACTTGGTACCAAAGATGTACATCATATAACTATAACCTCGCCTAAAAGTAGGTTAGCTAGTCCCAGTGGATCTTTAAATATCGCCTTTCAATATATGACAAATATTCGAAATTTTTAATTCCATATTTTTAAAGCAGCTTAAGCTACAAGAGTCACTGATAGGTCATTTTAAAGTACTTAAATTGTGGTTTTTCTAGTGTACCCAAATTATTCACTTCTCCACGGAAATATTTTTGTTTACAGTTTTATTAGTTTTTTGATTTTATATACATCGAAATTATTTTTAATTTATAACCAGCTTTTAACTTTTGTAAATTTACACTCACAATATTTTTTCCGTAAAGACTACATAAAATTAACTGAAAATCAGTTAAAAACAGGACTACTTACTTTTCGTTTAAAACAATTGTATTTTTTAGTTTATTTTCAACTGTTGAATATTAATTGACAAAATCCATAAAAACAATAGATTGCTTTCGTTTATTTCAATACTCAATATAATATAACAACTTTTTGTTTTGAATAGAAAATTTTAACTGAATATTTTAACTGTTACGGAAAGTCCGTTTATTTGTTTATTTTTTTTTTTTTTTTTGTTGAATTACAGACAGAACGTTAAAAAATATATATTTTTTTGGTAATTTAACTGTATATTCCATTGAAACAACTTTGCCGACTAAACTTTTAATTAACTGTTGATTTTTTATGGAAAAGTTCTTGTGAGTGTACCAAAATAATGCAAATCAAACATATTAGCTAGGTTGATACTAGTATTTCGATTTGACTAAAGATCTCATCTGAACCCGAAGTTTTAGAAAATCTAGTCCCTCAAGAATAGGCAGAACTGTTTATTATTAGTTTTGCTTAATTCTTGTCTTCTTAGTAATCAAACACGTGCCAGGATCTTTTCCTAACAATTTTTATTTTTTTAAAAAATATGTGTTAATTATGAATTACTTCCCTTTGCCATGTCCAAATCCCTATGTGAAGCCCTTAAGGTATATTAATTTATACTTAACATATATTTTTTTAAAAAATTTTAAAGCCGCGGGCCGCGGATTTTGGAAAACAAAATGCATTTCACCGTCAAAAAGTGAATTATTTTCATGTAAAACCTTTTAAATGAGGTACACACAGAGAAATAAAGTGCCAGCCGAATTGAAAAGTGTATATTAATGGTAACAACGTATAAATTCAGTTGGTACAACCATATTTACATTCGATTTCTGAAAATTTTGGGTGTTGCAACTAAAATTCTGTTGAATTAACCGAACTTTGTTGTGAAAACTAATATAAAGTTGTGCCAACTCTCTGATATTCGTAATAACCGAATTAGAGTCGTAGTAACAGAATCTCAGTTAGCAAATAGCTAAATTTTTTTCTGTGTATATCAATGGACATTATATTTTAAACCGTTAAAACGATATGGGCAATTATGTGTAACTACTTTTGCAAAACTTTTACTTTTTTCAATAAATAATTTTTTTATGTAAATTCTTTTTTCTTTTATATTAAGTATCGTTTTTCTATTTTTATTCATAACTTTGGATCCGTAATATCTCCACATATTAGTTTGAAAAAATGGCATAGTGGAATAAATTATAATTAACATATATTTTTTGAAAATTTTAAGAAACATTTTTTAAATACAGCGGTTTTGAACGCTGATTTTGAAAAAAATGCATTTTACCTTCAAAAATTATTTGTTGCTTATTTTGTTTAAAGCAGTAGCTTTAAAATGAGGTGTCTGTGAATCACGTAGCTTTAACCGCTAAAAGTATATGGACTATTAAGTACGACTACTTTTGTTAAATTTTCGATTTTTATTCATATTTTAAAACGCGATACTTCCACTACCCGTTACAGCTAACAACCCAAAACATGTATTTGTATTTGTATTTGTATTTATTTAGTCTATGGAAAAAAATCCTTACAGACAATATCATAAAAATTACATAAGTAGATACATAACATAATATCACAGAAATCAGACATTCAAAGTTAAAATTATACTACGTTTAACAAAGTTAACATTTTTTGAAAAATCGATACAATTATAAAAATTATTAAAATCATTGCTCATTCGTAAAAGAGGATCAGCATCAGCATAATTTTGACGGTGAAATGGAATAAATAGAGGAATATAGTACCTCGTTGGGCGTTGAGGAACATTGAATAACAGGTTATTGACGAGGAATTCCGAGCAGCAAATTTCACCATTAATCAGCTTGAATAAAAACGTAACATTCATCATTTTTCTTCGGCTTTCCAAGGTTGGCAGCTTGATGCGAGCCAGTCTAGTAGTGTAGGATGGAAGATCAGCTACAACCCCCAAATAAAAACTCCGTAAACAGAATAGCAAAAATTGTTTTTGGACGGACTCAATTAGTTGGATACGAACATTTTCCTGAGGATCCCAGATTATGGAACCATATTCCAAAATTGGTCTTACAAGGGAAGTATAAAGTATAAAGTGATATTCGGTTCAATGAATTCTTTTGCCCATCGTTTTATAAATGAAAGCACACCGCGTGCTTTATTTGCAGTCAAAGTAATATGTTGTATAAAAGTTAATTTAGGATCCAAAAGAACACCAAGGTCATTAAAGGTATCAACTAACTCCAACTGATAGCCCCCTAAAGAATAGAAATCGGGAACACAGAATTTTCTGAAAAATATCATATGTTTGCATTTTTTCAGGTTTAACTCCATTAAATTTAAACTGCACCAATCGTTAAGACTGTCCAAATCTTCCTGAAGGTATATGTGATCAGAAAAATTATCGAAGCTATGGAAGATTTTCACATCATCAGCGTACATTAAAACATTTGAAAATTTAATCACTAACGGTAGATCATTAATGAATAACGAAAACAAAATAGGTCCAAGATGGCAACCCTGAGGTACTCCTGATTTAACATCAATATTCTTAGATAAAGAATTGTTAAATAGAACGCGTTGTTTTCTGTTACTTAGATAAGATTTAATCCAATCCAAACCGTTGTTTGTGAATCCCATTAAAAATAACTTTTTTACAAGAAGATTGTGATTTACTTTGTCAAAGGCTTTGCTGAAGTCTGTATAAATAGCATCAGTATGTTGGCTTTTGGTAAATCCCCGGTTAACTAAAGTTGTAAGGTGTAACAGGTTTGTAGTTGTAGAGCAACCTTTTCGGAAACCGTGTTGAAATGGTGACAATACGGAGGAGATATTATGACATAGTTGTTCTGTTAAACATTTCTCGAATAGTTTTGGGATATTACTCAATTTAGCAATACCTCTATAATTTGTTACCGCCGATTTATTACCAGATTTAAATAAAGGTATAATGTAGGACTCCTTCCACTGTTTAGGAAAATAACCGTATTTGATGGATACATTAAACATAATCGATAGAGGAGTAGCTAAAGCATGAGCACAATTAATTAGCATGCAACTGGGTATGCCATCAGGTCCATGATAAAATGAAGATTTTAAGCTTTTAATACATTTTTTTATATCTGAAGTGGTAAGAAGTGAAAACGATAACGACTGTTGTTCAGTTAAAGGGATTGGATAATTGACAGAATCATCATAGCGAGCATCAGAATACGTAGTTGCAAAAAAATCGGCAAACATGTCACTTATCAGTAAATCATCGCTAGACTCATTAGATAAATATTTCATGACAGGTGGATATCCACAAGACTTCCGCTTTGAATTAACAAATTTATAGAACGCCTTCGGATCTCGTTTACGATGATATATTTATATAACGCTTTCTTTCTTATATTTATATGACGCTTACCTTCCATACCGATTTTTTTTTTTTTTTTTTTTTTAAGAGAAGCAACACTCAGGAAATTCTTCCTATTAATTAATTTGTTGCTTTCTTTGGAAAGGGGATAGTGGAGAGATGAAAGGTGGTGAAAGGTGAAGGGCTTCTAACATGGCAACACTGTAATTGCGCGAGATGAAAAGTCTTAGAACAGTTGTTCTTCGTCACCTGATGGAGAGTTGGCGAATTTATTGAAGCTTTTTGTTTCATAGCCCTGATTCATTATTTTACTTCGGTGGGGTTAATTGCTATGTAAACACCGAAGGTGGGCGCTGCGATACATATAAGTGATAGAAAACGCATACATATTATTTTTCTAAATTGATGTTGTCGTCACCGGGAATCGAACCTGGGACCATCTGTGTAACAGTCCAACGCGCTAACCATTACACCACAACGCCAAATTTAAACGGGGTAGAATTCGAAATTGGTTATTTTTTGATGGTTTTATGTGGAATGAGTCTGATATAAAAATTTAGTTTGCTGCTTTTAGTTTCAAAAAGTTATGATGAATAAAAAAAATTTTAAGCATTCATTAATTGGGTAAAAAAAATAAAATTTTTAAATGAATAAGAATTTTAGTTTTAAATAAATAATAAGTATTTATCAATCCTTAAAAACGTTTAAAGAGATTTAAAAAAAAAATCTTTAAAACAAAAATGAGTAAATCTTTCACACAAACCATTTGTGTGTTGTCAATGTTTAAACCGCAATGATTTTCATCCCATTTTAAAATTTTACTTTATTTTTGTAAAACATACGAAAAACTTTTATCATTAAAAATCGTTTTACTTTTAGTTCCATATAAAAACTTTAACAATAATTACTCTTAATTAAGAATTTAACTTTGAAAACTTTTGGTGTCTATAAACATAGTATAAATGGCCTTTCTTTCTTTTTTTTTTTTTTTTGATTTTAGTTTTTAGTTTTGAACGGCTTAATGAAACAAGATAGTAACAAAAACAAAAAAAGTTTTAATTTTGTACTCGTGTTTTATTAACAAAATTTTAAGAAAAATATACAAAAAAAAAAACTAATCTTTTTATATTTCCTTTTTCCAATTTTCCCATTTTATACTTATACACTTTTTGTTCAAATTATGGGAAACTATAAAAACAATCCTTTCATATAATCATCAATCCTTGAACAAAAAAAAAAACTACAACAAATCCTGATTTCCACGCCATTAACTGAAAATACATACACTCACACTTAAAACCAACACATAAACAAATACACGCATAAATAAAAATACAAATAAAAATACACACATCCTTTTTATGCTTGGCCGAATATCACTGCAACCAACAACCTTTTATTTTTCTTTATTGTTATAATTTTGTTGCTATTTTTTTTTTTTTTGTAACAACCAAACAGTTCTTGGTCCTGGGAACATTTAAAGAAAATCTAATCATAAACTGTGTATTGTTTTCTTTTATATTCTTTCTAATTTAACATTCTTCGTTTTTCCGGGTATTTGTGTGTGTGTAATTGTAACAAACAAATACAACAATAACGTTTGTTTTATTTTCTTTTGTTTGCTGGACTTTAATTTACACATGCTCTCTTACACACATATATACACACATAAAAACAATACCAAATTTAATAATACTCAAACAATTAAACTGCTTTACAATTAAACCAACCAACTAACCCATATGCTTTAACAACAACAACTTCAATACACTCACCACTACAATAACAACAACTCTAATACAATGACTTTTACTACTCTGGGGTTTTTGAAAAATGGTTTTTATATTACAACGTACTAAACAATGCCAACGCTCAAAAAACAATGATATATATAATCTACTACTACAAATTGTTTTTAATTTACTAATACTAATACATAATCCAACAAAAATCCAACAACTACAATTACAACTACTGCTAAAACAACTTTGCCACTACAACTACTGCCATTACCACTACATGTATCATCTATTATTTTTATAATTCTAACAAAACAACAACAAAAACCAACATCTACTCACTCGCTGTCGGTCTCTCTCTGTCTCTCTCTCTCTATCATACATTCTTCATATATATATGCAGTTCAGAGGTAAACCACAAATTCATTTTAACTTTTTAATCTAATAAATTAATATAATTTACTTACTTTGTTTTGTTATAGTTTAATTTTCTGTATTGTTGTTATAACTTTTATATTTGTTAATTGTACGAGTATGATAAGTTTTGTAAATTTTATTTTTTTTTTGTTTTTCTCAGCAATAAAATTAATTTGGAATTTTTATTTGAAAAATATTTTATGTTTGTAAATATGTAAATATTTAGTTTTTTCTTATTATTAGTATTATTTCCTTTTTTTCGTTTAAACCAACACCCAGATAAACAATTTTATTGTAAATATACACAGACATTTTTTAATTCAATTAAACAAAATTCTAAAAGAGTAAATAACATTATTTTTGCCTTCTGTAAAGTTGAGTCTTAACAAAATTTTTCGATACGGTCTTCGGATATGTGGCAATGGGTATTGGGCTGCTTCTTATTTTTAAAAACGTCGAATTTTGGACGGGACAACTGTGGGTTAGATTAAGAATTATGAAAAAAAAAAAAAATATCTAATTTATTTTTTCAAATTGTCGAAAAAAAATAGGGTCACTACCAGAATTTTTTAAATTTTTCTCGTTTTTTAAAAATGCATACGAGTATTTTCATAAAAATTGTTTGTTTTTTTTTTAAATTAATACAAATTTTTTTATATACACTAAAAAAGTTCTATAATTGTCACATGATTTAAATGTCGGTATGGTTTAAAGATCTGTAAAATTGATTGATGTAGTAATTTAATTGTCACTTTGGCTTAAAAGTTGAAAAAAAAAAATAAATTTAAAAATTCTATGTCTTTTTAAAAAGGTAAAACAAAGCAAATATGTGTAAAAAACTACGGAACCGTACGATTCCCTGTAACTCAGGATTTAAACCATTTTAAGAACAATATATAATATTTTTGATGGTATCAGTATTTTAAGGCAACGAATTTGACCAGGCGAACATCCTAAATTTTAATATTTATATTGTCAATGTGCTCTACTCGATTAAAAACCAACCCAATTTACCCTAATTTTGCTTGTAACTTTTAAAAGTTGTTAAAACTCTTTAAGGCATAACTTTTTCAGCATAAAAGGAAACATCCTAAAACGTATGGTGGCATGATGTTGCAAAATCTCTTACATGTTGAAAAAAATATGTGCTCGCCAAATTCTGTAACTCTATTTTTTCAATAAATATAAATTTCAGAGATTTTTCTCATTTGCGCTTTCAGCGTCAACGTAATTGCAATATTTTTTTTTTATATTGGCATATAAATGACAAATAGACTAATAAAATGAGATCAAACCTCAGATCATATCAAACCTTCAGAAATAAAGAAAATATGACAATAGAAATCTCATATCTGTCTATGCGTGAAGATCTTAAAATTTTATATTTTTGGAAGGGCATATTCGTAGTTTTAGAAATAATTAGTTGCAGTATTGTGTGTAAGTGCTAAATGGATCGTATTATTATTTTGCTATCTACAGCCATTTAAGGTTACATTTTGTAGCTTTTTCATAGATTTTTCTAGCTAAAGTGATGTAGAAACGAAATTAACAATCCGATCACTTTAGCACTTAACGTCTATCAGATTCCATCCTATAATTCTTTAAACTGCGGCTGTGCCAATTAGTTTAAAGTTAGATTTTTAGCGTACTGTGGATCTAAAGATTATGTAAAACTAAAAACTAAAAACTAAAATCCAATCTTTTTGTACAGTGTTATTTTTAATGTCATATAGACAGCCGCAATTAATTTTTAATTTATATGCATTTGACAAATTTAATTTAGAAATGTTGAGGTTAAGAAGAAGAATAAACGTTTTTCTCTTAAAATTTTAAACACATTAATTTTTAAATCAGGCTAGACTAGTTTCTGCCTTTTTATGGACAGGCGTCATCAGTGATTTGCCATTTTTAAATTGTATTATTATTTGTGTCTTATAATTGTCAGATTGTCTCTATATGATAAATTTTTTCAACAATCTGCGGCTGTAAGAATAAACCTGCGCTTTTTCTTACATTACAAACGTAACAAGATCAAGTCATGACCGTTTAGCGACCACACCCAAGTATGGCCTCGAATGTAATGCAGTTAAATTGCAGTTTGCTTACCTATTAGCTCTTCTGTTATTGAATATTATACTCAGAAGTGACCCACACTAACAAACACAAATATTCTAATTTTAGATTTTTGATTATTTTTCTAATCTCCTCCCTCTCTATTTCACAACGTTACCAGATTGACGTATGGTTTTTACGTTTAGTGTAGACAACTTTGCGTTTATGTTGAGACATCGCCATAGGGCAAATTTTATAATGTAGTTTAACGTCATATAGACAGTCGCAATTAAGTTTTAATTAACATGCGTTTGATCTATTTAGTATTTTAACATAATGATTGTTATGATAACATGCACAATTCAAGATATATTGGACCCATAATTCTTGAAGCTGCGAGTGTGCATTCAATTTGAAATTAGTATTCAGCGATTTTTGAAGAAAAACATGTTTTAGAGAATATAAAGTATATCCAATCCATTTAGCGCTTTCACATAATAATAGTAATGATGATTTCTACCGTTCAATACATATTTGACCCCATAATTCTTTAAACCGAGGATGTGTCACCCAATTTTGAAGAACAAATTGATACAAAAAATATTATCCGTTCGATTTAATATTTACATATACTATTAGTTATGCTAATGTTGATCACTTTGACCCCGCAATTCTTTAAACCATCAACGCATGCTTCTTTCAATTTTAAGTTGAATTTTTCTTAATTTTGACCACAATTTGGAGCACAGAAAGGTTACTAGAAAAAATACAAAATTAACAAAAAAAAATTGATAAGCCAATATTTTCCGGTTTTTGTTTATAACTTTAGCAGAACACAAAAAAATTTATTTACGCGAAAGCATGTTTGCTTTTCAATGTATTTTAAATAAACTTATTATGAAAAAATTGCGTGCCACTAATCTGAAATTTTTCATTTTTAAAATCTGAAATCGTACGGTTTCGTAGATTTTCCCATATGGAAACAAATTGATTCTTAGTACACACAGATAAAAATTTAGCTATTTGCCAACTGAAATTCCGTTACTACGATTCAAGTTTAGTTATTTCAAATTTCGGACGGTTGGTACAACTTAATATTCGTTTTCCCAACAAAGTTTGGCTAATTCAATTGAATTTTAGTTGCAACACCCAAAATATTCAGAAATCTAATGTAAATATTGTTGTACTAACTGAATTTAGAAGTTGTTACCATTAATATAAACATTTCAATTCGGTTGGCACATTATTTCTCTGTATGTAAGAATCTTGTTTCTTAAAAATTTAATCAGGTACAACTTTTAGTGTATTAAATTTAAACCCAAATACTCAGGGAAAAAAATTAGGCCAAAAAAAAATGTATAAAATATTTCATTATTTTCAAGGCAAAAATTATGAATTCAAAGTTAAAAAAATTAAAGATTGAAAATATTAAAATCATTTTGAGCGCTTTCTTTAAACACATTATGAGACTTAAAAGAAAAATAACACTGACGGGAGCCCTCAATCGATTTAGCATGTGGACTGATTTAATTTTGGTAGTCAGTATTTTTAATAAAAAAAATTTGTTAAATATATTTTTGGTAAAAGAAACTAATTTTACATTTCTACATAATTTAATTTGATCGTACTTGTGATCAAAAACATTATAAAACATTAAATATTTTTCGCATCGTTAACCCATTTTTGCCTTAGGCCAAAAATGTTACATAGAATAAAGTTGACTGTTATAACTGAATATTTTTAAATAAAAATAAATTAAAAAACAACAAAATTTTGTATACATGAGACAAAAAATGTAATTTTTTTTTTAAAAAAATAATCAAATTTTTTCTCTGTTTGAATTCCAATACTTGCCCAAAACTGATATTCATCAAAATCACCTCATGTACAAAATTAGTTTTTGATTTTTTTGTAGGGATTTTTTCGGGCTTCGGTCAACAAGTGTGAATGTTTTTAATACTAATGATTTACTACTTTGAAAATTCTACATAATTAAGAACTTAACTTATTTTTAGTTGGTTAATTTAACAAAATGCAGTTATAATCATGTTACCCCCCGGCTAACATGGGTTAAGAATGAGCCAAATATACAATATATAGGAACTACGAATTTTTTATGAACAATTTATAATGTAAAATTAGTTTCTCTCACCAAAAACATATTTTCTGCAATATCTTTTTATCAAAAATACTGACTTTGATACAAATCCGCCAAAATTAAATCCGTCCACACTCTAAATAGATGAAGGGATCCCTTCAGTATTATTTTTTTAATTCTCATGATGTGTTTAAAGAAAAGCGCTCAAAATTATTTTAGTATTTGCAATCTTAAATATTTTTTAAATAATTTATTCATAGTTGGAGCTTTGAAATAAATGCAAAATTTTAGACATTTTTTGGCCTAGTGTGAATAAGGGTCGACAAACTCATATATAATATAAAAAAATATAATATAAAAAACAATTGATGATATTTTTTGTTATGTTTTTTAAAATAAACTATTTTTAAGAAAATGTGTGCTTTTTGAAAATCTGGAAAATTTTCAAAGTCTGGAAGTAACCCATAAAATTTTTAAAATTTTTGAAAAATTATAGACATTATTTATGAATCTTAATCTCACCCAGGGTTGTTCAGTCCAAAATTCGTCAATTTCTTTTTTTTTAAGAAGCAGCCTAATGGGTATCGTTGATAGTGTCCGACCGAAGACATCGGCCAAAAGCGACATTTGGTCGGTTTTTTAGTATTCGGAGACAATGTTAAATTTGTCAATAATGCTTTAAAATATCGAATACCGACAAAAAATAATTTCTATTCGAAGTCTTCGGCCAGACACTAATCGTTGAATCGATATTCAACTTTCTACACTCAGGGAAAAAATTTCATCATATTGATGAAACTGTTTCATATATCTTTACAGTTTTATTAGTTTTTTTTTGTTTTTATATACATCGATATTATTTTAGTGTTACTTTTAATTTATAACAAGCTTTCAACCTCCGTATATTTACAAAAAATAAAGCAAATCAAACATATTAGGTTGATACTAGTATTTCGATCTGGCTAAAGATCTCATAAGAACCCGAAGTTTTAGTAAAGCTAGACGCTCCAGAATAGGCAGAGCTTTAACAAAAAACCTATTAATCATCAATTTTGTTCAATTCTTGTCTTCTTAGTAACCTTTATCTAATATGCATCTTAACGTTACTAAACTTTAAAGACGAAAAATGTTATATTTACATAAAAAAAATACTTCATTTTTACTCTGACTCAAGTAATAATTTTTACAATTTTATTAGTTTTTTTGTTTTTATTTATATAGATCGAGATTATTTTGTTTTTAGTTAGAATATTGTTCTACCTCGAGTCCAAAAATTTAATATAATATTGTCAAATTAGATTTTATTTGTTGATTTTCAAAAAGTTTGGTCATTTTCATGATAGAAAATACAATTGTTTCATTGGCATCACTCAAATCTTCAGTTGTCTATGAACAAAATATCCAAAATTCAGAGTAGGTTCTCCATGGGGTCGAAAAATATTTATATTTTAGTAAAACATTCTCATATCATTTTCTTAAAAAGTAAAATTTTTAAATTTGTTCAATACTAATTTGCAAAACTTACGACCTATTGTCCAGAGTTTACTTCTAAATTTTCTTTGTTGGTATAAACCTGAAACCTGTATTCAGAATTACTACATGTTTTTTAGACATTCTAACCTAAAACGGTTAGAATGTCACACCGCGAATTTTTTCAATTACTTTAAACTCGTTAAGGCTTCTAAAACTACTACTCTTAGTCTTCAAAAAACTTTTTTTAATCTATCAGATGTCTCTATCTGTTTTCAGATAAACCATAGGTTAAAATTAAGTTAATTTAGTTTCATATAAGTGTGTTACTCGTATGTTCTACTGTTTGTTAATGGCACCGAATACAAAATTAAGATATCAAATAAATTAAAAAAAAAACATTTTCAGTATAAAGAGTCCTTATAAGAAAAAATATTCGCTTTGTAACGTCAATAATATGATGGAAGTTCGTGTGTTTTTGCATTTTAAGGTCAATATACAATATCACTAAAACTTGATGACTGGGAGAAACTCTGAACTCAGATTCGGACCTGTAATATACTCTGATCTATGAGACTTGAGTTTTGCGAAATTTAAAACTACATTCTCATAAAAATTCGAAAATTTCATAAAAACGAATTTATTTATTTTAATATTTCTCCACTATCCAATCCAATTGCACTATCCAATTCCATAGAAAGCAACACATTAAAAATTGCTTCTCTTTCAAAAAAAAAAAAAAAAAAAAAAAAAGCTTCAATAAGGTTGCCAACTCTGAAGCCCTTTATCTTTCTCCACCTTTAAACTTTACTCAATCGCCTTTCCAAAGAAAGCAATACTTTAATAGTGTTGCTTCTCTTTTATACAAAATATATGTAAAAATCACAATTAGAGTATTTTAAAAATTAGGTATTTTTCTTA
Organism: Delia radicum; assembly: GCA_021234595.1. Lineage (NCBI taxonomy): Eukaryota > Metazoa > Arthropoda > Insecta > Diptera > Anthomyiidae > Delia > Delia radicum. Next base: position 87,699,836 of record CM037855.1, read on the forward strand.
GTTTTGCTTCAAATGACGAGCTTTGAGATGGAATATACCATTTAAACTATTTGCTATTTAAGTAAAGCTTGCAGGATGATTTAAAAACAAAAACTTATTGTGATCAATACTAGATTTTAAATTTTAATTTAATAAGAGTCTTACAAGGTCAACATAAAGTCAAAATTGAAAATTTTTGTTTTTTAATGATTTTTGTCTCGTTTCCTTTTTTTTAATTTTTTCAATGCACACAGAGAAACACTTTCTATTTGCCAACTGAAATTCGGTTATTACGGATCACAAACAATTGTTACGAATTTCAGTCGGTTCTCACAACTTAACATTAGCTTTCACAACAAAATTCATTTAATTCAACTGAATTTTAGTTGCAACACCCAAAATATTCAGAAATCTAATGTAAATATGGTTGTACTATCTAAATGTATAAGTTGTCACCACACACTTTTCAACTCGGTTGGCACTTTATTTCTCTGTGTGTGGCTACTATTTTTAGATTAGACACACTCATACTAATAAATCTATAAAAATAGCAGAAAAAGCTATTAAAAATTTAATAAAAATTACGATGCAGAAAATACTGCTAAAGTTATCAGTTTTTTTTTTTTTTATAAATGTTTGTAATACCAGAACGGCAAAAATAAAACTATTAAATTTACAAAATTTTAGTTAAAATCGAGTTGAATTTTTGTTTCTTGAAAATAGCAATTTATTCTGCTGAAATAAGCAAAATTTTTTGCCAAATATTTGCAGACAAAAAAAAAGCAAATAGAAAATGTAATTTTATAGAACAACATATTGCAAATCGTTTGTCACTGTGGAGCCTAAACGAGTGGAAACAATTTTCGGATTTATATGTATTGTGACGGATTTAAAAAAAAATTCATCCACACTGAGACATTTTTAAAATTTTGTAATTATTTGTTACCTTAAATGCAAAAAACGGAAAATTTCGCTAAATTTAATTGAAATATTTGTTAAAAAAAAAAACCTGTAAATTGCTGGTTTTAAAATAACTAATTTATATTCGCATAAGAAAATAATGTAAAAACAACTTTGAAAATTTAAAAATTTATTTTTGTGATTTTTCTTATCAACTATTATTTATCAAACTTTTAGCTGATTTTAGCAGATTAAACAGACACATATTTTTCTAATTAATGCATTATATAAAAATTGTATGCATCGTAGTATAGATAAATAAGCCTTCTTCAACATTTAAAATAAATTTCAATTAAATTTTTATATAAAACTAAATATTTATTTACTTTTTAATTAAAAAAAAAATAAAATTTTACTGAAACTGATAATCTATGCAACTAAATTTTTTTAACAAATATGGCTTTTACAAAATTTTCTCTCCTCTCTACTATATCCAGCAAGTATCAGGAAATGTATAGGCAAATTATTTTGAGCATGTCTAATTATGGCTTAAATTCTGGTTTGATTTTTTTGTTCATATTCAAAAACATAAAATTTCGTTCAAAAATTCATAACTTTCTACTAATGCTGGGTGTAGGGTCCGCATCCAAAAATATTTTAGATTGCTCTATTAAGTATTTTTAAAGTGTGTTCCTTTCAAATATGCTAAAAACATTTTAAAAAAATATCAAAATATTAGAGATAAAAGTGAACGAAGGACCCCCTTATTTGACCAAAAAAAATACATTTCAGGATACATTTGAAAGCTTAAAGTTTAAAAACATTCACTGCTAAACGGATTGAGATAGTTTAAAAAAATTAAATCTAATTTCAAACCAATTCATGACATCATACACAAAAAACTTTTAAACATTTTCTTATGATAAGAAAAAAACTTATTGGCGAAAAACCAAGAAAAAAAAATCAAGGTAAAATAATATAAATATAAAAAATTCAAAGCTAAATATTTTTTAAACTATGAGAGCTGCTATGGCTCCTAAATCATATTTTTTCTTTATCCCATAACATAGATCACAAAAAGTCTAAAATCAGTCAAATTGGTTCACATTTGTAAAAGTTATGAGCCCATACAACGAGATGGTACATTTTGACACCCTGTAGTACATCCTGCGTTAAAACAGGGTGACTATAAACACAATTTTTTCAAAGGATTCGTCCCCCTTTACAAGTTTAGTAAATATTGTTTCGCAATTAGACTAGAAGTTAAGAAGATCAATAATTATTAACATTTTTGTTGTTTTTGGAACCACTGTGGTTCGTTAAAATTTGCTCTACCGCTCCACGAGACTCTTCTTCTTGCACATTTTGGTGTAATAAAAAAAAAACAAGAAAAATAAAAAATAAATTGTTAGATAAATAAGGGTTAAAAATACATAAATTCCTAATATTTTACTAGTGAATTGACGATAATAAACAGAAAGTACAGGGTGGCCCAAATGAGACCTAGTGATGTTAAACACGTGTAACTCTTGTAATAACGGTTTTTTTTAAATGATTTATTTTTATATGTTAAATACATTTTATGGAAATTTAACGTGACTATGTGTGAAATATGACATCAGGGAAATGACCACCATTTTGCTCAATACAGGCATTGGCTCTTTTTAGCGCATTTTGCATTACACGGCGTAATGTTTCTGGTTGCAGGCGCCGTATTTCGTCTCGAATATTCTGCTTGAGCTGTCCAAGTGTCTGTGGTTTGTTAACATACGCTTTGTCTTTTAAATATCCTCATAAAAAAAAATCGGGCGCAGTTAAATCTGGTGAACGAGGAGGCCAAGGAAAATCTGAATTTCTTGAAATTATGCGTTCACCAAAAATTTCACGCAGCATGTCCATAGTTTGCCTAGCAGTAGGCGCAGTGGCTCCATCTTGTTGAAACCACAAATTAGGATGTTGCTCCACCATTGGTCGCAAAAAGTTTTCGATCATTGTTCTGTAAGAAGCCCCGGAGACCGTTTCTGGCGTTTCATCCTCACACTCTGCTGCACAGCTTCCACGTTGTCTTCAGTACGAATATTTCGATGAGCACCTCTTCCTGGACGGTCGGCAACTGAACCCAGCTCCTCAAAGCGGCGAACTAAACTTGTAATCATGGAAGATGTGGGCGCTGATCTTACGTTTAAAAAACGGCGATAATTTCGCTGCGTCAGAACAATTGATCGTTGAGAAGAATAATAAAAATGTATAATTTTAATGCGTTGTTGTGGACAATACGTATTCATTTTAAATTTCCAAGAGTTCAGTTATAATCTGCAAAAAGAAAAAATAAATTATGTTAAAAAATAAAAAAGTTATTTGTGTTTCACATCAGCTGGTCTTATTTGGGCCACCCTGTAATTGGGTGTGGCTACTGTTGTGTATGATTGATATTCAGTTTAAGAAATAATTGCTCATACGCCATAGTACGCACACAATATTAATGACAAGACGCAAGCGCTCACAAGATTTTACTACACACACAAAAATCGTTGAGAAGTAATTAGGAGCATTTCAATTAAGAAAGTTTTTTCACTTAAATACTTTAATTATTTAAACATTAAGTAGAAACAAGAAAAAAACTTGGTAAAATGCTAATATTTTTCACATAATTCTTGCGAATAAATAAACTTTATTAATTGAAATGCGCCTAATTACTTGGCAACACTTTTTGTGTGCATTTACATCTACGATTTTGTATCAAGGATTGTAATGTTTTATTTTAATAATATATTTCTAAGTTTAATTATTTATATTTATTTCTTATTTTACTATCTCTATACATATTTACACAAATATTTTACATTAAACATTAAATTTATGATTTTTCTTGTAATTTATTATATAATTGATTTTTAATTAAACAAATGTTTTTACATGTTTACAACAAAATTTGTTCAAATAAGTTCTTGTTATAGACTATAGAGTAATTTATGATTATACCAACACAGTAACTGAATGTCTGGCGCGAATAAGGGTATAAGGGACAACTTTTTAAAACGCGTTTTTTTTTTGCATAATACGATATTTTAGCCATAAAAACATCATCGTGTAACGAAACATGGCAATACAATTTCATGCATTTTTGACTATTTTTTATACATTGCACAATATGCAATGCATAACTAATACCCCTTTAAAATCGCAAATAACTCTACTGGAAGTCAAAAAAACCTGGGCTCTAATTCCCGCATTCATGATCGAAATAATTTCGAATCGAAATTTGTTTCGATAGCGGAAATTGTTCTGATGACGTAACTCGTTATAAAAAGAATCGATTTATAGTTTCAGTGTTGCAAGAAACTTAAATAAATAAGCTGTACAACACTTTATTAAATGTAAAAAAAAGACCAATGTTTATTCGAAAATAGAAAAAATAATTTGAAAATCAAAACTTTTTAAAAAGAAATAAAATATAATTTAAATAAATGCCTCCCATTTTATTTTCTGCTTCGTCTTCTGACGAGAATCGGAATCTTAATGTTATTAGAAAACCAATATGAAATGCCTCCAAACTCTTATTATTGCCGGCTAAACTCTAGTTTACGGAAATAAATCGGATTTGTTTCACGGATTTTAGTGTTGAGCTCACAAATACACACTTTTTTGTCGGTGGCCCCTGGTTCCCGAGTTTTGGACCACCAAAATTTGTATTTTCAAGTCTTTATATCTTCGCCATTCATAACAATATAGATATATATATCGTTTAAAACCTTTCATTTAACATATAATAAGGGTGGTTAAATTTTAAGGGCCGGGGTTGATTTTGAATAAAACACAAATTATTTAGGAAATTATTGTCATTTCTTTTTATTATGATAATATTGGTATAGTTCAATTATGTATGGAACAAAATATCGGCCAAATGGCCGCCGCGACCTCGACGGCACACCTCCATCCAATGGTCCAAATTTTCGATGACGCTGAGGCATAATTGAGGTTCTATGCCGTTAATGTGCCGAATTATCTCATCCTTTAGCTCTTGAATTGTTGCTAGCTTATCTACGTACACCTTTTCTTTCAAATAACCCCAAAGAAAGAAGTCCAACGGTGTCAAATCACATGATCTTGGCGGCCAACTGACATCGCCACCACGTGAGATAACACGGCCATTGAATTTGACACGCAAAAGAGCCATTGTTTCGTTAGCTGTGTGGCAAGTGGCACCGTCTTGTTGAAACCACATATCGTCCACATCCATATCTTCCAATTCGGGCCATAAAAGTTCGTTATCATCTCACGATAGCGAACACCATTCACAGTAACTGCCTGACCGGCCTCATTTTGGAAAAAATACGGCCCGATGATGCCGCCAGCCCATAAAACGCACCAAAAAGTCACTCTTTGTGGGTGCATTGGTTTTTCGACAATCACTCTTGGATTATCATTCGCCCAAATGCGGCAATTCTGCTTATTGACGAATCCACTGAGGTGAAAATGTGCCTCATCAAAATCACGAAGTGCACGATATGCATTTTGATTTGAATGCCCATTTTCATAATAACCCTGAATAACTTTAACGCGTTGCTCGATTGTGTATCTTTCCATGGTTCAAATTGAGTAAGTCTGAAATTAAGAAATGCCAAATTAAATGCAGAAAAAAACTTGACGTTTAGGTGTTGTTCACATTCAACATCGGCCCTTACAATTTAAACACCCTTTACTTCTAGTTCCATAAGCCCATTAAGCGTCAAATTATAATAGTCAGTTTTTTTAAACGAACTATTTAGAAAAAACGCTTATTATTTCAATACTTTACTGATATAAAAGTGCGAAAAAAGTTTTATTTAATTGTAGCTAAGGCTTAAAGATTTAATTTAAAGTATAATTCACACCTTTAACCCTTCTAACACAGCAGGTATTAAGAGTTAAATTCTATTAAAATTGCCAAGAATCTCCTTCTGGGTAAAGTCTTTGTTAGTTATTTTTGATCTAAAGTTACTAAACTTATTTATAATTATTTTCGTTTATTTAACCTTATTTCTTATTTTTGAATTTTTTTTAATTATTTGAGCTAAGGTTTGTTTTTTTATATAACAGTTTTTTATTTTCGATATTTCGCTACTCCTTTGTGTAGCATCTTCAGGAAAATTAATAAATTAATAAATTTTCAAAAAATTTTAAAGTTTGAAAAATTTTTTGAAAGTTTGAAAACATATTTAAAATACTTGACAAATATTTCTAAAACAAAAAATATAAATAATTAACACTTAAAAAATCTATTATGTAATATTTGTTATAAATTAATGTAGTATGTGTTATTTCTTTTGTAATAAATATTTATAATTCTGAGCTAAATTTTCAACATCTATCTTAAAATTAATTCTATTTGTTAGTGGTGTATTAATTATCTGTAACATTTCTAATAAATAACGACGTTTGTAATTTTGTTCTGTATTTAAAATTGAAGCATTTTCAAAGTCTGGATAGTGATTATATAGAAACACAGGAATTATTCCAAACTTTATTTCAAATTCTACAAAGAATATCTTAAATGTTTTCAAGATTAATGGACTTTCATCAATTCAAAAGAATATCAATAATTATATTCAAGATTTACACAACAAAATTTTAAAATTAACATTGCAAGAAAAACACCAATTATTGAAACATTTTCAAAGTGAGATTAAATTTATAAAAAATGATTTAGAGAGATATTTAAATGAAACAGATATGGAAGAATTTTTAAGATATCAAGGTATAATTTCAGCATCATTTAATGAAAAGGTAAAAAATATTCATAAAAGAAAATTTGATCGTTTAAGGGAAATACAAAAGAAAGAATTAGGAATTAAATTTAATAGAAAATGGTTTATTAATAAGACTGACTTAGATATACCGACAGACGTACAGTGGATACTTTCATTAGGACAGAAACATACATTGCCAGTTAGAAGAGAAGATTTTCCTAAGTTAAATATTATAACTAATGCAGAGGATTGTATACAGACAATACCGGATAAGGATGAACAAGAAATAGCTAGAAATAAATTAACAAATGTAATAAATAACCATTTGAATAGGATAAGATTAACGAATAGGGATATATACACATTAGATAAAGTAAAGGAAGCAGAAATTTTCTTGAAAAGAAATAGGGAAATACTAATATTGAAATCTGATAAGGGAAATACAACTGTAGCTATCAAGAGAGAAGATTATGATATGAGAATGAACAATATAGTTGAAGATACTACAAAATATAGTTTACAAAATAGAGATCCAACAAGTAAATTACAAAAGGTTAATAATAATTTAGTTGAAGAACTTTTTAAAAAGAAAATTATTACTAATATAGAGAAAAATAAACTTAAGACTAATATTGCTACGGCACCTAGATTATACGGACTACCTAAAATTCATAAGGATAATTTTCCATTGAGACCAATTTGTTCTTTCATTAATTCTCCATCATATGAACTATGTAAATACATTATTAACATTTTAAATAAGATTACAGAACATTCTAAGTATAATGTGAAGAACTCTATTGAATTTAAGAATAGATTATTGGACAAACGAATTCAGGATGATGAAAAATTAGTTTCATTTGATGTGGTTTCATTATTCCCGAGTATCCCTGTTAGTTTAGCAATTAATATTATAGAAGGAGAATGGAATGTTATCAAAGAATATACGACTATTGATAAAGACCTATTTTTACGTATTTTAAAATTTTGTATAGAGGATAATAGATACTTTCAATACGATGAGAAGATTTATTTTCAACAAAAAGGACTCCCAATGGGATCCCCTGCTTCTCCAATTGTTGCTGATATAGTTATGGATAAATTACTGGACACATGTATTGAGAAACTTGATATCAAACCAAATATAATAACAAAATATGTTGACGACATATTTTGTGTTATTTCTGAGAATGCAATAGATAATATGTTGGTTGCATTAAATGAATTTAATACGGATATTAAATTTACCATGGAAAAGGAACGCGACTCAAGACTTTCTTATTTAGATACGTTGGTAGTTAGAAGAGGTAACAATTTGATAATGGATTGGTATCAAAAACCAACCGCATCAGGTAGAATTATTAATTTTTATTCAAAACATAATAGGAGAATAATCATTAATACTGCAAAGAATTTAATAGAAAGGGTTTTAACTATTAGTGACAGAGAATTTCACATGCAGAATGAGGTAATTATTAAGAATTTATTAATGGATAATGATTTTCCAATAAAATTAATCTGTTCATTAATAAATCAGTATAAATTTAGAAGAAATAACAGCACAAATAACTTGAATGAACAGAGAATTTACAAGTCTATGATTTATGTACCGGGATTATCAGAATGTTTAGAAAGATCGAATATCATCGATACTAGTAGATATAGAATAGCTTTTAAATCATTCAATACAGTTAATAAATTATATAATAGGACAAAGGATAGAATACAGAAATTAGACATGGCAAATATAGTGTATAAAATACCATGTAGTGGAAATACTGCAGAGAATTGTGATAAAGTATATATAGGTACAACGAAAAATAAATTGAGAACTAGATTAGCTGGACATAGATCAGATCAGAAATATAGGAATATTAATTCACAAAAAACAGCATTATCTTCTCATTGTTCAAGATATAATCACTATCCAGACTTTGAAAATGTTTCAATTTTAAATACAGAACAAAATTACAAACGTCGTTATTTATTAGAAATGTTACAGATAATTAATACACCACTAACAAATAGAATTAATTTTAAGATAGATGTTGAAAATTTAGCTCAGAATTATAAATATTTATTACAAAAGAAATAACACATACTACATTAATTTATAACAAATATTACATAATAGATTTTTTAAGTGTTAATTATTTATATTTTTTGTTTTAGAAATATTTGTCAAGTATTTTAAATATGTTTTCAAACTTTCAAAAAATTTTTCAAACTTTAAAATTTTTTGAAAATTTATTAATTTATTAATTTTCCTGGAGATGCTACACAAAGGAGTAGCGAAATATCGAAAATAAAAAACTGTTATATAAAAAAACAAACCTTAGCTCAAATAATTAAAAAAAAAAAAAAAAAAAAATTCAAAAATAAACTTATTTATTTTACTTAAATAAATATAAATTTGGATCTTACATTTTCGTTTTCGCTTCTTAGCCGGAAAACGTTATTTCGAAAGCCTTTTTGAGTTCGAGTAAATTTTTGCAAGGCTGCGTTCGAATGATAATTCGTTAACGAATCCCATCATTTGGAATTTCAAAACATTTCGTAGTCGTTATCGAATAAGAGAAGCTCAAAAGTAAAATAACTCACACGTTCGGAAAGGATTTCGCTCGCTTACGAACTCGAGAAAAAGGGCGCTGGCTTTGAAACACATCTTTTTTACTATAAACGTACATATATATATATGAAATGTCACTAGAACTCGGCCATTGAAACTCTTTGCTAAACTAATTCAGTTTTTCATAAAAATTTATGAAAAATTTAATTTTATTTATTAAAAATTTCATACGAATAATGAAAAAGTTTCATTAAAACCAGTTGTATTGAAACTAAGCTTTTTCATAAAGTTTAAACATTTACATTGTGATGTTTGCCATGTTTGAAGCCCTTCATCTTTCCCCACCTTTCATCTCTCCACTATCCAATTTCCAAAGAAAGCAACACATCAATAAATAGGAAGAATTTCCTGAGTGTTACTCAGGAAATTCTTATATTTACAGTAGTTTTCGCTTAAATGCGCAATAAAAAATTCTGAGTTTTCTGCCACTTTAACCGGGAAACCAATTAATTATTCGATAAGTCGAATAAATGCGCATTGCATATTTAGAAAAATATTGCATAAATGACCAAGTAAAAATTTGTTAAACACTTCTCTTAACGGTATATAAAACATGCTCTGGCATATCCTTTTTCAGAGATATTCTGTAAAAAATTAGGATTTTTAAGTTCTGAGATTTTTGTCATATTAATGTCAATTGTCATATCTTAATCTTTAGTCCATTTACACAGTTTTCTCAACATATTGCATTTTTGGAAAACCGCGAACTTCAAAAAAAAAAAAATCTGAAGCCCGTATCAATTTATTTAAATCGACTAACGATTAAAGTATGTCAATTTGAAAATTTCCTTACAAAAACATCTAAAAAAATCAATTTTTTACATAATATCCCTGAAAAAACGATATGTTTTGAATGCGCCGTAAAAAAACAGATCATATGATACTTATATTGTATAATTTGCCTTTAGTTGAAGTAAAAAAAATTCTTTGAAACACGAAAAAAAATTAAAAGTATACATTTGGAAAAAAATATTTTTTTTGAGAACGGTCCAGCACACGGGATCTCAATGCTGGACTCGAAGATCATCATTTTTTATTAATTAAATCTATTTGAATCTATTTATAGAATGTTACAATCCAAAATACGAAAGTTTTAAATAAATGACGGTTGTTACAATAGTATAAACATTTTTGTGGTTCCAGGTACTATCAACTTGGAACCACAAAAATTCGGTTGGCAAAAAATTCGGCTGCAACTACAAAACTGTATTCTGTGTGTACTGAAGAATGTTGCACTTTTTGCAGAACTTGTCTTTGTAATACATATTTTCTATAGGTACGCTGAGTCCAAAGGTGGGAAATAATTTTTTTTTCTCATTTATAGATTTTGAAATATCGCTGTTTATACTCCATTTTTTAATAATTTTTTTTTTCAAAATATTTCACGATATTTTTAATAGATTGGAAATTTTAAAAAATAAGTTTATTGTAAGTTTAGTTAGCGCTTACAAGGGGAGTCTCCCGATGGATTCTCTACGATCTTAATGAAATTTTGATATATGATAAAGAAAAAAAAAAAGGGACCCGCATTTTTTTTTAGCGGCCCAATCTCATATATAGGTGTTAAAAAGTGACTTCAAAAACCCCCATTTTTTGTTCTTTTTCGAATTGGTATAGAAAAATTTTTGACTATTGGGGTACCAAATGAAAGAGCTTTTAAAGACGTATTAACTGGCATACGAAACATGTCAAAAAACTTTCTAGTATTTTGATTATTCAAAGAATGTGTTGTAAGTTATATTATAACTTGCGTTTTATTAAAAAATTATAGTTCTATTAAGCTAAAAAATATGTAAATTAAAGGCTTTCGAATTTCATCGCGGGGATGTCAGAGCTTATTCCAACATTCTTAATTTTTTTTTTGTTTTTTTTTTAAAGAGAAGCCACACTAAGGAAATTCTTCCTATTAATTAATGTGTTGCTTTCTTTGGAAAGGGGATAGTGGAGAGATGAAAGGTGGTGAAAGATGAAGGTCCTCAAACATGGCAACACTGTAATTGCGCGAGATGATAAGTCTTAGAACAGTTGTTGCTCGCCACCTGATATAGAGTTGGCGAATTTATTGAAGCTTTTTGTTTTATAGCCCTGATTCATTATTTTACTTCGGTGGGGTTAAGTGCTATGGGAACACCAAATGTGGGCGCAGCGATACATATAAGTGATAGAAAACTCATACCTATTATTTTCCTAAATTGATGTTGTCGTCATCGGGAATCGAACCCGGGCCCATCTGTGTAACAGTCCAACGCGCTAACCATTACACCACAACGCCCACAATTTCGGCTTTTATGCGACTTTTTTCGAAGAGCTGTTTAACCTCTATTTTAAATATTTTAAATAAATTGCTCCTCTAACCCACTACATAGGCAATAATGGTATCAAAATTTTCGTTTTCTGAAGTACATCAAAACTGCAAAGTTTGGCTAGTGTAACTGAAGTTAAGTTGCAACACCCAAAATATTCAGAAATCTAATGTAAATATCGTTGTATTAACTGAATTTATAAGTTGTTACCATTAATATAAACTTTTCAATTCGGTTGGCACAGTATTTCTCTGTGCACATATACAAATTTCATTAAGATCGGAGAGAACCCATAGGAAGAATCCCATTATTAGTCATAAATTTTAAAATTGTTTTAGCATACATGAAATTTATAAGGATAAAACTAAACATGCAAAATTTAAAAATTGTCCTTGCTATAGCGGTAAAATGTCCTCAACCAAAAATCGTCATGATTATACTCAAATGAAAGATAACATTGTGTAGTTTTATATTCTTACAAAAAATTTCATGATTTTGCGATTAAATTTTGAAAAATTAAGCAAAATATACGAAAAATGGGGTAAATGATCTAAATATAAAAACCGTGATGTGCGCCCCGGTAGGCTAGTTGGTAGCGTGCTGGCTTATAAGTGCGGGGGTCGTGGGTTTGATTCCCACCAGAGGCACTGGTCTGTTTGCGCTACAACGCGCCGAAGGCCATAGTAGCTAATGCTTTTGTAATTATATGATTATTAATTAATAAAAAAAAAAAAACAGTGATGTTTTAAAAACTGCAAATGAGAAAAAAATTGTGACAGTTTGAGAAAAAATGAGAAAAAAATTGTGACATTTCAAAGAGAGGTTTTGCAAAAAACTGAAATTTGTAGAGTAACAAAAAATCAATAAAAGAAATACGCAAAAATTAGGATGATTTTATCACATTTAAATGCAAAATTCAACCATACATAAATGAAATTTTCGACACGGATACCATTGGATTTCAATTATCGAACTATGATCAAAAACATTAAAAAAAAAGTGTGATAAGAGTTTCCCATGGTTTTTCTTTTCTCCAGTAAAATTCTTAAAATGGATTATATAACCTTATTCGAGCGAGGCATTCAATTGTTATTAGTATTTTATGTTCATTTTTGTTGAATTTTTTATGATTTCTTGTAAGAATTATTTAGTTTTGTACTCTTGTAACACAAAATACTAAACTATATACATAAAATATATATATAATATTTATACTACATATATAGAAAACAAGTCATATATTAAAACTAAATGTTACTACATAAAACTAAAACAATACTTACTACTTACTTACATACTACATTTTCCACAGTTGGACATATTATGGCTACATCGTCAACGGCGTCTATATCCTTGGTCCTTAACAGTCTGGTAGTTTACAGTTTTAAAGTGTTTATTTTTATATTTTATATAATATAGTTCCTTAAACACATGCATACATACATACATATGTAGTACATTCATAATAATATTCATTCATAGAAAAATCCAATAATATTTAAAACTCCTCAACAAAAATATTTCAAAAAGAATAGAAAATAACACTTAAAGTAAAAACCAAGCTATTACTCTTTACAATAACTTTATATTAATGTTATACATCTTAAACATACGCTAGTTTTTTTTTTTTCTTGTTAAATACAGTTCATAAATATTAAATAGTTCATAAATATCCAATAGTTCATACATAAAAACTCCTCATAAATAGTAGTAGTAATAAATATTTTAAATGCTAAAATTATTTTAACATATAGTACGTATAACAATACTCGTAGTACCTTAAATAGGTATTATAAAATATCCATTTTACATAATGTTTTTGTTTGTAGTTTATGTATTTATTTATACAATTTGTTTTCAGTGATAAGTAGTTTTTGCCATAAAATTCTAACATGTGAAACCTACTAGGTGATTTCTTCACCGATGACATTCAGATATGTGAAAGAGGAGAAGAATGTAATAAAAAATATCAAAGAAACATACCTGCCCAAGCGAGGGTTTAGTGGGTGAAAATGGGTTTCAAAATTGTACGAAATTTTTTTGTTTAAAAGCTTTTCACCATTTATTGTATACCTATGGAAAGTTCATCGAAATACCTTTCGTTAGATACAATATATATGCTTCTTAGTTTAAACGAGCTTAAGATCATTTATTTATTAACTATTTATTTCCAATATTTCGTCTTCACATTGGGTGACTTCTTCAGGGAACAAATATTACAATTTGAAAAACTAGTTTTAATAATTAAAAACATTATATTTATTTATATGTATATAAGTTTTAAATTATTAAAACTAGTTATTCAAATTGTAATATTTGTTCTCTGAAGAAGTCACCCAATGTGGAGACGAAATATTGGAAATAAATAATTAATAAATAAATGATCTTAAGCTTGTTTAAACTAAAAAGAATAAAATAAGAGAAGATCGAAGAAAACTTAACATTTTTACAAAATATATGTATAAATATTATTGATTTCTTGAAAAAAAAAGCAAATAACAGAAACATGGGTTAATTTTGGCACCAAATTTAAATACTGGAATTGTGAAACTGGTTATGTAAGTAGAAGACACTCATTTAAATGAAAATGAAAATTTTTCAAGTTCGAAGCCATACTCTATATTTCTTCATTAGGATATTGTCCTAACAAATAATCTATAGAGTTTTTGTTTTCAAATTTGTTATTTGACCTTTTCAGGAATGAAAGCGGTAACAATCCCATGTCAAAAATCAAACATTCATATAAACTAGTTTACTCACTACATGAGAACTAATATATGAGCTTGAAGTTAAAGATTATAACCATTGATCAAAAAATAAATTGTAAACTTGTTTGTTATGTGCAAGGTCCACCTCTGGTGGATATTCAATACACGTTTTTTTCCTCCTTTTTATTTTTTGTTTCGGTTTTAAACAAAATAGGGGGAGTAAACTAGACTGTACTTTGTCTTTTATACAAGTTTGATATAATGTTTATTAAAAAATAAAAATTATGTTTTTTTCGACCTTTAATTGTGCAATGAAAATGAAAATTATTTAAGTTCGAGGCCATACTCTATATTTCTTTATTAGGATATTGTCCTAACAAATAATCTATAGAGTTTTTTTTTTTTGTTTTCAAATTTATTATTTGACATTTTCAGGAATGTGTTGATAGATCTATTTCGGGAATTTTCTAGGTTCCCATCATCAGAACACGTTTTGTAAGCGGTAACAATCCCATGCCAAACATCAAACATTCATATAAACTAGTTTTAAACACTCATTTTAATTTATTTTGTTCCTTTATAAAATCTCAAAATTTTATGATAATCGGAGTAAACCCATCAGTGATTCTTCCTTGTAAGTTTTCTGTTAAGCGCATACTGTGTAATCAACTCAAGTGACCGAAGTTTTGAAACCGACGCCTTGCGATCGAGATAGAACTTGCACCAAGTTTAGTCCTATTGGGTAGTAGTTGTGACATAAAAACGGGATCGGTGAAGGACTCTCCGAGTTAGAGGCTGTTAAATTTTGATATTTTTGGAAATAATTCGACTGTTTCTTACTTAGTGGTCCGATTGGAATGAAATTTGGAATAGTTATAAGTGACGTAATATCGAGCTTAAGTTTTGATTTCGAAACACCGCGGCAATATGAAGATCCAAACTAGAGAACTTTTTCCATATTAAATTTTGAGTGCTCGCTTTTTTTTTTTGCTTCTAGTCTGATTTTCAAAAAATTAACATATTTGTAATCTGCTAGCAGAGACTAACAAAAAACATATCTACAATTATGGCTTTTTGTAATAGTTCCCGAGATATTCCCATTTGAAAATTAGAAATTTTAAATTTGGTTCCACTCTGGTCCAGTTTTTTGCGAATAGTGGGACGAAATCGAGTCCACTTTCATTTTTTAAATATCGGTTATTTAACTAAATAAATTCTTGATTAAATAAAAAGAAATGAATTCAATATCTGGTTCCACTCAAAAACTACATTCGTTTAAAGTAGAAATTAGGAAAAAAAATTTAAAACTGGACCTAATTCAAACCAAATTTGGAATTTCTCATTTTCAAATGGGAATATCTCGGGAAATATTGGAGATAACCCATACATGTAAGCATGTGAGTTAGACTCTACTGGCATATTGAAAATATGGTAATTTTTTGAAAAACGGATTAGAAACAAACATATGGCAAACACTAAAATTTTATATTCAAAAGTTCCCTATTTTGAGTGGTCATATTGCCGCTCCCGGTGGGTCATTAAGGTTCAAAATCAAAACTTAAGCTTCCATACCAAACTTGGATGTACATCATATAACTATAACATAGTCCAAATGTAAGACACCTTATTCCAGAGGATCTTGAAATATAGCGTTTCAAAATATGAAAAATATTCGAAAATTTTAAATGCTATTTCTTAAAGACACACTAATAACCAAGCTTTTAAATTGCCTTGAAATATTATCTACAGTTGTGTGAATTATCTTCGTTTAATATATATCGTAATAAGGCACTTTTATTAATCCGATAACGTTAATGTGTTTGATTAGGGTCAACCATCGTTCTATAGGCGAAACAAATTAAGACTTGACTATACAATAAAAAATCTAAATTTTGCGATTTTTTCCCCAAAGAGCACCAATAGTCTTTTAACTCCAGATAAATATTTTCTTTCTGAACATATAAATTGTGCATACTATTCTGAAAGGTCTTTTTATACAAAAGCGAGTTGTGTTAAAAAAAATATGTTTTGTATATGCTTTTACCCCCAGACGATTCTAAATGTTGCACATTCTTAAGGCAAACATCAACTTTAACCCTCGGTTCAAAAGTGTGCACGCCTCCAATTAAGTAGCGTAAGCGGTTGTAGGTACTTCAACATATACCTAATTAATTGGGGAAGTCCTTTCCAATCCCCTCTTTAAATGTGGACATGGCAGCAAAAAATTAAAAAAAATCACATTTTTGGAATCTTTTTTTTAAGAATTGTGGGATTGCTTACAGCAAATCTTAAACTCTGACATAAATTTCACATTTTTGACATAAAAGTCTATTTAAGTCCGAAAAATAATTGTATTATGTCTATTAATAAATATTTTATTGGGTGAAAATTTACGTTTTAACAAAAACTGAAATCTATTCTTTTTGGTTTAAACGAGCTTAAGATTATTTATTTATTAATTATTTATTTCCAATATTTCGTCTCCACAGTGGGTGACTTATTCAGGAAACAAATATTACAATTTGAAAAACTAGTTTTAATAATTAAAAAACTTAAATACATATGTTTAATTATTAAAACTAGTTTTTCAAATTGTAATATCTGTGCCCTGAAGAAGTCACCCAATGTGGAGACGAAATATTGGAAATAAATAATTAATAAATAAATGATCTTAAGCTCTTTTAAACTAAAAAGAATAAAATAAAAGAAGATCGAAGAAAACTTAACATTTTTAAAAACTGTAATTTGTATCTTCCCATTTGGATTTCCCAAGTTTTTGTACTACTAATATCTAACTCCAAAAATTCCGCACATTTAAAAATGTTACGTTTTAACGTACAGGGGTTATAAATATCAATGTTGTCAGCATCAATACTCTCACTAAATGTTCATTGAGTATGGGCAACTTTTTAAATGGCAACTAAATGGGCAACTTTTTAAAAATGTCTTAGTCTACAGGTTATTCAATTTCCAACGATACCAAACACTTATATGTATGTTTTTACCACAGGAAATCTTCAGAGTTACCTTTCAAAAGATCGGTCACTTAAGATGAAATCACCCATATATATAATTATGTAACTCCTAGTTGATACAAAGGACCAGTACAAATAATTTCCATTGAATTCTGTCTGCAGCGTATATTTTTGCTTCTCTTCATATCAATTTGGCTGCATTAAGTTAAGCTTTCTTTGTTTCAGAAAATATCTGCTAAAATGGTCTGTCCGCCAAATGAGACTGATTGAGGGGATACAAAAAAAAATATTTTTGAAAACAATTGTGGTTGAAATTAACTGGCAGATTTGTAAATTTAAGAATCACGAATTACTGAATATTAGCTGGAACAATTACTTCAAATACTGATTAAATTTGTTCTTGTGGTGAAATAAGATAACTAATAACTTTAGCTAAATAACTGATTTAAACGTAAGCAACAGAAAAATGTAATTTAACTGAATCAGAACCCGTTTAAAAGACTTAATTTTTTTACTAACTTTTTATGAGTGTAGCTATAATTTTTCTTAAATGAACCATTTTGTAGGAAAAACAATGTTAACCTCAAATGCACGAGTTTATGTATTTTTAAAATGATTTTTATTCGTTCGATTAATCGAGAAATTTTCTTATAATGGAATTTAATAACTAAACACTTTATCTCGAATTGTTATTTGTATACATATGTTAAACGGCTGACGACAATGGTCAGAGTCGTAAATATTTATAAATTTATTTTTATTTTGTAATTATATGTATTGCTGAAAATAAAAATAAAACTACTACTACTACTACTACTACTAATCGAGTAATTTTTAAAAATTAATCTTTTGATCGTTCAATCAAAAATGGTTTGATCGTTTATTCAAAACAAAATAAAAACTCAAAAAAATGTCAACCCTACTATATATCTAACTTCTAAATTGGAAAACTTAGTGATGAATTTTGTTTAAAAAGTAGTTTTTCTCATTACACATTCGCTGTTTAATTTTAATTTTTGTTATTTGACAACATCAAATCAGAGAAGCCTAAAAAATGTAAATGCTAAAATTATAGGCACTTTTTGAAAATTGTGCAAACATTTTGTTATAATTTTTATTAAAAATAAAAATTATGTTTTTTTCGACCTTTAATTGTAATATGGCCTCGAACTTGAATAATTTTCATTTTCATTCCACAATTAAAGGTCGAAAAATACATAATTTTTATTTTTAATAAAAATTATAACAAACTTGTAAAAAAAGGCAAAGTACCGCCAAGTTTACTTCCCCTGTTTTGTTTACAAACTAAACAAAATATAAAAAGGAGAGAAAAACAAAAAACGTGTATTGAATATCCACCAGAGGTGGATCTGGCACATCAAACAAGTTTTCAATTTATTTTTTGATCAATGGTTATAATCTTTAACTTCAAACTCATATGTATATTAGTTCTCATGTAGTGAGTAAACTAGTTCATATGAATGTTTGATGTTTGGCATGGGATTGTTACCGCTTTCAAAACGTGTTCTGATGATGGGAACCTAGAAAATTCCCGAAATAGATCTATCAACACATTCCTGAAAGGGTCAAATAATAAATTTGAAAACAAAAAACTCTATAGATTATTTGTTAGGACAATATCCTAATGAAGAAATATAGAGTATGGCCTCGAACTTGAATAATTTTCATTTTCATTGTGCAAAAATTTAATAACTTTTTGTTTTAGTTTATTGCAAGCAATCATATAGACAGATTTTTTAAAACCTAGAAATAAAAGTGGCAACGCGTATAATTGATATCCATCACAAAATTTTTTCATTGACACTGTATACCAAAAAATTTATTATGTTATCTTAACACGTTTTGCACTGTTGCGCGAAATTCGTCGAAATTAACATTATCTGCACGTTTTGCCAATACTTTAACACAAAATCTGGGGAGCATTAAATAATTTTAAGAAATAAAGATTTTCTGAAAACATTAAGTTTAGTAAGTTTTTAAAAGCATCATGTTAAAAAACTGCACTTACAAGGGAGTTGTGTCAAGCTAATAATGCATATTAATGCATATTTAATTTATTCGAGGGGATATATGAGCTTTTTCGATTTTAAAATTCGTTCGGTTTTAACGCAACTCTTCTCGAAGAGCTTTTTCTTCTATATTTGAAATAATTCTAAAATATGCAACTCTGCTTCCACTACCCAGCAAACATAATTGAATGCAAAAGTTTTTCTAATTAAGCAGTTTCGTCAATGTATTTAACATATTCTTGTCATAGGTAGAAAGCATTCCGATTTAATTCTTTGGATGTTCATTATTACGAATAACTTTTTTAAAGGTTATTTAGAAATATAAATTTACTTGGAATTTGTTCTTCAGTGTTCATATTATAAAACTCCTTTAAGACGAACTCCGAGGGACCAAAAAAATTAGTTCGTCTTAAGCGAGGTTCGTATTAAGCGGGTTTTTTTTAACGATAACAAATATGTATTTATTAAAACAAAAACAAGATTTTTACATAAATAAAAAATAAAATTAGCATTTCATGCATTCGCCATTACAAATTCAATTAAAATTCTTCATTTAAAAAAAAATATCTGTTATTTTTTTCTAAATGACTGAATTAACGATTTCATTCGTTATAAGTTTTTCTATTACCAAAATATGATTGTCAGCTTCTTCGGCACACGAGTTTGTTCGAATATATCACTTGACAAATTTTCAACATCGGCAGGATTAACAATTTCCAATATTTCTTCACCTGATAAA
This sequence comes from Delia radicum, assembly GCA_021234595.1. Taxonomy (NCBI): domain Eukaryota; kingdom Metazoa; phylum Arthropoda; class Insecta; order Diptera; family Anthomyiidae; genus Delia; species Delia radicum. The sequence continues at coordinate 87,719,828 of CM037855.1, forward strand.
GTGTGTGACGTCAAAACATTAGCATCTATATCTAGAAAGTCATCCACTGATATGAAATTCATATTAAGTCTATCCCATAAAACGGATAAAGAGTGTACTAAACATGGTAATTTGTATGAAAACGAGTTTTTGGGACTGCTTAAAACAGTTCGTAATTACCGAGGGTTCGTATTAACGGAGTTCGTATTAAAAGATGTATTTTATATGAAAATTGTTGCCACAACGTCGGGACTTTTAAATTAGTTTGTACTAACCGAGGGTTCGTCTTAACCGAGTTCGTCTTAAGCGAGTTTTACTGTATTGCTGAAAAAAAATTCCAGGGAAAATTATACGCCTAAATAGCTTTCACAAAGTTAATTAGGAAAAAGAACTTCCAAAGTATCCAATTGGAATGCTTTCCGCCTATGACAATTCTATGTTAAATTCATCGGAAAAAATGCTTAATAAGAAGCACTTTGCTTTTTTGAAGGGTATGCAACACAATAAGACCTAACCTCAAATCCTTCTATACAGCATTTAAGCACAAGTTTATATATTTTTGTTTCTATGTCGTATCATAGAAAATCATAAAAATTCTGAAATATCAGTGGGAATATTAACTTTAAACTTTAATTAAATTTTATGTTTTCGATATCGAATTAGAATATTTCAAGAGCACTCCATGGGGTGTGAGTAATATCCCTATGGGGAATGAGGAGTCAATTGACCTAAAAGTGACTGATTAAAGAAGGACTTATCACAGGACTGGTATAATTTAATACTGAAGTGGGCTAAGCAATGCCAATTGTCCTAAAATTACCAATCCTGTAACTGGTAAAGGGAGGCCATACCACTTAACCAGAATGCTTATTAACAAGAAAAAGCCAGTTGGCAAGAATTTTACCCATTGAAAGCCGTTTAGTTTTCGTTTATTTTATACCACATGGCCCTTTTGCGACAGTATTGTGGTATGCCCATCTTTGGTTAGTCCTGTGGCATGCCACTATGTGGTTTAAAGCAGGACAAATAACCCCCTCCTATGACAAGCCAATGTTAAAGTTGTCAGTTGTTTATATAGGGTAGGGCTTAGCAGAGAACTGGTCTCTGGCACGAAGAGACCGATCCTGTGGCACACGCAGAATAGGTACCATTCCCTATAGGGATAACCTTTATAATAATATAAAGTATACGTAAGTTGAATATCATATAGTTTTTTATTTCACAATAATGTTTGATTTAAATAATTAATCATTCATTGTATTGTATACATAATTATATACATTATATACAGCAATTGATAACTACACTTAAAAACATTACAACAAACTTTAATAATATTGATACAATCATAAAAATTAAATCATAAATTAATCATAAATTATTCATAAAAAAATGTTAATTAAATTGTAAAATAATAAAAGTAAAAGGTATTATTATTTAATAAAAACATATTTTGTTTCATGTTTTATGTTAATTTAATTATTTTCACATTTTTATTTAATATTATTTTATTATACATATTATAAACAAAAAAAAACCTTATAATTAAAATATTATTGCATCAGCTTTTTTGCTAATAAAAAAAAAAACTAATAAGCATGACATTGTAGATTTAGCATTTTTGTCCTTTATTTGCTATAAAGTTGTAATTTTTGTTATTAAATATTTGCTTTTTATTAAAATTTTAAAAATTATTTTATAATCACAATTTATGCATGTTTTTGCAATAACAAAAAATAGATGTGTAATCCGATTTGCTAATAAATACTTTTTATTACTACTAGAGATATTTAATGAAACAAACAAACTACAAAACAGGGAAAAAATACAATTTAAGCGACTGGCAACAATCACAATTTTGCCTGTATCTTGAATGTACTACACTCAAAAGAAGTCAGTACAATAGTGAACATAAAGTTGGCTGTATTATGTTGGAGAAAAGAGCTGCAGAAATCAGAAATACTTTAATAAGCTAACCTGTTGCACACAGGAACAAAATATAATGTAACATGATTGTGGACTATAAATTATCATATTATAATCCTAAGAATCTTTAACATTAGTCTGACTGATCATATTATGATATCACTAAGGACGATTTTGTCATTATCTAGGATCATCATATGATAATAAGGATCATATTACGATTGTAACGTGTTGGTCGCTTGCCTGGCAAGCTGCAGTCTCAAGTTCGAATTCAGTGTTTTATTCAAAAAAAATTTCGGCCAAAAAAATAATTTTTTATTATATTATTTTTTTTTTTTGGAAAATTTATTTTTAGACTCATTGTTTTTGTCCATACTAGTAAGCATAAGCAGGTTACCACATATATTTTTGATTTTCGTAAGGTGTTTAATAATGATATGTATTTTTTTTGCGACATAACCATATAAAAGTAATGGGATTAAACACTGGGGTGAAGAAAATCATTACCATATAAGTGCTTATATAAGTACATATTAACTCACTCCAAATAAAACCAAAAAAAAAAATTATTTTTGATATCCACCCCTTTAATTTTCACCAAACTGTTGGAACTGTCATATAAATATGACCCAATCCATATTTCAAGTTAGTGGCTGTTGCGGTTGCGTTCTAAAATTAAAAAAAAAGTCAAAAATTTAATTTATTTAAGTACTCGTACATAATCGTCCATATATTTTTAACGGTTAAAGCTAAAAGATAAATGTTTACCTCATTTTAAAGCTACTGTAATCGTACTTTAAACACAAGTAGAAAAATTGTGCAGTTTAAACCGCTGTATTTTGGTTTTACCAAATTCGCCCTTTGTACCCACCACAATGAAGCCTTTTAAACATAAATATATGTTAGAGACGAAAACAAAATTTTGAGGTGGAAAACTTTTATGGACGTAAACATTTTTGAGGTGGAAAACTATTTTAGAGGTGGAAAAAAAAATAATTTTGTGCTGACAAAAATTTGGAGGTGAAATAAAAATTTGAGGTGAATTTTAAATATTATTCAACCTTAGCGTCTGGTGGAAAAATATGAAGTTACATTTTCTACACCAGACACTACTACGAACTGTAAAAAATATATATATATATAGTGCATTATACACTAATTTGTATTGCAAATTTAGATGCACCTTCATATTTTCACTCATGAACCGCTGGACTGATTTTGCTTATTGTCAATACCAAACTTTCTGGGGAAAATGCACATCAATGTATGTAAAAATTATAAAATAAAATACGGACTATGTATTGCGTTTTCGCGCCGTGATTGCCATTTTAAGACAGACGGACAACACTGCATCGTCTTAAAAATCAGTAAGAATGAAGAATATATATACACTTTATGGGGTCGTTGACCTATATTTCGATACGTTATAAACGAAATGACAAACTGATATATACCCTCATCATAATATGTGAAGAGTTCAATAACTGTTTTTTTTTTATTCTTAAAAAAAATATGTTAATTATACATTATTTCCCCATGCCGTTGCCATGCCGTTGCCATGAATAAAAATCTGAAAAAAGCATTTTAAAGCTACAGTTATCGTGGTTTACTGTTAGAGAAAAGTTATTCTCTTCATATAATTAACATCTTTTTTTTAAGAATTTTAAAAAACATTTTCTTAAAATACATCGTTTTGGTCCACAGATTTTGAAAAAAATTCATTTTATCTTCAAAAAACTTAAAGTTTTTAAAATTTTTATAATTTTATTTAAGCCACGATAGCTTTAAAACAAGATATTAACGAATCACTTAGCTTTAACCGTTAAAAAGATACGTACGTTTATGTGTGAATGCTTTTGAAGCGGGATACTTAAAAAACCTAAACTTCAAGCAATCCTTCTATACCAAGTTTGGTTGAAATCGGAAAGTTTAACTTTTTTACATGGTATTATTTGTGGTGTTATTGATTCTCCTGAGCTATTAGAGTTAATTTCAATATATGTTCCACCAAGAAGTTTTAGAAATATAAGTAAATTTTTTCATATTGATATACACTTAACTGAATATGTATTAAACGAACCACTAAATAGATCTATGAGATTATTTAATATTTATTGTAATAAGTTAGACATAAGTGTTTCTCACTCCCAATTTAAAATTTTGTTAAATAATTTATTTTAAATATCTTAATTTTTATATGCTAGTCTGTAAGGATATTGAATCCATAGACTAAGAAAGAAAGAAAGAAAGAAATAAAGAAGAAAGAAAGAAATAAAGAAAGAAAGAAAGAAATAAAGAAAGAAAGAAAGAAAGAAATAAAGAAAGAAAGAACGAAAGAAAGAAAGAAAGAATAGAAAAGAAAGAAAGAAAGAAGAAAGAAAGAAAGAAAGAAAGAAAGAAAGAAATATAAGAAAGAAAGGAAAGAAAGTAAATGAAATAAAGAAAGAAATAAATAAAGAAAGAAATAAATAAAGAAAGAATAGAATAAATAAATAAAGAAAGATAAGAAATAAAGAAAGAAATAAAGAAATAAATAAAGAAATAAATAAATAAATAAATAAAGAAATAAATAAATAAATAAATAAAGAAATAAATAAATAAATAAATAAATAAATAATAAATAAATAAATAAATAAATAAATAAAATAAATAAATAAATAAATAAATAAATAAATAAATAAATAAATAAATAATAAAGAATAAATAAATAAATAATAAATAAATAAATAAATAAATAAAAAAAAAAAAAAAAATCGAGTGGTGATTTTATATAAGTACAGTGTATTGGCAAGAACCTACAATTGTCATTACAAATCTCATTACTTTTATATGAGGATGTCGCTCAAAATAATAACATATCTTTACTAAACACCTTACGAAAATTCAAAAATATATGTGGTTACCTGCTTATGCTTACTAGTATGGACAAAAGTAATCAGTCTAAAATAAATTTTCAAAAAAGCTAAATTTAATAAAAAAAAAAATATATATATATATATATATATATATATATATATATATATATATATATATATTTTACTGAAAAATTTTTTTTAATAAAATGTTTCACCGCGGGATTGAACCTGGGACTCCAGGTTATCAATCAAACCGTTCTACCATCTTAGGTATCTCGACATGTTATACTTGATAGATAAAAACATATACAACTTGCTTCCACAAAAAGTCATTATCAATAAGTACTTAATAAGTACTAATGCGACAGCTAACTAGTTATAAGTCAGCCATTACTATTAGTATTAGTAATGCAGAGAGTAAGCTGTGTCATTACTAGTAGTCAGAAAAGCAATGATATATCATTACTGTTGCTACACTGCGATGTTATACTTGATAGATCAAAATATAAATGTCTTGCTTGCACCGAATGTCATTACTTCCAGCTTACAAAAAACCAATAATAAGTAGATATACATGTACTTAATAGATTTAAAAAATAATGACTCTAAAAATTGATTTTCAAAAAAATTTGAGATCATTACTTTAGATTTAAAATAATTATAAAAAATAAGTTCATTAAAAAAGGGGAAAATGTACTAGTTATTAGTAAGTCATTCTTATTTGCATTAAAGTAATGCAGACTGTAAGCTGGTGCCATTACTGTTAATCCGAAAAGTAATGGCATGCTATTACCGTTTCTACACTGGGTTCAATTGTTATTTTCAGATGTAGAACTATATTTTCTTAATTCCAGAAGGACATTCTTAATATCAAATGCATATTGTTAATATCAATTGATATTTTCTGAACCTAAAAACAAAAACCTGAACTTCAATTGATATTTTCTAAATCGAATAAAAGTCCTAAGTTGTTATTTTCTAAAATTAAAATAAAAATTCTGAATATCAATCGATATTTTCTGAATTACAAAAGATGTAAATAGGCCTTTCTAAAACCTTTGCTAATAGTTTCTTTGAAAGAAACTTAATTTTTTTTTTATTTTTTTTTATATTTTCAGATTTTACCGAAATTGGTGGCAGATACCTTTATTGTTAAAAGATGTGGAGTAGATACGCAGAGTAGATAACAAATCTGAGTTTTTCAGTTCAGTTTTCAGATTTGTTGTATTAAAAGAAGTACCTTTAATTTAAAAAAGCTCAAATGATTTCAAAAAGGTCCAATTATTTCAAAAAGTACCTTTTACTAAAACAGAATAATTTATTAAAAAAAAGTACCTTCTATTAAAAAGGCAGTTTTTTTTGAAAAACGTGCCTTTTAATAAAAAAAATAAGTAATTTTATGAAAAATGTACACTGCCTTACAAAAGGACCTTTTATTAACAATTATCTTTAAAAATATTACTTTTAGTAAAGTAACTTTTTTTTGTCTACTCTTCAAAAAATTCAGCCAGCTTTCGTTACTTCTATTGACTTCATATTACTGTAGCTCTAAACGTAGTTTATTTGAAGTTTTTTTTTTTTTTTTAATACATTTTTTATAAAATGAATCTTTATTTTAAAATTTAATTTTTTGAACCCAAAAAAACTAATAATATTTTATTTTTTCTTATTTTTTTTCATACTATCATTGCCGCCCGTTCTCTCAGGAGGAATATTGATGATGATGAAACAACTGTATAAAAGGAATTAATTACATATTATGTATTATATATGTACTACGAGTATATAACACTTCAACAAAACAAAAAATACAATGTATTTTTCGATGCATCATAATGTTTCCTTTAATCAACAATAAACACACAGAAATGTTTTTAATACCACAAAACAAAACCCATTGATAATAAATATTGTTAACAAAAAAAAAAAAAAACAAAGAAATTCTATATTATTAAATAAAACGTAAAAATCGCCATATAACTATATGTATCTATATGTATGTTAGCTAGGCTGCTTCTTAAAAAATAAACAAATTGAGGAATTTCGCACAGGACAACATTGGGTAAGATTAAAATTCAGAAAAAAAAAATTCTTTAATTTTTCCAAAATTTTCGAAAAAAAAAATTTGAGGGCTTTGAAATTTTTCTAGATTTTCAAAAAGGACATATTTTCATAAAAACAGTTTTTATAAAGAAGTTCAAAAGAAAAAGTACATGTAACTAGAACGAAAAATTTTTCTATTTCTAAAAATTATCTTATATATCTTCATCGCAACCGAACTACTTTTATTATTTTTTTTTTTATAAAAGCGGTAAAAAAATTTAATTAAAATTAAATTTGTTTGTATTATATTTAACCATATATATCCAGGGAAAAATGTTTAAGATTGTTACCATACTACAGCACTAGGCCCAACAAATTTCTAAAATTTCGTATTGTTCTAAATTGATGTGTTCTAAATTCTGCATGGAATTTTGTGAATATAAATTTCAGTGGGAATGGAAATTCTTGACCTCAAATAATGTTTTTAAATTCCAAATTATAGTTCTTAACTTAATTGATTTTTTCTGAATTTTAATTAAAATGGATATCAAATGATATTTTCTGAATTTCCCATTTTTCTTTGAGTGTACATTTTAAATAAAATGCATCAGATTGATTGTATTTTAAAAACGTTATAGAGCAATTCCATATGAAAGCGATCACCTTTTGGACGACCCCTCTCCGATTTTAAAATAAATAGTCTCAATCGATTGCCCAGCAAAAAATAATGTACCTACATTTTTTTTTTTTTATAGTGACTGGTTTAGTGGTGGTGTGCACCACTGTCATGTGACAAAATTGAAGAATTCTTCATAAGGGACCTCATTGAAAGCTAAAAAAAAACTACTAAAGCGATCGCAACGAGTGATAGCTCGTTGGAAAGGTATTGAATCAGGCTTTAATTGAAAAATAAAATTTTCTTAATTTTTCTCAGAAATTTACCTTTTTTCCCATGAAAATTAAATTTTCCCATGAAAATTAAATTTTCCGATTTTCCACAGAAGCTCCTAAATTTTCCGGCTAATTTTATTTTTTTTGGATTCCTCATAATTTTTGCTTTAAGAATCAGCAATAAAAAAATGGGGCCCGACTCCTTGTTTGGACAGGAGAAGAGCATTTAAGAGACCACCTTGTTCTCATTGTTTTTATATTTTTTATAATTGAATTATTTTTAATTATTTAACAAGAAAAATTAGGAAAATTTTATTTTTCAATTAAAGCCTGATTCAATACCTTTCCAACGAGCTATCACTCGTTGCGATCGCTTTAGTAGTTTTTTTTAAACAACTTTCAATGAGGTCCCTTATGAAGAATTCTTCAATTTTGTCACATGACAAAAAAGTGCAAGAAAAAATGATTTTATGCACATAAAATATAATTTGTTCAGTAGACTCTTCACTACATTATTGCCAAATACAGTTAAGCAATATCATCAAGTCTGAATTAGCTGTTGGCCAAAAACTGAGCACACCTTTTTTTTGAGTGGTGCTCTGATTTTCAAAATCTTTTGAGGTCCATAAAAAAAAATTGTAGTCATACTGGCCAAACCGAGTACAGAGTTTTACTAACCTTTGGTAGTGCAATCGAACCTATAGTGTCGAGTCCGTGCATTTTTTCACTGTTGCACTGTGTTAGTGAAAAAATCATTAAAACTCATCCATGAAAATTCTCTCTGTGTACGTTAAATAAGTTTAGTTATTAACTAAGTAAAATTTTCTAAGTACTAAATCATTAGTATTAAAAAACTTTAACCCTTGTTGACCGAAGCCCGAAAAAGTCCAGACAAAATAAAATGAAAACGGGTTTTATACATGAACTTATATTGATGATGATAAATTTTTGCCAAGTATTAGGATTCCAACATACTCGTAGAAAAAAGTGGATAATACAAAAATGTCTGTTTTTTGTCTCATGAAAAAAAAATGTGTGTTGTGATCTTCGAAAAACATGTTTTAAATATTAAATATTAAATGCCTTGAAACTGAGTAATTTTGATTAAATATAGTAATTAACAATGCAAATATAGTAATTAACAATGCTACCATCTAGCCTATAGGGGCACTGAGATACCACTGGCTAACCGAGGAATTGTAAACAAATTATTGGCAGGTCAGTTGTTTAAGACGCTTTTAAGGCATTTCCAAAAACAGTTTTGCCAGCATTTGTTTTACAATAATTTCAGTGGTCTACAAAATTGACTAACCACAGCAAAAATTTGTTCTCTTCTTATTTAACATTTTCATCAATAAATTTAACATTGGCTTGTCATAGGAAGAAAGCTTTAAAAATAAGATTCTTTAGAAATTGTTCTGCTTAAACAGCTTCTATGGAAGTTTTAGATTAGACTAGAGTGGCACTATGCACCGCGACCAGAAGTTGGTATTTTGTGCTGTCTATGGAAGTTATTAAGGCATAAAATATTCCAAGAAAGTAGTTTTGCAGCATTAAATGAATGCTTTCTTCTTAAGACAAGCCAATTTATCGATAATAATGCTCAATTCGAATCACTTTTCGGCAGAACAGTTTTTGCTGGGAAATAATTGGCAGAGACCACTATACAAACGTTGGCTAAAAGTGCTTTGCCAGTGCTATTCAGTCAGAAATTGCCAACGGCTCAAAAGTCTAACCACTGTTAGAGCATGTATTTTATAAAAATTATGGTGATTTGTTTAAAAAAAGTTTGCAGACAAAAGGTTTCAAGTTCAATTACGGTATCCGCCATAATTTTTTTTTTGTGATTTGTTTATTCTTTTTAATATTTTTTTTATATATAATTGATTTTTTTTACTGAAAAGGACCATTGAAGACCCATTCATTTTTTGTTTTCCAAACGTTAGCAAATTATTTTCAGCAAACCTTATGCCAGTGCTGGCAGATTTGAGCAGCGAACTGTTATAATTCATTTACGTTTTAAGCTATCAAGTATTATATGACTCGTTAGCTCAGTTGTTAGAGCTGTCACTCTGGCAGCCAGATTTCAAACTTAAACTTGGAGGGATTTGAACTTTTTTATTGAAAACTTTGTTGCTAAAGTGCTTGTCCGACACTTTTTGAACTGACGAACCTTTTTTCGATTGGGAAAGAACTTGTTGCCAGCATGTTTACCACTTCGTAAAGTGTCTTACTTACCAGTTGTCTGTTTTGTTTGTCTTTATCTGATTGGAGCTTTGAAAAGAATGCAAAATTTAGGACATCTTTTTGGTGTAGTGTGGTTAAGGGTTAACAATCTAAATATTTTTTTTTGAGAATTTAGGGTTTAATAAAATATAAAAAAAATCAATACTCATTTTTTGAAGTTTTGTAAAAAAATAATTTTTTTTTAAATACGTAGATCCTATTTGAAAATTGGAAAAAAAAATCAAAGTCGAATAGCAACCTCTAATTTTTTTTTCGAAAATTTTGAAAATATTTCAGAATATTTTTTTCAGGGTTGTCCCGTGAAATATTCGACTTTTTTTAAGAAGCAGCCTAATGTTAGAGCAACAAATTTGTATATGTGAAAAATATCAGATTAAAAAAAAAATATTTACATTTTGTGCTACAAATTATAAAAAAAAAAGTATTATAATAAACAGAAACAGAGTATATTTAAAAAAACATATTGAATATAAAAACATTAAAAAAACATTAAAAAACACATATTTAAAGAAGATTTATTTATACATTCTGAAAAAAGAGTTATTATAAAGTAAACGAAGACAAATAATATATCATTTATATATATTGGCATAAAAGATTTAAATTAAAAACAAAATTTATAAAAAATTATTAACAAAATGTGCATAAACAAATTTACACAATGAGAAATAATTATCTAAAAGGGGAAAAAAATACAAAATTCTGTATGATTTTATATAAATATTTCTCACTGTCTTAAAGTGTATAAACATGTTATGTTTATAAACAAATAATGATAAACATATTAAAAAGAAATTAACAATGGGTTCATTGAAACAACAAGAAATACTTGCTCTCTAAAAGTTATATAAAATACATTTTTCTCAAATTATAGTTTTAAATGTAAATAAACAAAAAAAAAAATATATATAATAATAACAAATATAAATTTAATTTAATTTAAAACATTTATTTAATTTAAGTAAACATATTTTTTTTTTTAAATATATATTTCTTATCTTTAAGTATAAATAAAAATTTAATATATTTTTCTTCAAAAGTCAGACTGATTTTTTTGTAAATTTAATATAAATTTAAAAAACAAATAGTTTTTAAGTTTTAATTTCTAAAATAAACAAGAGGATGATGTCACATAAATTTATTTAAAAAAAAGCATTTATGAATCTCAAGATTTTGTTTAAGTTCTATTTACATAACCTTACAAAATATATTTAAATTTTAGTTAAAATAAATATTAAAAATATAAAAATAGTAGCATTGATTTAACAAAAATATAAATATGAAAACGTGCCTATTTAAAACTTTTAGAGCTTATTTGCAAATTATGTAATTTAAATTTATATTACACATTATTTGGCTTTTTTCCCGAAAAAAAAATATTTTATTTAAACAATTATAAGCAAACAAATGTTTTAGTTTGAAAAAAGTAATTTAAGGTTAAACAAATTTATACAAGCCCATACAAAATGTTTTATAGGCAACGAAAGAGAAAAAAAATATTTAGAGGTTGATATAAACAAGAAAACATCAAAATAGTACCACCCTAATAAACAGTATTAGATCATGGTATTAGAACTATAAGTCTTTAAAATTTACTAAATTTATTATAATAAAAATCAGAGCACAAAGAGTTTGGCAAAAAAAAAAAAATTGTGTCGATTAATATAAGTGTTCTATATGATATCCATATACGGTATTGGATTGGAATCGAAATGGAATTCTGTAATAATAATAATAATAATCCATGCATAAAAATACAAAAAAAAAAATGTCAATTAACCAAAAATTTTGTAAAATAAACGAAAATTTGTTCATTTTACAAAAGATTTCGTTTTTTTTGACCTTTTTTCGTATTTTTAGCTTGTATTATTATGAGTGTACAAATTAACGGAAATGACATTACAATGGTGATATAAAATTTGTTTGTTTGTTTGTTTCATAAATGCTTTGGTTAATTAGGAAATTTTACGTAGTTTTTTAACCAAAACATCTTGTAGTTTTTTGTAAGTTTTAGTATAAGTTTGTAAAAAAGAAATAGAGGAATTTGCCAAGCTTCCGTTGGCTGAGATCTTGGTCAAAATTTGCAAGTTTTTTTTTTGCATAATTTCTAAAAACATAAATTTGGAAAGAGCTATTTTACAAATATTTTCTTAGTCAGTGAAATATCTGTAAAACTAATTTAATTAATTTTTAAACATAATTGCCCTGATTACTTTTATCGATTTTGTAGTCGAATTTTTTAACTCCATACAAAATGGTTTTGCTTAAATTGAAAATGATTAAGAAAGAAAACTGCATGTACTACACTCAAATAAAAAAGTTAGTAAAGTTAGCAAAAAATTTAGCTGAGTCAGCAAAATTTTAGTCAGTGCTTGCGAAAAAATTGCTAATGTCAGCAAAATCTTTTGCTGAAAGTCAGTGAGCTGATTTTTAGCAACAAAATTAGTAGATTCAGTAAAAGTTTTGCCAACGCTTAGTAGATTAGAAATTAAAAAACTCGTGCTAAAAATTAATAAAATTTTTGCAGAATATTAGTACACTGAAAAAAACTCAAAAAATTTGTAGAAAAATTATACTTTAGTTAATTTATTTGCTGAAAATCATAAAACATATTTTTGTGATTCTGTTTAAAATTATTTACAATACGTTACAAAACATAAAAATGTGCATACTCCCAAATTGACGATACGAATTAATGTAATATCTAAAAACAATAGAAATAATTATATATAACATAAACGAAATTATCTTTGAACTACTTACATCAATTATTGTCTAAATGATGCTATCTTTTAAAGGAACGCAAATGCCACAGAGAATTATAGAAACGAAACGAAAAACTAACAAAATATAACATACGCAACCCTTATTTGCAATAAAAAAAGTAAAAATCTACCTAAGATGTATGTATTTATCTTTCGCTTTAGTCTGTCTACTTATTGCACATTTGTTTGCAATTTGACGACACAATAATATATACAGACCTTTAGTTTACAAATACACATTTAATCTTTATTATATTTAAATATTTTATTTTGTCTTTTATTTAATTAATAGATTAAGTTGTTTTAATCCACAATTTTGTTTTATGTATGAAAAACAGATACAAAAATCTTCCATGGTTGATTTTTTTATATTATATCTTACTAGAGCTCTACTTTTTAGTATAATTTTCCTCTTCACTAGTGATATGCCGCGACATCTAATTCATTCTGAGTATATCTTTCGGTCTGGTTGTTCTTTACACTATTGATGTACTAATCAACATAATTTTTTAAGCAAAATAAATTAGTAAAACATTAGTAAAATATTAGTAAGACATTAGTTCAAAACAGTTAAGTGCTGAATAAGTATAACTAAAATTTTAGTTTAAACCATAATTTTTGCAAAAAATTAGTTGAAAAATAGTATACCTGATTTACAAGATGTTTTACTAACTTTTCTGCAAACTTATTTTTTTGAGTGTACATAAATATTTTCAACAATCGTGTTCTTATTTATAATAAATCTAGTTGTAAAACTGTTCAAAAATTCTGCTTTTAATAAGTTTTCATAAATTTCAACTAACTCTCGAATTTGACTAAACTCAAAAAAAAAAGTTAGTAAAACGTCTTGTAAATCAAGTATACAATTTTTCAGCAAATTTTTTGCCAAAATTATCTTTTCAGCTAAAATTTTATTTATACTTATTCAGCACTTAACTGTTTTTAACTAATGTTTTCCTAATATTTTACTAATGTTTTACTTATTTATTTTGCTTAAAAAAAATTGTGCTGATAAGCATATTAATAGTGTGGACAACAACCAGATTGAAAGAAATACGCAGAATGAAGTAGATTTCGTGGCATGTCAAGAAGTAGTAGAGAAGAGGAAAATGATACTAAAAAGTACAATTCTAGTAAGACATAGAAAAACTTCAACCATGCAAGATTTTTGTATCTGTTTTTCATACATAAAACAAAATTGTGGATTAAAACAACTTAAACTTTGCGTTGTCACCGGCTTGTGAAAGTAATTGTCTATTAAGTTAATAAAAGACAAAATAAAATATTTAATTTAATTAAGATTGATTGTGTATTTCTAAACTAAATGTTTATAGAGATACATAATCTAGTGTGGTCAAATTGCAAACATATATACAGACAGGTAGACATACTAAAGCGAAAGATAAAGATTTTTATGTTTAATTTTTTTTATTGCAAAAAAAGGGTTGTATATGTCATACTTTGATATTTTTTCGAAACCGCGGCTGTAAAAATCAAACCTGAGCTCTTCTTACATTATAAACGCTCTTCTTACATTACAATACCAAATCATGACCGTTTAGCGATCACACCCAAGTATGGCCTCGAATGTAATGCAGCTAAATTGTAGTTTTCTTTCCTATTAGTCTTTTCTGTTATTGTATATTATACTCAGAAGTGACCAACACTAACAAACACAAATATTCTATTTTTAGATTTTTGTTTATTTTTATAATCTCCTCCGTCTCTATTTCACAATGTTACCAGATTGACGTATGGTTTTTATGATCAGTTTTGACAACTTTTGCGTTTTTAAGTTGAGATATCGCCACAGGACAAATTTTATAATGTATTTTAGTACAGAGTTATTTTCGTTCAGCAAAATTCATACTAAATGTATGTCTATTAATTTCTAAATAGCGTTCTAATATCATGATCCACCACTGTTTAAATATAATATATATTTATATAAATGTAAAAAAGTATGTTTTAGTTAAAACAAATAACATATCTAACTATTAAATGAAAATAGATGAAATGAAAAATATAACAAATCTAAATGAAACGATATTGCATTTATTTATCCATATATATTTTTTAGTAACAGATTTTTTTATATAATATTTTAAAAATTTTTTTTAATACTCAATTTCAGTGATATTGTATATTTTATTTTTATAATTTGTTAAAACAACAAAAGTGGCTAGTTTTCTTTTTTTTTGTATCATTTAGTTAAACTACAAGTTTCGTTTTTTTAATGTATTTAAATGTAGTGCTATTATTTTGATATAAATGTATATTATATATACATTTATACTAAATATTGTTTATGTATTATTTTATTATATAAATTTTATATTTATTTGAACACTTTTTTTTAATCCATGTATGCAATATTTGTACAAGCAAGCAAACAAACTAAATTAATATTTTTGCACACACACTAAGAGAACTAAGTGCATGATATCAATGAATTTTTGCATAAGATCTATGAAATGTCACTGGAATTCGTCCATTAAAACTTTTCATTAACTTAATGAATGAAAATTTTCATGAAATTTTATGAAAAACTTAATTTTATTTAAAAATGTTAAGTTTTCTTCGATCTTCTTTTATTTCATTCTTTTTAGTTTGTAATATTTGTTCCCTGAAGAAGTCACCCAATGCGGAGACGAAATATTGGAAATAAATAATTAATAATTAAATGCTCTTAAGCTCGTTTTAACTAAAAAGAATTAATTTTATTTATTAAAAATTTCTTGCGGCTAATGAAGAAGTTTCACTAAAAATAGTTTCAGAAAGTTTAAGAAATTATGTGCAGAAAATTTCATTAGTTTAATGAAACATTTAACTTTCACTTTGTGAAGAGAAAAATGTTAACGATTCCCAACTGAAATTTATATATTTATATATTTTAATTGCACTAACTGAATTTATTGATTGTAGCAACCAAAATACACTTTTCAATTCTGTTGGAAATTTTTGTTCAGTGTCTGCAAACTAAAGGGTAGCACGAATGTCTTGCAAGGCATTCGCAAAACATTTTTTTAAACAACAACAAATTTTTGTTTGCTCTAATAATATTAAATATTGAAAATTATAAAAATATGGACAAAATTAAAGTATTCCATGAAAAAATTAAAAACTTGTTTAAGTGAATTAGTCTGTTTTTTTTTGCTATTTTAAATAAAAAAAATCGTCAAAACAGGCATCACATCACGTAAGAGAATATATTTCAAAATATTCATGCTACCCTTTAGTGCAAATAAAACAAATATACCCAACCGTTAAGAAGATATTTCTGACTTTGTGTATGTGTGTGTGTGTGCGTGTGTGTGTGCGTGTGTGCGTGTGTGCGTGTGTGTATTTATATGACACATTTGCATTTAATAAATAAATTGAAATTAAATAAGAAATAAATATCTATTTGTATTTATAAAAGTATCTATGTACAATGTACATACATATACATGCTTATATATTTGTATTCATGTAGTTATTCATTTCAATATTGTATATTTAACTAGTATTTGTGTAATAATACACACATTGTGTATAGTTATTTGAAATATGTACAATACAATTTAATTAAATTTAATTTAAAATATGTAACTATAAAAGTAAAGGAAGGTATAAAATAAAATTCCATATTAAATATATAATAAAGACAAACAGAAAAAGATAAGATACATATTTATGAAAAGGAAAATCAAACAACAATAATATAATTGTAAATTATAATAATAAATGTATTTCAAAAAAATAAAAATCTGAGTTTTATTTGACGTACTATTTTGTTTTAAACGACCATAAAGGCACTCTTGTCAAATATGATAATTTATCATAATTTATACGATTTCTTGTAAGAGAATGTTCTATAATGTGGGCCTGGTTTTTGAGCTGTATAAAAAAAAAACAAAGCGGAATACTTTACATCCAGATACTGCACCTTATAGGCTCAGTCCTTAGATATGTTTTGAATACCCTATCAAAAAAAAAAAAGATACATTTCAAATATAAAATCATATCCCATTCTTAAGCAAACTAATCTCAAAATTGGGGTATCGAGTAATATCTAATTATATCCGTGCTACATATTAATAAATTAAATTAAATCAAAATTTATCTCAAAATTGGGGGACCAATTTTATGTAATTTAAGATCCTGATAGATCCTAAAAGATTCCATGGGATTTATTTAGATCTAGTTGGATCTAATTAAATCCAAAAAGATTTGTATTCTTGGTGGATAGAATAAGATATTTTGAGATTTAATTTGATATACTTAATTCCATAAAATATATAATTTTGATTAAAATTAAAAAAAAGATTATTCATTAGGCGCATATATAATTATTTATGGGGTTATATATAGCAATACATATTTATATCTTATTTGCATCAAAAATATTAATGATGTTGGACCATATATATTCAAATCTCAAACATTATTATGCCTTATATTGTATTATACACATGGCATCATATACAAGGTGGCGCAAAAATAACCTTCCAATGTTTTTTGGCTGTAAAAAAAATGAAAAACTTTGATTCTTCTTGTGGATTATTTTTATTTGGTATTTTAATTTTTTTTACATCAAGTCGAGAATATGATGTCATGTAAATGGCCGCCGCCACAGTTGATTGTCATTTGAGCCCTTTTTATGGCATTTTCCATCACTTTGGCCAAAACTTTCGGCGATAGGTCCTCACATTCTTGACGGATATTGTCTTTAAGAGCTGCAAGAGTCTGAGGCTTGTTGACATAAACCCGCGACAAAAGAAGTCTGGAGCGGTCAAATCAGGCGATCTTGCTGGCCAGTGCAAATCGTCAAAACGGGAGATTAGGCGCCCGGGAAATGCATCCTTCAGCATATCGGTTGTGGCAAGTGCAGTGTGTGCCGTTGCACCGTCCTGTTGGAACCACATGTTTTCCAATCCCAATTCATCAAGTTGCGGCAAAAAGAACTCGTTGATCATTGCTCTGTAGCGCTCACCATTCACAGTAACCGTTTGGCCCGCGACGTCTTCGAAGAAAAAAGGTCCGATGACTCCTCCAGCGAAAACAGCACACCGTACAGTGACTTTGAGCGGGTGTAATGGCTCTTCGTGGGTTACACGCGGATTTTCAGTGCCCCAGAAGCGTAAATTTTGCTTATTTACGTACCCGCTAAGATGGAAATGGGCCTCATCACTCATGATTATTTTTGATGAAAAATTATCTTCCTCTTGGTGGTGATTAAGGATGGCTTGAGCGTATGTTACACGCAATTGGCGGTCAGCAGCTAACAGCTGATGCACCGTCTGGACTTTGTACGGAAACATCTTCAAATCGTGTACCAAAATTCGCTGTAAAGACCGTCGACTGATACCCATTTGCGTGGCACGTCGTATGGTCGATGTCGACGGCGCTTCCATGACATCCTCGGCTACAGCAGCAATATTCTCTGCAGAACGGCTACTCCGGGGTCTGCCACGCCTGGCAGCATCTCGTGTTGTGCCAGTCTCTTCGAGGCGAGCGGCTAAACGTCGCAGTGTTTCACCAGTAGGCGTTGGACGGCCAGGAAATCTGCGACGAAATTCACGTTGTGCCAAAGTCATCGACCGATTATTGGTCAAATAAATAGTCACCAATATTCCGCGTTCTGGAGCAGTGTAGCGTAACATTGTTTATTAACGTGTATTTCGCATGTGTTTACTAGACAAATGTCAAAACAGAACTGACATTAGGGGCCAATCGCAAAATTTATAGCATTTTCTGATAGGCTTATTTTAGGCTGATAGGCTTATTTTATATCCACAAAAAATATTTGCTATAATGCAATGGGCAATAATGTATTAATAATAAAAATCGTTTTTCATGTCATTTTGAAACAAAAACCTACCGGATAACGTGCATTTCCTTAAAATGCATTTTTCTCAAGTTGTCAACATTAAAGTTTTACTAGATGACCAGTAATACTGAACAACATGTTCGTTATATTGTGAATTTTGATGTCTATATCGCGAAACAACGCTTTAAACTTAAGTCCGCGAAACACGTAAAACTTGAAAACGTTTGTGTCCTTTACGTTCAAATTTTAGCTAGATATTATTTTTTAGTTAATTAAACAAAAAGAGGATTGTGCGGTAACATTTTGAAAACCGCGAAAAGATAAAATTGCGTTACTTCATACTTTTAAGGACTAATTATACGGCTAGGGTAGCTAAAATTTGATAATTGCAAAAAAAAAGTCAAAAGTTATAACCCTATTACACACAGAAACTTTTGACTTCTAATAACCCGAATAAAAAAAATTAATATGATACTTTATATAATCATGCGAAATTTAAAATTAGCAAAAGTTGTATCCATTGAGAAAAATCTAAAACAAAATTAAAAACTCCTAATGTTACAAATGAAACAAGTTCTTTTTTTAGTGTTCCTACATCTTTTTTGTATAAGGTGTATCAATTAAGAACCAGTAAGAAATCAATTCAAAAGGCCAAATTTAGGGGTAAATTTTGTATATAAAGTTATATATAAAATGATATATGTAAATAATTGTGCTATTGTATTGATGTAATACATATTTATATCCAAAATGTGATTGCCAAATTTTCAAGTGTGACTCTGCGTGGGATCACGCAAAGAAAAAACATGGTTGAGGGAACCATGTTCGAAGAGCATCATACATTTTTTGGATTTATAATTGCGACAACCATGTTAGTGTGGTTGTGACAACCATACTCTTATCTGCTTCTGTATCATAATATGATAACTAGATTGCAATATTATGGCTCCAAATATATCCCAATAATATCATATTATGGTTCTGGAAATTTGTATGAATTATCATAATATGAGCCCTACAGTATTCTCCCAGCATTCTGTTGAAGCTGGATTAAAAAGAAATGCGTGTTTTTTAATAGTATATTTATTTAACAGTTCACATATTTAAATAAACTTAGGTTTAAAATAATTTTAGTAATCAAATGTCTTTATAATAAGCTTTGTGAAATATAAGAATAAGCTTTGTGAAATATTGTGTCAGCTATACAAGCACGCATAAAAATATTGTTAAGAATACGAAATAAGGGACTTTTTTATAATAAACAATAACTTTATTTAACGGGTGCGCGACAATTATACTTTTGCCTAAACTTTCAGGGTAGACAGGCTTGAGACTGCAAACTTATTACTTCTTCCGCAAAACAGATCCCCATTACAATTAACACAACTACGTTGTTTGTCCATTGTTAATCTCTTTTTGTTAAACATTATTTAATTTATTGTGGCTGACTGTTTCTCACAACTTCTTTTCACATCTCAAACAAGAATGAAACTAAAAGAGCGAGGACGCGCATTAAAAAACCGACTGCTCTGCTTATAGTTGGCGCAACTCTAATATGACTGCAGTTAGATAGAGGAATATGATAATATATACTATAATATGATTGTAGACAATACCATAATATGATAACTGAAAAAAAGAGAAATTTTTACTACAACATGATAAAAGCAACCATATTATTCGTGAAATATGATTAATACAATAATAGTTTAATTGAAACAACCATTTATTGCTGTAGGAAACATAGTTTTGTGGCCGCAATCGTATTGCAACCATATTTTTTTCTCTGCGTGATAATATACAATTTTATCAAAAATTAAATTGTTTTTTTTTTGTTTTTATTTGATATAATATCTAAATATATATTATTTCGTATTTTGCAACGTCATTATTTATTTGATTAATTTCAGCATATTCTAAATACAATATGAAATTATTTTATAAAAAATAAAAATAAATATGGACAAATTTCTACCAATAATGGTTTTTAATTTGCAGGTATACTTTGGTAAGTGTAAAACTCCTGGGAATAATCGGTTTTATGAGGCCATGATATAACTATAAATACATTATGAGAACTCGAATTATTAATAATTGTTTAATAATTCATTACACCCAGAAAACAGACTCGGTAGTGATTACCGTATTTGTATCAATTTGAACCAATCGATGGGGTTAATGCTTTTAATTTTTTTTTTTTTTTTTTCAAATCAGCTTATCAATGTTGTCAGAATTGTATGCAATTAAAAAGAAAAAACATAAAAAATTTGCACTTAAAGAACACTTTTTCCAAATATCAAAACATAAAAATAAAAAAATACAGAATAATAGTTAATTTGGCAACTGTCTTTTCAATTGGAACAGAATCTCACTCATTTTTTCAGTTCAGCGAAAATTTAAAATTTAAAAATTATTTTGGTTAAATTAAAATATAAAAATGTATCCAAATTTGATTTCTTTTAACAAACTAACTAAAAATACTTAAAATAAATTAAAACTATTCCCAAATATTCAAAAGTACAAAATATGAATAAAAAGTCAAAATCTGATTTTTTGGAAAATATTCAACTACAAATCGATGAAATTTGGTTCTAAATTTGATGATTCGGATAAATATTTAATATACATTCAATGACATCATATTTCGAAACCGAAACGTTTTTGAGTCTTAAATTTATGTTTCGTTAGTTTCTTATTGAGTATGACAGATATGGTGAATGTCTCTCAAATCGGAAATGTTTGATCCGAATATGGCATTTTTTTTGATGGCGTTCGCATTTTTCCACCTTAATGTAGAATACAGTAACAGTCGCGTATGAATTATATTGAATTCAAATAAATAACTCATACGTATGTAGGACCAAGGCGCACACTGTGTGCCACACAGGCAGAGTATGAAAAATTTATCTTTTTTGTATAAATTTGATTACAGCTCACGGATTTAAACGAATTTAAAGAATTCAAATTTTTAAAATAAACTTACTAAATTTCAAATCAAGTGGTGAAGAACTAAGAAATTTAAAAAATGTTTTATTTATTATCTTTAGCTCACTAGTTTTTCATTTTTAATCTAATATCTAAAGGCCTATATTTTTTTATTGGATAGAAGTAATTAAGTGTTTTAAAAACCATAAAATAATATAATGTATTTTAAAACAAATTATGTTTGCTTTTTCAAAACTTATTTAAAAATATAAAAGAGTCTAAAGTTTTATATTTTTACTGTTATTTTGATAAAAAATAATACGAAAATGCATTTCTTTACCAAAAATTAGTTCACCGAATGCATATAAATATTGAAAATCTCAGCGATCTGACCATGAATTTTTCAAATACACAAAGTTGATAATATACCAACTGGATTTCAAAAATTAGTAAAATATTTTGCTAAAATCAGCAACGATCATTAGTACAAATTGCAAAAAATGTTACTAAAATAAAAAAAAATTACTAAAAATTAATACAAAAATAGTAAAGTGCGATTGAAAATTATATTTCTGAGTGTACATAATACAAATACAGGAATACTAAAATGGAACTTTTGACATCTTTGGGTCACGGCTTAAAGTTATCCGATTTTGCTCAAATTTAGAGCATAACCGTTTTATAACAACTGCCACAATATTCCGCCCGAAAATTGCCGAAAATACAAAGATAAATTCTTAATGCCACCCTAATGTGTATAAGCGCTCCTAAAAATTTTAATTTTTTTAAACCACAACGCCTAACTTAACAGGTTCAAGCCACGGTCAGGATTGCATTTAATAAATAAACATTTCATATAGATGCAATCAAACAATAAAAACCATAACAAATAATTACAGTATTGTCAAAAGGATTACTGATGAAGGTTGTGTTACCTGCGTTAACTGCGTAGTCTAATTCAATAAAAAATTTACAATGTAGCTATGATTTTTAGAAAAGTATGCTTAATCTTCTCTACCACGCCTATCTCAAACATAAATTTTTAATATTTTGCAAACCACGGTGATGAACTGCTTGAGTTGACTTGCGTAGTTTTTAAACAAATTTGTATGAAGCATGGAATTTTGTAAATTATTTTAACAAAAAATAATTTCAAAATTAAATACATAACGACAATTAAGCAGAATAATTATTTTTAAACAATTTTATTTTTATATAAATTGCCTGACACTTGCAAGGAAACTTTTTCGATGGGTTCCCTTTGAACTTAATAAAATTCGGATAGGTGATAAAGGAGCAAAAAAATATAATAAACATATTTTTCAGCGGGGCAATCGCATATTTTGGGGATTAAAAGTGGCGGTGAAATGTAACACATCTATGTATAAAAATATGTTTAAAGTCTAGGAAATTTTGAACAACTTAAAAATAGCGTTAAAATACTTGAGAAAACACACATTTTGAAAGCCACTTTGACGCTATGTCGTGGACCCAGGCTGCCACTTATTTGAATTATTTTAAATATTGGTGAACAAAGTATTCAAAATTTTTTCTCCTTTTTCATATATCCGACATTTTCTAAGATCGGAGGGAGCCCCATCTTGTATTAACAAAATCGTAAATTTTCCAAGGAGGCGTTTAAGCTCACTAGTGTGAGCGAAATAATGATAAAGAAAAATTAGACAATTAGAAAATTTAAAAAAATAACTGACATCGCTAAGGTCTTATTTAAACTAAATTATGTCTTTCAAATTCACTTTAATTTATATTTTGGACGATTTTAGATGCTTTTCAAGCGTTCTTGTGTGTTTACCCCTAATTTTTAATTTTTTCGTCAATAATAACAATTTTCTTTAATCAATTTTTGAAATAAAAACCCTAAAAAAAAAAAAACAATATCGTTATAACACAAAGACTAGTTTAGCAGCTTAATTTTAAAATGTCGCATTTCATGGAGCGCCGATAAAAATTAGTTTACATTTACGGCTTGTTTTTACAATACGTGTATAATTTCAGACGAACGTGTTGCACCCGAACGAATACGTAAGGAAATGAGTTTTTTTAATTCGTTCGTGTGACTTACGTTTGAGTACGTTAAGCTTTATGTTATGTCAAACAGTAGAGATTGCCATGACATTGCTTTTCGGTTTTTGTTAGTTTATTTCATATACAAATAACTCATTTTTCGTTGCTAGATGGCAACCCAACACTATAAATGAAATATAAACAAAACAGCTGATTTTTGCTTGAAAAAAAAAATTTATTTATTTTGTTTAAAAAACAATAAAAGGGGATATAAAAATATAATTTGTATAAAAACAAAAAAATTTACAACTAAAAATGTAAATAAATATAAATATAAATGAAAATAAAAATCATTATTCTTTTTTATTACAATTTTTTGTTAAAAAGTATTACAGTAAAACCCGGTTAAGATGAACTCCGAGGGACCAAAAAAATTAGTTCGTCTTAAGCGAGGTTCGTATTAAGTGGGTATTTTTAACGATTAAAAATATGTATTTATTAAAACAAAAACAAGATTTTTACATAAATAAAAAATAAAATTAGCATTTCATGCATTCACAATTAAAAATTCAATTAAAATTCTTCATTAAAAAAAAAAAAAAAAAATCTTTTATTTTTTCTGAATGATTGAATTAACGATTTCATTCGTTATAAGTTTTTCTATTACCAAAATATGATTGTCAGCTTCTTCGGCACACGATTTTGCTCGAATATATCACTTTACAAATTTTCAACATCGGCAGGATTAACCTGATAAAGTATGTGACGTCAAAACATTAGCATCTATATCTAAAAAGTCATCCACGGATATGAAATTCATATTAGGTCTATCCCATTAAACGGATAAAGAGTGTACTAAACATGGTAATTTTTTTTTTTTTTTTTTTAAAGAGAGGCAACACTCAGGAAATACTTCCTATATTTAGTGTGTTGTGTTCTTTGGAAAGGATAGGATAGTATAGAGATGAAAGGTGGGGAAAGATGACATGGCAACACTGTAATTGCGCGAGATGATAAGTCTTAGAACAGTTGTTGCTCGCCACCTGATGGAGAGTTGGCGAACTTATTGAAGCTTTTTGGTTCATAGCCCTGATTTATTATTTTACTTCGGTGGGGTTAATTGCTATGGGAACACCGAAGGTGGACATTGCGATACGTATGAGGGATAGAAAAAACTCATACATATTATTTTGATGTTGCCGGCACCGGGGATCGAACCCGGGACCTTCTGTGTAAAAGTCCAACGCGCTAACCATTACACCACAACGCCCACAATTTGTATGAAAACGAGTTTTTGGGACTGCTTAAAACAGTTCGTAATAACCGAGGGTTCGTATTGACCGAGTTCGTATTAAAAGATGTATTTTATATGAAAATTGTTGCCAAAACGTCGGGACTTTTAAATTAGTTCGTATTAACCGAGGGTTCGTCTTAACCGAGTTTTACTGTATTTTTTTTAATATTGAATTCTGTTGCCTTTTTTCTTTGACGAATACTTTTTTGTGAACGTCTGTTTTTGTCGTTTGTGACGTTTCAAATCGCATTGTGGAAACCAAAAAAAAGAGACGAAAACGACAACTCTTACGTTTTCACTCAATTCAAAGTGATATTTGCGTTACAAAACCCCAAAAAGAATTTCTTCACTCATTTACACGAATTTTTTCAGTGACACGTCTTACAAAAACAGACCGTTAGTCTAAAAAAATTGTGGAAATTTGAGTCAAATTGGACAAAATAAACAAAAAATACAAAATAAAATGGAGTTAAATAAAGGGAGTTAACCCCTTAATTGAAACTCAAATGTGTAGTACTAGTCGTATGAGTGTTATGAGTCGTATGAGTGTTCTTAAAACTCAAATGTGTGGTACTAGTCGTATGAGTGTTATTAATTTATTACTTTTTATTTTCCCAAAATGTTCTCAAAAATTTTAATAAAAAAAAAATAGAAAAAACGTTAAACTATCGAAATATGAAATAAAAAAAATTACAAAATAAAATAAATAGAGTTAAATATGGAGAGTTAACCCCTTAATTGAAACTCAAATGTGTAGTACTAGTCGTATGAGTGTTATTATTTTATTATATATTGAAAAGTATTGCTTATACGACTAGTAGTAGCTACTACACTTTTTTATTGTTAAGAGAAAAAATCACATATTTGGTTGCCATAAGTTTTTAATTTATCCACTGACTATCTTAATATACTTTTCACCTGCTTAAGAAAAGACATACCAAGTGGGACAAAAATCATGAATTCTGGAATTGTTTCAAAAGCGCTCGAGAATTAAATAATGCCTTCCAGAATTGATTCCGGCTAAGTACTATTTTTTCTGGGATACCAAATATCTTTTTCATCTGTTTGTTAATAAAAAATTGGCGCTCGGATTAGAAATATCTGTTGTATCTTACCTTTCTTTAATAATAATGAATATCCAATTAATTAAATAAATTCTCTTTTTTAATCAATTTATTTATTCATCCAATGCAACATTCAAATGTACTTTATTATTTGTTTATTTTTTTTTTCAATTTGTTTTATTTTTATTTACTACAATGCCATTTGACTAAATATGAAATTTGTTTAGATTTCATTTTCTTACATAGTTGTTGTAATTAAATCCAGTAAATATTTTTTCTATTCATTTCAAGAGTTCTTATGAATTTTTTTTTTTTTTGTATATAATTCGTTTTGAATATACGAGTATGTAAGTTTGTATTTATTGTATGTAGTGATGGTTGTTAAGGTAAAATGGCATAACTTCATTAAAGACTTTTTTTTAAAGAAACTAAAAATTATTTCAAATCCAATTTTTAAGGATTTTCGAAAAAGAAAATTAACAACGATAGTATTGTTTCCTTTTTTTTCTTGATTTAAAAAAAATTATAAATGCTGTTAGGCCCTTTTACCTTTAAGCCATTGGTACTCTATGTATTATTGGAATATTTATGCATGTATTCTAAATGTTTTCTTGGATTTAATTTAATTTTTGTGTTTTTTTTCAAGATTACATGAGAATATAACAAAAAGACATTTAATTAATTTCAATTTAAGTTCATTTTTTTTTTTTTTTGTTTAATAATATGTTTATGATATTTTTTTAAATATTTTTTTATGTATATAAGAAATATAATAGTAAATGAAGTATTAACCAAAAATAAATTTAATTTGAAATTTTTTTACAAGAGTAAAATTATGGATTATTGAGTTGACAAGACTGATAGATAAGCTGAGACAAAAAATGCACAAGATTTTTGGACAATTCAAGAATTTTAAAAAATATTTTGTTTTTGTTATTTTTTTTAAGTTACTTTTAAAAAAGCAGTAAAAAAGGTGTATAAAGTTAAAATTGTTTTTACTGTTAAAAAAATTATAATAAAAAGTTTTACAAAAAAAAAATCTAAATAAAGATTTTTTATAATTATTATTTTTAATATAATTTATCAATAAAATATAAATATAATATGATATAATTGTAATAATACATATATAACAACATTTTTTTTTCAATCTTTAAGTTACAGTAAGGTATACAAAAATTATAGCATAATTTTAAATAGGAAATATAAATTTTTTAAACTTTATACCGAAATTTAGGATTTTTTTCTTTAAAAATCTAAAAATGTTCCTAAACATGACATACTCAAAATATTTATGTCATCAAAAGCAGCGTTAAAAATTACACTGAGAGAATTATCTGTATGATATTAATCACTTTTCGCATTATATCTATGAATTGGCAATGGAATGCGTCCATTGAATCTTTGTATTAAATAAATGCAGTTTTGCATAAAATTCAGGGACCGTAAATAATGATTATTGTTCGTTTTTTTTAAATCAAAAAATCAATCACTTAGAACAGACATAAAAAAAAAATTATTGCACCATTATTATTATTTTCGACAATCTTTGCATATCCGTCATGATTTTTAAATTTTTGATTTTTAAAGTTTTCTTCAATGGTAATGATTATTTTTGAGCAAAAAAGATAAAACTCAAAAATAATCATTATTTATTTTTTTCAATTTACGACTTTATATATGATGTACTTACATATTTTTATGCATATGTATATATATTTACACCTACATGAATACCCATAATATAATTTGTACTTAATAATTTTATTACTAAGCGCTTGTTTTGAATCATTTGTTATAATTGCATTTGTTTTGATATATATAAATTTTGTTACTAACAGTCGTTTTCTTAATCAATACCTGAGCCTTGCTCAAGTAGCCCGAAGGCATCGACATCATTCGACGCAGCGAGTGCATTGCTTTGACAGAATTCGAACAGCTGCTCCCTCTTGGACGAGTATCTCAATACAATTGAGGTAGCTTCCGATGAGGAAACAGAAGATGAGGAGTTACAGAAAGGCTATTCTGAAATTGACAACTATTGTCCAAAGCCAGTTTGTCCAAACAAAAATATTATGAAGTACTGGGAGGAAAAAAATTTCAATATCCCTATCTGTACCAGCTGGCCAAAGTGGTGCACTCTGTTCCTGCCACACAAGTGAGTGTTGAAAGATCCTTTTCTGCATTAAAAACAATGCTAACGGATCAAAGATGCAACCTATCAGACGAGTCGTTGGCGAAATTACTTTTTGTAAAATTAAATAATAAATAATTAAAAACAAATAAAATTGATTAAAAAAAACATGAAATAATTTTTAATAATTTTTTTCGCCTTGGTTGGTTCCTCTGGATTTGTTTTATGAGTATATGCAACTATGTTGGTAAAAAACCTCACAAAAAAGTCATAAATTGAAAGTGAGTTTTATTTTGAGCGAAAAAAATAAAAATCATAAATAATGACTATTTTTGAGTTGTATTTTTTTTTTTTGCTCAAAAATAATGATTATGGCTGATTTTTATTAATATTACTCAAAAATAATCATTACCATTGAAGAAAATCCTTAAAACTCATAACATAATCATTATTGTGTAATTTTTATTATAAAACTCATAATGATTACGGTCCCTGATAAAATTTTATGAAAAATTTTATTATATTTATTAAAAATTTCATACGCCTAACCTTAGAAATAAATGAAATGCGTCGACAGAATAACGGTATAATATTACTTATTGCCAAGCTCAAATTACAACCGAAAATGTTTGCATCTATGCCCCCATACAAAAAAAAATGGGTCCGAAAATCGAATTTTAAATCTTTCGCAGACTTTTTTACTACTAAAATATTCGAATAACCAAAAATTCTTTGTTTAATTTTGCTTTGATTGCTAAATTAAGCTAGGAGCCAAACTTCGTGATACTAGTTTTGTTAGTTTTGTTAGTTTAGTAGATACACCTAACACTTTGTTAATATATATGACGAATTGCTCTGACGAACAATATATGCTTACTATGATATTTTTCCACTTATTAAGATTACAATGAACATGTTTTAACAAAAACATTAAGTTTTACTGCATTATTATATTTTATATTTTTTTCAAAAATGTGTACACTGTAGTGTGCAAGGGTAGTCAAAGGGTTAAATGTATGGGAACACGTATTTATGTTAACTCATATTTTCAAAAATTTCATGGCGGAAGTTTGCTTTACGATTACTTTAACATAGTCTTTTAAAAATTCAAAATTGTTATAATTTTTTTTATTATTATTATTCATTAAATTTTCTAAAATTATTATAAATTTAATTATTTTTGTTAGTTTTTTGCTTAATTTTTTTTTTTTTTTTTTTTTTGTGGCGTCCTTTTTTAAATATTTTAGCAATAAGTGTTAACGAATATTGCAAAATACTTATTGCAACATATATTGCCGGCAATAAATATGTACACAATTGAGTGGTCCACAGTACACTGATAGAATTTTCCTTCATAGTATTAATGAATCGATTTCATTGAAAAGGATTCATTGATTTAATGAATAATTTTATTAACTAAATGAAAATTCTTTAATATTGTTAATTTTTTCATTAAATTTTTTTTATGATTTTTCTTAATTTCATAAAAAAATTCATTAAATCAATGAAAATTTGTCGAATTTTTTCAATAAAAATGATTACTTGTAATATGTAAAAACAATGCTTAGTGTAATTTTGTGATTTTTTTTTACTCTATAGTACATTGAGGATTAAAAAAATAATCGCTGAATTAAACTTCCCATATTGCAAATAATTTTGTTCCAATAAAACGACATACACTGCAAAAATTATAGATCGGGGTTTTGTATTGCCAATGAGTACAAAGACCGATCTAAGAATTTTAAAGTGGCTAGAGATGTCCACAGTATGTTATTTCTTGCAAAAAATGCATTTTGAAAAATTTTGAGTTATCTTACTTTTGTTCAACAAGTGCAAAATGCCATACATTTTTTGTTAAACGGAATTAATTAAAACTTAAAGCGGTCTCAAATCATTTAGTGTATAAAGTGCCCAGCACAATTTTTTAGAACACACTACCTACGAACCTGTTCTAGAACAACTTCTTTTACCACAGGTTACATAAACCCGGTTCTAGAACAGGTTCCTGGGAGTCGAAATGTAAGGTGTTACTGTTCCAGAACCAGTTCTATAACTCGTTCTAGAATCGGTTCTAAAGCAACCTGTTCTTGTTTGGAGGTAAAGAACCTATTACAAATAGGACAAACTCCATATAAAAAGAACCAGTTGCATAACAAAAATTAGAATCTGTTATAATACAGTATAAGTTGTTCTGCAACCAGTTATTTGGATTGTACTATTTTACTGGGTGCTTTTGTAAAAAGTCTTCAGATTTTTATTTTTTTTTTTAATTTAAAGAAAAACTTGTTTTTGGCTAAAATCTGAACAAGTGTATAATTATGAAATAAATTACTAAATAAATAAATTTTTGTTTTGTAATAAAAATTAATGAAAATATTTCATACAAACTATGAATTTTATAATGTTTATGATAGAACTAATGAAAAAATTTCATATACTTTTTGAAATTTTCATTCGGTTAAAGAAAATTATTTAATGAAACCTGTTTCATTGATTCAATGTTAAATTGCACATGAGATTGGTACACACAAAACTTCCAGTTTTTATAACAGATGATTACAAAAAAGTAAAAAAAAATATAAAATTCCAAAATTAAAAAATTATCAAAATAAAAAAAAAAAAACGATTACAAAAATCTCTAAAATTTAAAAAGAATCGTCAAAATTTATAAAAAGCACCATAAATTAAAAAATAATCTAAAAAATTAAAATACATCGCTAAAATTTAAAAAAAAATCATCAGATATTAACAAAATTGACAAGAGTTAAAAAAAATCGACGAAACCGAAAATGGCAATTTTTTAATATTGAAGATTTTTTTTAGAAATTTTTTAAAATTATGATGATATTAAATTTTGGGATTTTTTTTTAAATTTTTGGAGAGTTTAATTAAAGTTTTTATTTAATCTACTAAAAATTTGTAATTAAAAACAATGTTTAAGTAAATTAATTAGTTACAAATTATTTTAATTAATACTACAATTTCCTCAATAGGACCGAATACAATTAAACTTTTAATTGCGCTTCCTCAATAGGACCGAATACAATTAAACTTTTAATTGCGTTAACAGATATTTAAATTTAAACTCGATTTTAGTTTTTTTTTTTCTCTACAAAAGTTTCCAAATTTTGTGTACCCTATTCCATTTAGAAATTTCATCGCAATCTCAGAGAACCCCAAACAGACTCCTCTTGCAAGCATTTCTTTCTATTAATCAAAATCACCAAACATTCAATGAAAAAGTTTTATTCAAAATCAAATTTTTACACATTTTTTTTTTTATAAACCCATTTGCCAATTTTCTGAAAAGCATAATCAATTTCATTGACCGAAAAGTTTTTCTATTTATATGAAAAATACTTTCGAAATTAAGTATTTTATTTAACAAAAACTGGGAGTATTTCCAAAGGCAAAAGCTTTTTATTTTACAAATTCAGAATTTTATTTTAACCCCTTCACTTATTTATATTCAAAAATATTTTTTCTATCAAAAAAAAACCTTTTAGTCGATTTCAGAATCTGCGATGAGGAAATCTAAATTCAGTTAGCAAGAAATTTAGTTTTCTCTATGTGGTATTCTCTATCCCGCTTGGTTTTCGAGATATCTGCCAAATTTCTAAAAATTTTCTTTTATTTAAAAATGTTGATTGCTGCTGGTCTTTAAAATGATCTTATACATTTAGAAAGGTACATTAATTTTGGAAGTAGCATACATTTTTTTCCAGACTTTATCCTAGTAACTTATCTCAAAATATCCAAAGGTTAGGGAATAACCTTAGTAATGAATGTCAAATTTATATGAAAATATTTGTAAAGTTAATCTCCGTTTATTTTTTGAAAAGCTTCACATTATTCAAAAAAAAAATTAAAATAGTGTGTGGAAAGTGGCCGCAGCGTTCAGCAATTAAATCTGTTTTTTTTTTTTTGTGATTCCAGTAATCCCGCATTTTTTTCAATCCCTCAACACCGGGAATTTTGTGCGGGACAAATTCATTAACAAATTTAGATTTTATTTGTTTGTTCATATTTTGTTTAAAAAAAATGTTAACATTTTTAATTTTGTAAATAAACAAAAATATATATAATTTTATTTTAAAAATTTATGAAATTTACATATCTTTTTATTAATGTACTAATAACCACAAAGAATTGCAAATTGTTTAAATTACATGAATTTTTGTAAATATGTTCAATTTGGGGTAAAGTTTTAATAGTATTTTGGATGAAAAATTAAAAGAATTAAAGCAACTGTAGAGTATATTTTTGTTGTGTTAGGATAAAATTTTGTTAATGGGAATTTTTATTTTGATTATTTTAAGAGGCATTTCGCGAAACTACATCAAGAAGCAACAAAGACATAGACAGAACGAATTTGGTAGAAGCAATAAAGGATTCAAAGAAAAAAAATGACGGTACATTAATTGCATGAATATCCCACTCAAAAATTTGTGCCTCTAAAAAAGCACGAATCTCATCATCCTCCTCGATTTCATTAGATAGAGATTTTTGATTAACTTATTCAAACTGCGCAGTCTAATTCAATAAAAAATTTACAATGTATTTATGATTTTTAGAAAAGTATGCTTAATCTTCTCTACCACGCCTATCTCAAACAATTGAAAAATATGTGCATATTAATTATAGTATTAATTGCACACTGTCTAAGAAGACGATGAATAAAATTCAAAAATCCCCAATAAAATTTATGGATATTTTGTTTCAATTCAAAAAAATCCTTAACCTGTAACATATGCAAGAGCGCTGTTCATTTAAAATGTGCAAACATAACAGCCAGCTTTTTTACCAGTGTTAATTGTGACTGAGAATATTCGGACAAAGACAATTTTTTTTTCGTATATACTTAATGTATTGGTTTTTCCTTTGTTATTGGGATCCCGACGCGAGCCACCGAACCTTAATATAATTTGGGTATGTGATATAGGAGAAAAAGTAAGAAATATTCGCTTAGAAACATAGCAGTCCAATCGAATTTTTAGGGGGTAAAAATTTTTAATCATCTCAATAAATCTTTAATATAATTCTTTTTTGGTACCCAATTTTCATATAATATTTTTTGGAACCAATATGAATAAAACGAAAAAAAAATACAAAATTTGGGGTTGTTTTGATTCTACGTTTTAACCTCTAATTATGGGATCAGGCAGCTAGAAAATATATTTTTTCTTCTCCACAACATACCCAAGTTGCATTGCGATCTAATGGTCCGCGCCGGAATACCTTCCGTGTTAGTCGCAATATGTTTTTTATATATTTCTTTTAAATTTATCTGTTATTAAAGATAAAGTGCTGTAAAATTATTTCTTTTTAATTCTGGCACTTTTTTCATATTTTTTTAAATTATTTTTTTCATATTTCAATAGTTTTAACTTTTTTCTATATGCTATGAAAGTTTTCGGAAAAAAAATCGCAGAAATAAAAAAGTTAAAACTTGTTTAACAAACTCCTTGCCCTTTAGCTCACATGAGCAATATTCGCTTTAAATGCTTTAATCTCAAAAGGGAGCCTTTAAAATCGTTCGACAAACCTTTCATTTAACGGTCTTTCTTTCAAATGTTACTAAACTTGGTATTTATATTCTCCTAGTAAATTTTTTCTTTTTCCAAAATTCGTTACAATTCGCGTGTTATCGCTACTCGCAGTTTTGGATTTTAAGCAAATGTGTGGATTTAATATTATTTCTGCTAAATTGGGAAAGTTATCTTACTTTTTCTAAACAAAGAATTTAAGCTGTTCTAAAACAACGCGATATTGTTGTCTTGTCTATGCACTCAAGAGGGTTAACATTAGGGGTGTCAGATCAAGATTCGCAAAAAGCTGGACATTCGGGTTAAAACAGCTGGATTTTGCAAAAAAAAATGTACATTTTCAAAACAGGTTTTTAAGATTTGATTTTTTTCGAAAATTTATATTTAGCTGGGTAAATTTTATTATAGCTGGACACTGGACAAGTATAAAAAAAAGCTGGACAATCCAGTTGAATCCAGCCCGTCTGGCAACCCTAGTTAACATTATTGTTCATGTCAATTCCAAAAACCTCATGTTATAAATAAATTATTACTTTAACAATTTCGAAAGTTATTTAAATATTTAAATGCTTATTTTACTAAAAATTACTCGTACCTTCTGAGTAATTTAAATAGAAAGTAGAATTTCTAACAAATTGGTGCAATTGGGAGATGCCAAAGTTTAATATATTTAATATATAAATTCAGATTTCTTTAAAAGTTTCATCTCACAGTTTTGCTAAACGTGGAAACATATTTTGTATCTCTATAAAAATCAAGTTCTTAATTTGACATAATTTCATTAACAGCTAATTCTGTTGAAGGACGAAAAAAGTTTTCATTTAAGTTTCTAGTTGTTTTAGTGATGACAATAATTTTATTCAAGTCCCATTAGTCTAAACAATTTTCATACTGAAAAAGCCAGGTTTTAAAATCCTAACAATTAATATGTTTTATGTTTGCAATTTTTACTAAAATCTGTTGAAAGTGTTTTAAATTTTTAATTATTAATTAAAAAATTAACACAGCGGGACAAAATCATAATTTTTAAAAATAAATTCTATATATTTCGATCATGCTAATTTCAATTGTGTACTTTATTTTTCGATGCATGGTACAGTTTTTATTTAAAACACAGCATGAAGATGTATCAGACTTTAAAGTCATTTTGCAGAAAAACTGTACCATACATCAAACAAATGTACGCCATTGAAAGTAGCATGATTGATATAGAATTGATAATAAGAACCTTATTAATTTGTTGATGTCATGACGTGTAATTTATAGTGCTATTTTATATGATTTTTAAATATGGACAATAGTGTCCGACCGACTACTCGGCTTCGGAGTTCGGTCAAAAAGTGAAGTTCGGCCAAGTTAAATTAAATATTTAAAAAAAAAAAAAATATATAAGTGGTAAGTAATCCTAAAAAGAGAATAACAGGTTCATCAATTTGGGATAGACAAGATGCAGTACCAGACTTAGAAGTAGCAGAACCAAAAGAAAATTTTATTGAAAAAGAAATTAAAATGTTTATTACGGAGCCTTTAAGTCCCGAAATATAAATATATTTGAGTATTGGAATTCAAGTCTTTTTACAGATATAAAAGCTGTAGCAATAAAATATTTACTAGCCCAACTAGTGTAGCTAGCGAACAGCTCTTTAGCGCTGCCGGACAGCTTTATTCTGATAGACGAAGCAATCCACATGGTGTGAATGCGGAAAAATGGCTTTTCTGCCATTACAATATCAAACTTTTTAATTTTAAATATTAAATATTAAAGTTTAAGTGTTTTTTTTCTATATCAACTTAAAACTCGATCAACTATTTTTCTTTGAGTATAAAATACAGTACAAATATTTTATTCTTTTTTTGTACTTAAAATAGTACAACTATTTTCCAAATATGATTTTTTAAAAAAATATACCTATAAATTTTTATTTTTGTTTGTGTTTAATAACTTTTTGGTTTAAATTTATTGATCTAAAAAACCATTTTTAATTTTTTTTTATTAAAACAAAAAGTTCGGCTTCGGCTTCGGCCGAACATTGATGTTATGGCCGAAGTTCGGCTTCGGCTTCGGCCGAAAAAAATGAGTTCGGTCGGACACTAATGGACAATTTCACTCAACAAACAAAACAAGGGGATAAAGGGGTTATCCAAAGATAACCCTATTTCGTTCTTTCCCTCTTTTTGAAAAGAAACAATATCTTGGAGACTTTGGGAGATAAATGTACAGAAATGTTCGAAAATTTGGCTACTTCTATTATCTTCGTGGAGTGTCTTCGCTTTCCTAAATCTGATCTTTTTAGGGCCAATGTCATTGTTAGTTAAATTTTATTAACATAGAAATTTTTTTAATTAAAATGGAAAGTTTATTTGATTTTAAATGCTTTTGTTGCACCGAAAAACAGTTGACATTTTTATAAAATGAACTGATTTTTAAGATATATCTACTAGTTATCATACTTCAACGGCGCCAAAAATAAAGGTACTGAATATAGCAAAATTTTTTGGATGTTAAAAATATTCAAAGGCGTTCTCCTCCTACAGTAGAAAAAAAGTTTAAGTTTACTAAAAATTTTCATTTCTTTAAAATTCGCTCGTATAAAGACATGTTTCTTAAAAATAATGGTATTTAAGATTCAAAAAAAATCTAAAATTTAAACTTTTTGCAATACCGATGGTCATAAGTTGGTATCTCGTTTATCACAATTTGTGTAAAACTTGAGTTAGGCTTGCTAAAAAACTTGTCCATCAAACAAAAGTCTTTTGGCATTCTGATCTTAATTGTTAAAATATTGTTAATAACATGGCGTCAACTAATAATAATCAACATTTTAAACTTATATCTAAAAATTATGCTATAATTTTAAACTCTACTGTATTTTTGTATATAAAGTTATTGATTAATACATACATTTTTTTATTGGTTTCATTATTTGTTTTTTTTTTACTTTTTACTTTTAAACAATATTATTTTGTTAAATTTCATTTTGTTTAGTTTAATTATTTTGCAATACATGACATACACTGATAATAATAATAATTATAATGTTTTATATGACAAGTTTTACTATTTTAACGATTTTTTGTTTTCTTTTTTGTTTTTTTTTTTTTTTTTTGTTTTTAAATTTAACTTAGTTTTATAGTTATTCTTTCCTTTTTTTATATTATTCAAATATATAGTTAAGTATTATTTAATAATTTGTAAATATGTATAATTTTTTTTATTTAATTATTTAATTTTATTTTTGTGTGTGTATAAGTGGTTGCTTTTGTTGTAATAATAACCGAAAATTTATTTTATTTTTTTAGAGTTTTAAGATTTTATTAGGTAAAACAAATTTGGTAGAGAGAATTTAACAATTGCAATTTGCATTTGGTGTGCCTTGAGGTTGATCGGTCAGTCTTTGGCCTTGTTTACCACCACCCACTAACGTTGGATCAGCATCTAGACTTTCAGACATTTTATCGCATATTATATCAACCAATCGTTCAAAAACAGCCTGAAATTAAGTATTTTAAATAAAAAATTAGTTTTTTTTACGAAATAAAAAGTTTTTGAATTAAAAAAGTTTTTATATATTCAGATATAAATGTATACAATTAAACGTTTTAATGTAAAAATTTATATAGACATATAAACATATATGTTAAACAATAAATATTTGTATCTAATTGTATATGGCTTTGTCTTGTTTCAAAAATATTTATATGGGGGTATGTATATACCCTATGGGAAATGAGGAGTCAATTGACCTAAAAGTGACTGGTTAAATAAGGACTTATCACAGGACTGGTATAATTTAATACTGAAGTAGGTAAAGCAGTGTCAATTGTCCTAAAATTACCAATCCTGTGGGTGGTAAAGGGAGAACATACCACTTAACCAGAATGCTTATTAACAAGAATAATCCAGTTGGCCAGAATTTTACCCATTGGAAGCTGTTTAGTTTTCGTTTATTTTATACGACATGGACCTTTTGCGACAGTCTTGTGGTATGCCCATATTTGGTTAGTCCTGTGGCATGCCACTATGTGGTTTAAAGCAGGGCAAATGACCCTCTCATATGACAAGCCAATGTTAAAGTTGCCAGTTGTTTACATAGGGTAGGGTTTTAGCAGAGGACCGATCTCTGGCACGAAGGTACCGATCCTGTGGCACACGCAGAACCGGTCCCATTCCCCATAGGGTATATCAATATATTATTTTATAATGTCTTATATACAATTATACTTAATATACATTATTGTATATTACTATATATTAGAGTGCCTCATTTTAAGACTTTTAAAAAAAAACGCAAGATGTGCCCCATTGAAAATAAAGGTTAAGATGTTTTATGATGACTTCTAAAATATTTCGGCTATAGCGATAACATCCCGTAAGCTAAAGCGTCATTAAAAAAGCCACAAAGCCTTTTGCCAAAATTTTCAATAAATATAAAAAAAAATATTAAAAATTTCTACGATTCAGCATTAAAAATTTATTAAAAACATCTTCTCGACTCAAGATAATAAGATTTTTATGCAATTTTTTTGAGGTTTTTTAAAGAAATTTTTATAAAAGTTTTAAAAATCTTCAATATTTCATGCGTTTTTCCTTTTGAATATATATTTGGAAAGTGTTGACATTCGCTGATAATTTCAGTATAATAATGTTTAATACACACAGAAAACAGTTTTGTAGTTGCAACCGAATTTTTTGCCAACCGAATTTTTGTGGTTCCACGTACTATCACTATTATTAAATTTTAACAACCGACATTTATTTACAAATTTCCAATTTTTATTGTAGCAGTTGAATATTTTATGTTTATGGACGAAAATTATTATATTATATAATTATATGCCACGAACTGGGCTCGAACCGGCGATCTCCCGGTTGTTAGGCAAGTAATTTACCTCTAGCCTAAACCCAGTTTAAATATGTTTTTTTAAATTTCAACCATGAATATTTTCTTGTTTCAAATTTAAATATTTGTCTAAAAATAGATTTGTATCTGCAATATATATTCGGTTGCTAATATCAATACTTTATTAGAGTTAAGGCTGAATTTGTTTGTACGTTACGTTCCGTGACGAATCAGCTGATTTGTTTTTGATGTATGAAAATAAGTGTGCGTGGTTAGTTTGTCTGTAATGTGACGGTACGTGCCGGACGAACCTGCTAAAACAGAATTTTCTCTACTGCGTTAAGTGACAGCTAAAAACAGCTGATTGCTCTCACATAAAAAAAAACTAAACAACCAATACAAGAATATTTTTTTTTTTTTAATTTTATAAGCTAAATTGTACAAAATAATAAAATATAAAAAGGTTTTGTGACACATTATGATAATAAAATTACAACCACATCTGCGACTAGTCAAACAATGACTATAATCGTTTAGCCAAAGCTGCTATGTTGTTACGGAACAGACTAACCACACAAAACAGTCACGTTACAGAAACGTCACGGAACGCAGAGACTAATGGAGCCTTTACCAAAACTATAAAAAAAAATTTATACTATTTTAAAATTATTTTATTACAATAAAAATTCTTCTCCGCAAACTGGGATCGAACCGGCGACCTTCTGCTTGTCAGGCAATTACTTTACCTCTAGCCTAAACTCAATTTAAATTTGAGTTTTCAATTTTTTTTTTTTAAGTTTAAATATTAATGTCTAAAAATAGATTTGTATGTACAACAGAAATTGGGTTGTTAATCTTAATATTTTATTAGAGTTACCAAAACTTTTAAAAAACTTTATATTATTTTAAAAGTGGTAACGAAAACTTATATTTTAGATAGAGTGATTGTTTCTTTCCAAGCGAAACTAATATTCGATTTTAATTACAAATATTTGTTCAAGAGATAAAATCTCCGAAAAGTAGTCGGGTGTTGGTATTAAAGGTAATGTAGAAGATAATATTTTCTCAATATTGATAACGAAAACCAATAGTTTGAATGATGTGACTGTGTTTTGGTTAATTTTATATATTTTCTATTTACAATATAGTTTAATTATTCTGATAATTATTTTAAGTACTTACAATAAAATTATTGAATAATGATTAAATTTTGTTGGTTACAATGGAATTCCAACCAATTTATTCTCTGTGTGTACTGTTCATGGTGTTTTCCGGATTCTCTAAGGAACTAGAACATTTTTATTTTTAAGGTTAATGCCCCCCTTAGTTCTTACCTCAACTTAACGTGTAAACTATAGACTTTTTATTTTTTTTAAACCGAATTGAGATATGATCAGAGGAAGTCCATCGGTACAGTTTCCTTTTAAGTATATACGGAGATCAGTTTTGGTTAGGGTAGGTACACATTGTATTATTGATTACACAAGTCGACACGATTTTTGAGTCTGACTACTAATTACTGGTCGTTAAATCTCCAAAATTTACTATATTTAGATCTAAAACACCAAACGCAAACTTTAAAAGCTAGAAATTAATAGTTCGGTATTTTTTGATGACTAGAATCAGAATTCCTGCATTAAAACAGGAACCTAAGAAAAAAAATATTTTTGTCAACCGGTTTTATATGCATTATTTAAATTTGGTTTAAAAGTTTTTTTTTGTGATTTCTATAAGGTTGTTCACAAGGGGTGTACTAAATGTTGTATGTGTTGTATAGTCGAAAATATACAACAAAATATACAACAATATATGACAGTAAGATACAACATTTGTAAGTATGCTTAGTGTACTATGTTCAAGTATGCTAACACAAGCATGCTTTGAACGATTGCGAAATGGGATGATAAATTGTGCAAAAAAGATAAATGCTGCACATTTATCAACCAAATTTTATACCCGATTTGATTTGCCATAAGAACCTAAGATAAAATATTTGAGTTTAAAATTTTATGTTTGAAAAATAGCGTTGAATCATGCAAAACGTTAATGGAAATTTGCGAAATATTTGGCTCATAAACTGGTTGCGCCATTAAAATCAGCGTAGCTGAAATATTTATGATTAATGGTACTCTTGTTTTCGAGTTTATGGATCAATTTTGTAGCGCAGTATAATTTAGAAAGACATAAAATTTTTACAATTTTTTTCCTAAACTGTACCAAGAGTCTTTTACCTCCAGATAAATAGTTTTTTCAAAACATATTAAGAATGCATACTATGCTGAAAGGTTTATTCATATAACAGCGAGTTTTGTAAAAAAATATTTGGTTTGTATGTATATGGGCTACTTCCATAAATTGCGACACCTGTTGAAACTGACTTGAATCAATTCTTATGACCATTTAATAACACTGTGCACCAGTGAAAAAAAACACAAGAACTTGACTATATAGGTTCGATTGTACTACTAAAAGGTAGTAAAACCCTATACTCGGTTTGTCTAGATTGGTGACCAATTCCTTTTTATGGGCCTCTAAAGTTTCTGAAAAGCAGTGGGACCCTCAAAATATGGTATCATTAGTTTTTGCCCTAAATCTTAATAAGACTTGGTGCTACGGCTTAACTATATTTGGCAATAATGTGGCTAACAGTCCACTGAACAAATTCTTTCAACATTTTATGCCAAAAAAATATTTTTTCCTGGAGTTTTTTTGAAAAAACATAAGAAAAAAATATGTTTTTTTCACTTTTTCCAGTATTACTTACAGGGACTGTTAAATTTTTCCTAACAATATTTGGTAAAAGTGTAGCCAAGGTAACGCCGAATAACTCTTCTGAACATACCAACACAATCTGAACGTGTTTAGGCACTCGAAATAGCTCATAAAGACCAATGTGTACATTAAAATGTGTGTTTTTGGCTAGACTATACTTTTATTGCAATTTTTTTTACACGTTTTTTTGTATTTTTGTTAAACAAATGAAGCATTTTTTATGTCAGAGTTAGTTCAAAGTCCTGCATGTAGGCCCAGAGGATTTTAAAATGCTATTTGGCCCACCCCTTTTTATGGGCGTGAATATAAGAATGAATTTAAATAATAATTAAATTGTATTACTTAAGTGCAAAAAGCATAATAAATGATTTTGTAAACATTTATCGCGTGGGGAAGGTGCCCCCAACATAACTCACCGACTACCAACAACCCCCCACACCTCCGAAAACTCCCTGCAATTTTTTTTTTAATTTCTTTACATATTTGGGGTATAAGGATTCGACACAGCCGAGTTAAAGTTGTATTTTACTTTAATTGTTATTGTTACATTTATTGTGCTGCTGATTTCAATATTTTTAAGTTTTATCGTTCCTGCGATCGCGAACAATAGCATTACAATTTGCGTTTTCCTTAACTATGCAACATGTATCAATTAAAGTTTTGGATCAGGTATAATTTTTTTAGAGGGGCGATATTTTTTACCTAGATAAT
The DNA here is from genome assembly GCA_021234595.1 of Delia radicum. NCBI lineage: Eukaryota > Metazoa > Arthropoda > Insecta > Diptera > Anthomyiidae > Delia > Delia radicum. The sequence continues at coordinate 87,761,658 of CM037855.1, forward strand.
TTTTTAAATTACAGTTTTATCTCGAAAATTCATTCAAAAACTTCAGTAATCGGAATAACACGTGTGCAAAAAGTTAAAGAAAAACAAATAAATAAATATATTTATACTTAAATTTTGCAAAAATATTTGTATTGAGGTAGTGGATACCTTACCGCCCCCTAAATTTTAGTTTGGGGTTCGTCTTTAGTGAAAGCATACATTAAATAGCAATATTTTGTAATTTTTTGATTGCAGTTTTCAAAAATAATAATTCCAAATTTTATCGCGATTGGTGCGTGTACTTTTTTGACATTCGCGAAAAAGTAAAAACATTTGTCTTCATAGTTTTTCATGACCTATACGACTGTGCTATGCCAATTTTGATATTTGCAAAAAATTAAAAACGTATATCCCTAATATACACGTACAAAAAAAACTTTAAATAATAAAATATAAATTAAAAAACAAAAACCATAAGTTCGTACAAAAAAAATATTTTTTTTGTAAAAAACAGAAATCCAAATAAAAGTTTAATGGGGGTCGGTCTTACATTTTATCCATCTAGAGGCAACTGCGGGGGCTTTTTGTGGATTTTTTTAGTCAAAAACGACAATTTTTAAGGTGTAGAGTGGTATTTATGAGCTGTTTAGAGTGCCTAAACACGTTCAGATTGTATTGGTATGTTCAGAAGAGTTGTTCAGCGTTACCTTGGCTACACTTTTGCCAAATATTGTTAGGAAAAATTTAACAGTCCCTGTAAGTAATACTGGAAAAAGTGAAAAAAACATATTTTTTTCCTATGTTTTTTCAAAAAAACTCCAGGAAAAAAATATTTTTTTGGCATAAAATGTTGAAAGAATTTGTTCAGTGGACTGTTAGCCATATTATTGCCAACTATAGTTAAGCCGTAGCACCAAGTCTTATTAAGATTTAGGGCAAAAACTAATGATACCATATTTTGAGGGTCCCACAGCTTTTCAGAAACTTTAGAGGCCCATAAAAAGGAATTGGTCACCAATATGGACAAACCGAGTATAGGGTTTTACTACCTTTTGGTAGTAGAATCGAACCTATATAGCCAAGATCTTGTGTTTTTCAAAAAGTCTTTTTTTGTTGCATAGTGTAATCGAAACATTAAAAAGAGTTTGTTTTATTAATTTTTTTACTAATAGTTTTAACTTTCACATCCAAATCAATACAAAATGGAGTCAATAGATTTGGGATTCAGTGAAAACGGAAATTTCGCTACCGCTGTTTGGTGAAAAGTTCTATGTTGTTTTACATGTGAAACTAAAATTTTCCGATTTTAAAACTTTCGCAGTTTTTTCCATAGAGTTTTTGCGCCGTTTAATTTAATTGAGTTTGGATAACAGTATTTAAAAAATGGTGTAATTTTATACAGTTTGAGGTATACCAAGTTGATGTCATCGCACCAATAACATGATACGATGGTCAAAAACTTATAAGGAATTGGCGTAAATTTTTGAAAATGTAGGTTTTTTGCGTCTAACACTCAAAATTATACAAGTTTGATATAACTTTTATTAAAATAAAAATTATGTTTTTTTCGACCTTTAATTGTGCAATGAAAATGAAAATTATTCAAGTTCGAGCTCATATATTAGTTCTCATGTAGTGAGTAAACTAGTTTATATGAATGTTTGATGTTTGGCATGGGATTGTTACCGCTTTCAAAACGTGTTCTGATGATGGGAACCTAGAAAATTCCCGAAATAGATCTATCAACACATTCCTGAAAGAGTCAAATAATAAATTTGAAAACAAAAAACTCTGTAGATTATTTGTTAGGATAATATCATAATAAAGAAATATAGAGTATGGCCTCGAACTTGAATAATTTTCATTTTCATTGCACAATTAAAGGTCGAAAAAACATAATTTTTATTTTTAATAAAAGTTATATCAAACTTGTATAAAAGACAAAGTACCGTCTAGTTTACTCCCCCTTTATAAACTAAACAAAATATAAAAAGGAGAGAAAAACAAAAAACGTGTATTGAATATCCACCAGAGGTGGACCTTGCACATAACAAACAAGTTTTAAATTTATTTTTTGATCAATGGTTTTAATCTTTAACTTGAAGCTCATATATTAGTTCTCATGTAGTGAGCAAACTAGTTTATATGAATGTTTGATGTTTGGCATGGGATTGTTACCGCTTTCACTCAAAATTATATTTCAAATAAGCTAGCGTATTATGTGAACTGAATTTCTTTGTAAAAAGCACCTCCGAATCAAAAAGACATTTTAAAATTTTTAAGCGCAAAAATGTTATGAACTTTTTAAACGCAAAACGTTGATGTACGTTTTGATGTAAGATTTTAATATGCTTAACACTAAAATCGAAACGGCATCAACAAATTCTAAAGACTTTAAATTTTATTGAGCATAACCTCAAAAAGCATACACACAGAGAATAAATTGTTTGGAATTCCATTGTAACCAACAAAATTTAATCATTATTCAATAATTTTAATTGTAAGTACTTAAAATTCATCATCAGAATAATTAAACTATATTGTAAACAGAAAATGTACAAAATTAACCAAAACATAGTTGCATCATTCAAACTATTGGTTTTCCTTATTAATATTGAAAAAATAATATCTTCTATATTACCTTTAACACCAACAACTAACCAGAGATTTTAGACTTTGAATAAAATATTTGCAGTTAAAATCGAATACTAGTTTCGCTTGCAAAAAAAACGATCACTCTATCTAAAATATAAGTTTACGTTACCAATTTTAAAATAGTATAAAGTTTTTTAATAGTTTTGGTAACTCTAATAAATTATTAAGATTAGCAACCAAATATCTATTGTACATATAAATCTATTTTTAGACATTAATATTTAAACTTGAGAAAAAAATTTAAAATATAAATTCAAATTGAGTTTACTCGGAGGTAAAATAATTGCCTGGCAAGCAGAAGGTTGTGGGTTCAAACCCAGTTCGCGGAGGAGAATTTTTTATTAATAAAATAATTTTAAAATAATATAAATTTTTTTATAGTTTTGTTAACTCTAATAAAATATTGAGCTTAGCAACCGAATTTCTATTGTACATACAAATCTATTTTTAGACACATATTTAAATTTGAAACTAGAAAATATTCAAGGTTGAAATTTAAAAAACATATTTAAATTGGGTTAGGTTAGAGGTAAAGCACTTGCCTGACAAACGGAATATCGCTGGTTCGAGCCCAGTTTGAGGCATATAATTTTTTTATTAATAAAATAAATTTGGTTAAACGCATGTGAATCTATTTATAGAATATTACAGTCCAAAAACATAAATTTTCAATTGTTACAATACAAATTCGAAATTTGTTAATATTTATTTTTATTTTATTACTTAATAATCATATAAGTACAAATTATATACTATTACCCTAACCGAGCACTAGCTACTATGGCCAGACCAGTGCCTATGGTGGGAATCGAACCCACAACCCCCGCACTGATAAGCCAGCATGCTACCAACTAGCCTACCGGGGCGCACAAACTTGTTAATAAATGTCGGTTGTTACAATAGTATTAAAATTTATTAATAGTGATAGTACGTGGAACCACAAAAATTCGGTTTTCAAAAAATTCGGTTGCAACTACAAAACTGTTTTCTGTGTGTACTTATATAAAAATTTCAATTTTGTGAATTTAAAAGTATTTAATATGATTTCCTGCAAATAAGTAACCCTAAAGACAGCTAAAAATCATTAAATCGGCAAAAAAAATAATCGCGGTTAACTTTTTAAGTTCTAATATATGAGAAAAAAATTGTTTAAGTGTATTTTTATATCTTTTGGGGATGTAATATATATTTTGAAATGTGATAAATACAACGAGATCTATAAATTGGTTTAATGAAATCCAAAGAAAAACTGTAATTTTAATATTTTTAATTTGCTTGAAACTTAAAACCGCCTTATTTAAAGATAAATGATTAACGCGAATGGATTTAGCAAGTTTACAAAAAAAAAGAAAAATGTGTATAGTATATTTTTCCACTCTATTTTCCCCCCTAAATTTATGATTGGGCCGAGTTGGATAGACTAGATTTGGAAAGATTCAATAGTTTTCAAAATTACATCTTTGATAGTTGTGAAAAATAACTTCTTTAGAATGAATTTGGAATCAATGAAAAATTGATTCTTTAAGAATTACTTCTCTATTTTTGCTGGGTTATTAAAAACAATTCCAAACTTTTCTAACAACTCATTTTTACAGCCTGCCATTTATAGGTTGGACTGTCAATAAAATATTACGTATTCATTTTGTCTGCTAGTCATGCATGGAGTGTTGGTAATTCAAACTTTGGGTTTTATGTGCTTTTATTCTATAAAATACTCTTTGTAAATCCTTGCAGATTATACATGACTGGCCTAAGTATTTAAGCTGGTTTTGTTTTTAAACATCGGCTAACATATACACAAAATGTTATTCCTGTCATACAAAAAAAAAATATTGAAAATTTTTTAAAACAAAGTGTCGAGAATTTTTGAAGTTCGTCATATACTTTTCAACCAGCAACTTCTAAAAGTTGGCACATTTTTAAGGCAAATACCAACTTTAACCCACTGTTTAAAAATTTAGACTTCTCCAATTAGGTAACGGAAGCGGCTGTAAATTTCTTCCAATCCCCGCCTTAAACGTAGACATGCCAGCATAAAATGTAAAAAATATAAGTCCATTTTCAAAAAAATTTAGAAAATGATGGAGTTCCATAGTATTCAATGGCTTCTATTCACTGCACAAAATTTATTTGTCAAAATTTTATAGATCGTTGAAATTTTAACGGATTTTTTGTGTTGTATGTTATTTTAAATAACACGAAAACTCTCCCCATAAAAGTGTTGTGAGGGTCTTATGAGCGCTGATTAACGTTGGACGTTAATTTCAAATCTGTTCTTCAAATTTTTCCAGTACCTACAATTTTTGCTAAATTCGTAATTTCGTTATTTCGTAGGTGTTAGTGTTATGGGAACACCGATGAAAATTAAATTTTCGATTTAGCAACAATTCTGGGATTAAAAATTTTTTTTGGTTTTTTTAATTTTGAAGTAGTTAGTTTTGAAAATGTAGTCATATATGTAAGTTCACTAGTTTTGAAATTTTTTTAAGTTGTTTAAAAATTATAAACATGAATAAAATCACGAGTTTTTAAAATTTCTGTTCACAATATGAAGAAAGTCGGACGACATATCGTAAAAAAATGCAAATTTTTCAATGTTCTTTTATGAAATGAGCGATATGTATGTATTTATGATTACCAAAATTTATTATTATAGAAGAATTTGCGTTAAAATTTAATCGACTTGTTAGTGCATATTTTTGCATATTTTGCTATAAATGCATATTTTTATTGCATATTTCTACTTATTTTGCTTTAAATGCATAGCTTTGTTGTATTTTTCATAGTTTCTCGTAAAGAAATAATTTTAAATTTATTTTATATTAAGAGCAACCAAGCCCTGTTAAGTATTTTCTTAAATTTAATATGCAAACTGGAATTAAAAGAAAAAGTTTTTGTTGGTTTTTAAATGCATATATTTTAATATAAACAACTGAAATGTTGTGTTATTATGCAAAACGTAGGTAGAGAATACACTAAACAATGCCAATTAACTTTAAAATTTAATTAAAATTACTAATTTGAAGTGCCTCTCTTTCACGCTTTTTGTTATTTTTCTTCGAAACTTTGAAAATCCCAGTTCAGCTTTGTGACAAGAGACGTGGTTTACCTCAACACATTGTGATACAAACTCAGAAAATTAGTTCACTACAAATCATTTAAATATCACTTAAGTATCATTTAAATATGCACCGATCACAACCGTCGACGTTGAGCGTTAATTTTCTATGCTCAATAACTTTTCAAAATCAAATATATTAATTTTTACGTTTGAAATTTAAAAGAAAACGTTAAGTTTGTTCAATCTATGTATACTTTGTATTTTGTATGGCATTCACACCTAAAGCTAAATATGCGTTTTGCCAAAACACATATTTAACCTCAATATTCTATTAATTCCTTTACTCTCGTATTTTACATTTAGGATCACACCTAAATGTTAAGAAACCAATAAGACTGAATTAATACTTATTTTTTTTTTTTATTTTTGTTTTTAATAAACTTGGCTTCATTTTCACAATGTCGCGTTAGCTACTAACTACGACTTTAACTGACACATTTGTTGTTGTTTCAAATATAAATTTTCAATTTCATTGTTTGTTAAATTTTAACTGGGCGGACATTCAGTAAACGGTGCATATGTTAAATTTTCATGCATATAATTGCATTATTATTCATAGTATGCATTAAGTTCATGTCCATGGTAATGATGTTTTTCAGAAAAAAAAAAATTACTTCGTTACCATATTTTAAGGTTATCGATATTTTAGAATTATTTCGATAAGGTATTTGAAGGTTAATGGAATTTTAAGTTATTTCGTTAGTATTATGTTAAGATTGAAAACAGTTCGTCGAAGTGGTATTGAATCGTTATCGGTATTCTAGGGTTAGTGTTTGCCAACCATGATTTAGATGGATTATGTCTGATATTTAATGTTGCTATAATTTTTACCATGCCTTATCGCTCTAATTAAACGACAAATAAAATGTTCTCCGTAGTTTACAAAAAAAATGTTATCGCAAAAAAAAAGAGGCTTAAAGTTGTGGGCTCGTTTAAACTTTACTGTTATACTCACCTTAACATTAACATTTTCTTTGGCTGATGTTTCAAAGAATTCTACACCCAATTGATCCGCTAACTGACGTCCACGTTCAAATGAAATAACACGCTGATCTTCCATATCGCATTTATTGCCAACCAAAATAACTTGTGCGTTGTCCCAAGAATAAGTTTTGATTTGAGTTACCCTGTTGAGTTAAATTCAAGCGAGAATAAATTTAAACAAACACATTCTAAACCATAGTATAATATAGTAACATTACTCTTTTTTTCTGTCACTTGAAAAACTAAAGTAGTATTTGTAAGTTTTCCTACACGTATGGTTCTTAAAACCACTACACCTTCTTGAAATAGGGGCAAGCTCTCAAGATTTTTAATGAGTCGGCTTACTATATTATACTATGTTCCAAATATTTATTTTCAAATACTTACCAATCTTGTACAGAATTAAAACTGTCCTCATTCGTGACATCATACATTAAGATGAAACCCATAGCACCACGATAATAGGCTGTTGTTATTGTTCTATAACGTTCTTGACCAGCAGTGTCCTTGAGAAGAAAAGGAAACATATTTTTTTAGGAATTATTTAAGATTTTATTACTTTAAATTTTGTTTAACGGAACTAAACCTACACTCAAAATAATATCTTTTTAAATTTACCAAAAACACTGAGAGAATTATTTGCGTGATATCAATTAATTTTGGCATTAGATCTATGAATTGTCAATTTTCATTGAATTGAGGAATTTTTTCGTAAAAAACATACATAATTTTATATAATTTATTAAAAACTTCATACGACTAATTAAAAATAATTGCATTAAATCTATACAGCTTTTCCATAAAGTTTCAGAAATGTTTCATTCACGTTCACGTGAAGAAAACCTAATGAAGTTTTCTTAGCGAAAAAATCTCGTCCAAGAAATTATCTCTGTGAAGTTGTTGATTTTTGTTTTAAAATGGAATCATATTAATTTAAATGATGTAGTCCATTAAAAAGAAGTAAATCTATAAAAATGAAGTGCTGTCAAACTTTTGTAGATCCTTAACAGAATTATAATTTTAAACCTGCAAAATAATTTCATTTTAAGACAAAATATATATGTTATTGCATGCTATTATATGTGAATACATAGGTATATTAGAGCGACTCACCAAAAAAAGTGCTCGATGTACCCTCCTAAAAATGAACCTTGGACTTTTTTAAGATGACATTTAAAATATCGTTTTTGTTTTGGAGGACAGTTTTGTAAATATAAAAAATAAAATTTAATAACTTTTTTTAATTTGCGAAAAAAATATGCCGCCAAAAAGTCGTGGATCATTTTTTTTTTTGTTTCTTTATTCCTATTTTCATCCATACATGATCTAGAAACTAAACCCGCTATCATATAAGAGTTACCACAAAATTGCATTTATATATATTCCAGAGCACCGTGTAAAATGCATCTAATTTGTAAAAATCTAACTTATTTACATACAAAGATGATGTACTTTGCAAAAGAAAAAATTTTATACCCATATTGCTCTATTTAAAACGAAGGGTTACCACCCCATTGCATTTTTGTCAAAACGCGAACTAGCACGAATTTCAAAAAAAGCTGAGTTCCGTATTTTATTAAATAAAAGCCCGTTTTTTTTACAGAATATCCTTAAAAAAAGGACATGGATGATCGTTCTTGGACAAATTATATATACAGTTGGACGCGCCTTAAAAAAAACCTTTCTTATGATACCCATATTGTATATGTTGGCAAGGAAACAGATTCTTAAATTAACAAAACATGCAAAACTGGACCCTTTTTCAAAATGGTTCAGCTCACGAGAGGTCAAAGCTAGAGCCGAAATATTTTAGATGTCATCACAAAAAATACCAATGTTCATTTTGAGGGGGGACACCTTGCACGAATTTCGCTTACATACAACTTGAGTCGCTCTAATGTACATATATGTATAATAAGTATGAAACAAGATATTAAATTATATATAATGCCTTTATAATTCCCCATTTTTATCATTGTTACAACACACGCTCTTTTTATTCTTCCAAATCAGCATAAAATTACCATTTAAACAATACCATATCCTTAATCATGTTATCTAGATTTTTTTATGTAGAATATAATTTATCAGATGCTTAAAGTAATATGCTTTAGAAAAATATTTGAGAACTTTTACTATTTCTGACTATTTTTACTACAATTGAAAAGTTGGGCTTGCACTGATAAAAAAAATGGTAAACATTTTTGCTAAACTACTAAAAATTATTTAAAAATTACGTTGCAGAAAAAACTGCTAAAATTAGCAGATATTTTGCCAAAATATTAGTAAGAAACGAATAGAAAAAATAAATCTGTTAAATCTACAAATTTTTAGTTGTATTTGAGCTAAATTTTAGTTAATTGAAAGCTACAAATTAATCGGCTAAAATCAGCAACAAAATTTGTAAAATATTAATCGACAAAAAAAATGTTAAATTTTTAAAGATTTTTTTAGATTTTTTTTAATGCGAATAAAAAGCTGTCCTTCTGAAATCAGCACTCTACAAGTTTTTAGTAAAAATTTATATAGATTGTTGCAAAATATACTGTTATTGTTAGAAAGTGTTTTGCAACCGTCAGATAATGACAATCGTAATTAATTTTTATATTAATTACTGTAGAGTATTTCTTTAGTTAGTCTCTTTACAGGAAGAAGAAGAAGTAAACATTTTTATTGAAAAATTTTACAAGGGATACACCAGACTGCCGCAGTTTCGTCCCCCTCCTGGGACTCGTCAGTGGTTAATTTATGTGTCAATTGAACAAAGTATTTTTATATTGTTAATTTGCTCTATATGAAAAACTTTTTATTTTTTGGTGTCGTACTGTGATTTGAACTCACTGCCTTAGCATCAAGCTATGCATCGTAATCTCACCTCTTAACGAGTTGAGCCACGGTCGACACAGCGATGACTGTGGCTAAAGTGGAGTTTGGTCACACTACATACAAACAAGTTATTGATGTTCTACTAAATTTAAGATAAATATAGTTACAATTTTATTAATATTACAGTTTTGATTCGCTGTTTTTAGTCTACAAATATTTAGTAAAGTTTTTGCTACTTTAGCAGAGTAAATTTGCTAATTTTAATTAACTAAAATTCAACTTGAATATAACTAAAATTTTGAAAATTAACAGTTTTATTTTTTGCTGTTCTTATTTTATTAATATGACAAATAGCTTATTTTACCAGTTTTTTTCCGCAACGTTATTTTTTACTAATTTTTAGCAAATTTTTCTACTATTTTTACAGATTACTATTTATATTGAAATTTTCCAGCTTTACTTACTAATTTTTATTAGTGTATGTTTATTAGAGTTCGTCAGAAAAATATAAAGTTTCTTTGATTTTGGGATATCATAATGTTTTTAAAGTTTAGCATCAAAAAAAATAACCAATGGCGCTTATTTTTTTATTTCAACTCCTTCCACTGGCGCAAGTCGGCCAAAAACGCTGATTTGTAGACCGATTTTCTACACAGCAGAACTGCTGCATTTATAGGAAATCTGACTTTACTAATTAAAATCCTCCATTTTAAAACACTATATAAAAATTTAAAGTTGTTGTTTAATTAAGAATATCCAGTTGAATAAAAATAAAATCAACAACTAAATAGAAAAAAAATATTTTGAAGGTTATTTTTACCATTTATACCAGTAAAATTTGAATGCTTCAGCGGTCTGATATATATCGAAAATTTTTGTAGCATTTTCCTTTGTTCAAAATACTTTTTCTTTAGTTTGTTAATTTTTTTTTTCATATTTAATTACCTAATAACTTTTTTGTGTACCAATGTTCTTCGCCGCGAATACTTTTTTAGAAGTTCTTGAAAAAAGTGGATTTTTGAACAACTCTAATGGTTATCTGCTGTATTTTGAAAACGCAAAAAATGTTTTTTATATTAATTTTTGCTGTAGAATCGAATAGCGTCAAATTCCCTATAAATGCATCTGTTTTTGCTCTGGAGGAAAAGGGACTTGCGAAAGTGGAAAGAGTTGAAGTAAAAAAAAGCCATTCTTTTTTTCTATGCAAAAACTTTCAAAAAAAAATTGATGATATCCGAAAATCAAATTTTTATGACGAACTCTAATGTTCATATATAAAATTGTATTCCTCTAATTTGTTTAATACGATGCCACATATAATAACATCTTATCACATATGCAATTATATATAGTTAATCTAATTATGTACGAATAAATTATAATTAGTAGTGTCCGACCGAACAGTTCGGCCAAAAAACTATATTTTGTCGGTTTTTTGATATCTAGAGGCAATGATAACAAATTTTGGTATTGAAAACATGTTTGTTGAGCCGATTTAATTCGATTTTGTGTATAAAATTTAAGAGAAAAGCCGAAGTTTAGCTATAAAGTTAAAAGTTCGGCCGCCGAACTATTTTCGATTTGGCCGAACTTTCTGAGGCCGAACAGTGAATTCATTGCTTAACTACAGATTTTTCTTCAAATTTGACACTCAAAATAGCATCTAATCAGTCCAATAAACGTTTTTCCATCAGCCAAATTTGTCCATAATGCTTTAAAATACCGAATACAGACCAAATGCATTTTCTGGCCGAACTGTTCGGTCGGACACTAATAATTAGATATAACACAAATCAAAATTATATACGAGTATAATAACAAATAGTGTAATGTTAAAAAAAATGTTTAGTTATATATCGTTCCATACTAGAAAAATTCTTTTGGATAAAACTATATATTGCTGCATTTAATGTCTAATGTAAGTGTATTAGCATGTCCCTAATATAAAAATTTTTCGAATTTCGTCATATAATTAAAGGATATTTATTATTGAGCTATTTATATATAAAAACAAACAATTTTTTTGAAGGTACATACTTATAGTAGCTATCCGCGGTCTTCGTAGTGTATTTTTAAAATTTTTGGGCAAAGAAAAGCTTAAAATTGAAAATTGAATTATGTAGTGAACGAAAATAACTCTCTGAAAATTGTATGTCAATAAATTTACAAAAATATGCTCTGCTTTACCAAACTTGAGCCTAATTTTGTACAAAAATCTAAAAACTACGAGTAGAGAACTATAAGTATTTTCGATTTTTTTTTTTTTATATTTCCCATAATCAACTGAATAATACTTATAAAGGGTCCGCCATCTAACGTTTTTTTTGTTCAACTAGTGCTTATTTCGTGAATGGTAACACTTAGCTCATGTCTGATTTGACAAATAATTAGTTTTATCCTTCCGCTGAACGAATATGGTTGTGTATTGCGACATTACTTTGAAAATCATGGTAATGTTGCAGAATGTGTGCGAAAATTGCGTATGTAAACAAGCAAAATTGTCGCATTTGGGGCACAGAAAACCCGCACGCATACATTGAAAAGCCGATACACCCAAAACGAGTCACTGTTTGGTGAGGATTTTGGTCCAGAGGCATAATTGGGTCATTTTTCTTCGAAAATGAGCAAGGAGTGGCCATTACAGTCAATGGCGATCGTTATCGGGCCATGTTGAACGAATTTTTGTTCACAAAAATTGAAGAGGAGGATATTGGCAACATTTGGTTTCAACAGGACGGCGCTACCTGCCACACAGCCGAAGCTACACTCGATGTTTTGCGCCCTGTTTTTGAAGATCGCATTATCAGCCGCAGAGCTGATGTCGTTTGGTCACCTCGGAGCTGCGATTTGACACCGTTGGACTATTATTTGTGGGGTGCCGTCAAAGATAAGTGTTACGCCAACAAGCCAGAGACAATTGACGCTTTAAAGGACAATATTCGTGAAGCCATTGGTGAAATACAGCTGCACACAATCGATAATGTGCTTAAAAATTTGACCGATCGTGTAGGCTACTGCATGGCCAGCCGAGGCAGCCATTTGAATGAAATTATTTTCCATTATTAACCGGAAGGATTGTACTTTCAAAAAAAAAAAGAAATTTGAGAAAATATTCAGTAGTTTTTTTATAGCATTTTCAAAAAAAAAAAAGTTATTTGGCGGACCCTTTAGTTTGAGCACTATTACGTAAAACTGTACACTTCCGGGACACCCGTTAATTTGCATTAACACTTAAAAAAGATTTATGTCGCAACTTTTTTAAAAGTGCAAAAAAGTAATATGTTTCTTAATAATTTTTGATGGACATGTTAGGTTATCGTAATTTATACTTTCAACTCTTCATTGATATCGATAATTGTTTCAACGTCACATATGTTTATAATATGTCAAATATGTCAACTTATCATATGACATCTTTCGTAACTTCCTTTTTTTTGTTTCCTTCTTCTTCCTGTAAACCTTGTTAACAACTCACAACAAAAATAAAAGGTCTGTTAAATAATTATTTTTATTTATAGAGTTTATTGTTAAAAAACATAATAAAAGGTGTATTTATCATATCATAACCAACGCTTCGATCTTTGCTTCTATCAGGGCCTAACTTATATGATAGGATGATCATATATTTGTATAAAATTGTGTATATTTTCATACAATCATTAAAAATGTATTTACCAGACTAAAACTCGGATCTAATTAAATTTAGATGTATCAGTTTACATAAAATCATACATAATTATATCAGGTCAAAACCCGAATACAATCATAGCTGGTTTTTATGTAATTATATATATTTGTATCAGTTTAGATATAAACTGATACAATTAGATACAAAACTGACACAATCTAATACAATTCTATCGGGACATAATTCGGATAAAACTGTACTGGACATTTATCTAATTGCATCAATTATATGGGACCATATTTCAAATTAAATTTAATAAGATTACATATAGCGTCACATAGAAATTGATATGACTACATAAATGCTTCATATCAATATTTTCAACCGGGAGTATTTAATAAAAAATGTTGCTGATTTTAAAACTTTACTAAAAGCTTACTTAAGTTTTGTAGAGTTACTAATTGTTTACTAACTTTTAAATCAATCTTTTGCAAATTTTATTGACGTTTTTTTCATCAGTGTTCTAAATGATAAAACTTCTTCCAATTAGATACTAATTTTTCTATATGTCCAAAACAATATTATCGTTACCACCCACAATCATTCAAGCACTTAACAACAAGGCCATCATTTTTGTATTTTTCCTATCTCCAAAGTGACGCCATCTAAATAAAATGAATACTCAGAATTTTTATTGCTAAAAAAAACTGTATCTATCAATTTATACAATCGAGTATTTTACGTTTGTAATAAATGTAGAATAAAAATAAAATAAACTTAACCATCTAGACCAGAGGTGGCTAGACTTTTTTCGGTGAGGCATTTCACGTTGATACATTTCAACTACACTCAGAGAAAAATTATGGTTGAAATATTATTGCGGCCATAAAACTACAATTCCAAGTCATAAATGGTTGTTTCAATTAAATTATATTTATGAAGTTTTTCATAAATATGATGAAGCTTTTTTTCTGAGTGTACCAGTGTGTGCCGTGCAGTTAAGGTTAACGTTTTCCAAAAAACTCGATTTCTTTTATTTGGAAAAATTTGCAATAGAACTCGAGGATATAATGACAAATCTATTTTTAAATGACACCCTACTATACTTTCGTACATCCAATTTTTAAAACTTATGGTACCCTAATTCCTGGAATACGAATCTTTTAGTAATTAAACAATTTTTTTTTATACTTTTAAATCACTGAAGATTTTTGCCCCAAAACTATTTAGACACAAAGGCTAAGGGATAAAAATAAGTTTAATGCCGTTTTTGGCGCAATATTTCCGCATTCAAATTTTAATGGACTTTCGCTTCTGAATGGATTAAGATTTTTTTTTTTTAAATGGTTTTGCAAACACTACATTTACCTTATAATGCAATTTGCTTACCATGCCCACATCAATACTGATATGAAAATTTTAAAACTATAATTGCAATAGTGGCACGTGCCTTCTAATATCACAGGGTTTATTTAAAAACTGTATCCATTAAGTTTTGTTATATCTTCAAAATACCCTTATAAACTGTAGCCCAAGATATTTCTAATATCAAACAGGTAAAATATCCAAATAAAACCGGTTATACAAGAAGTCGAATGTCTTTAACTCAAGGTATGTCTTAGATGCGATCTGGACATTTTTTAACCAAACTTTGCTTGATTAAGAAAGTTTTGTATTTATTTTTTGCCTTAACCCTCTAACCGGCATAAGCTTTTTTGGACTGAAATTTATTCCACTTGTTCGGCACGAGAAATAAATAATATTTTGTTTTAGCGAAATTTTTTTTGTTGCCTATTTTAGGCGATATGGGTCAAAATAGGTTTAGAGGCTATCTCAAAAACTAACCTATAAAATTTAAAAAGTTAAGGCATAAATTATTCTTCTTACAAAGATATAACAACAGTCCAAAAATTAGTCGTTTTGAGCTTCTAGATAAAAATATGGCGATTTTCGTTTTTCGAAAAACGCGAAATCGAGCGAAAACGAACCTTAACTTTAATATATATTGACGAAACTTTGAAGCTTTGATAGTGTTACCAATTATTATATTTCTGCCAAATTTCATAAAAATTCGTCCACTCGTTTTCAAGATAAGATGATGTCCTTTATATGTATCCTTTTAAAGTCCTGTATGTCCTTGGAACAAACTTAGAGTATTTTCCAAAAGCTAAAGCTTTAATCTTAATTTGTGTGGAATATGAATGGTTTCATGTTAACAGAAATGTGTTTTAAGGACTTTTCAAAATTGTGGTTATTTCAAAATATTTATTTTTTGAAATTACTGAAAATTTTAACTATAACGCTTTCTCGCTTCCAAACCATGACATGTACACAAAACATTACTTCGCAAAATATGTGGCTAACTTCGTTCGCTATCGATATAGCTTACATTTTTATAATAAACCACTTTTTTGGTGAACTTATGGCCAATTTAAAATACCCCGCCTAGAGGCGGGCTTGCCGGTTAAATGGTTAAAGCGCCCTCTAGTTTAAATATTAGCAACCTAAGTTCAAGCTTTGACAGAATATAAATCATATACGTTTCAAGATATTTTAAAATTTTAATTTAGTAAAGAAATCTTTATTCAAAAATATTTGAAAATGTATTTTTTATTTGGCAACTCTGGATAATTTTCCACTATTTTTTTATTTAGCAAAAATTATTAGTTTTACTTTTTCACCACAAAAACAAATTTTTCATACGCATTTGAACAAATTTTTTGTCAATCAAATAATCAAAAAATACGATATCTCTCGGAAACTAAGCGTGATAGAATAAAATTGACAAAAAAATAGTTTTTATTAACCCCTTATATTTCTGATAATATATTGGCACCTGCCTCTGGTCAGATCCGCAGGGACAGAATTTTTTTGCTGATTAAGCTTAAAAGTTATGTTCATTTATCTAAATTCTTAGCCACTTTACCTATTAATGTCAATGTATTTAACAATCTTGTTAGTAAACATTTTTAACTAACTTTTTTAACAAAAATTTAGGCTACGATATCTAAATTTATCAGAATATGATTTTCAACTTCAATGAAAATTCTGCTGGTGCAAATTTAGGTACTTTCTTTTGTTGTCGTAGCTAAATGGGCGTTGTGGTGTAATGGTAAGCGCGTTGGACTTTTACACAGAAGGTCCCGGGTTCGATCCCCGGTGCCGGCAACATCAAAATAATATGTATGAGTTTTTTCTATCCCTCATACGTATCGCAATGTCCACCTTCGGTGTTCCCATAGCAATTAACCCCACCGAAGTAAAATAATGAATCAGGGCTATGAACCAAAAAAAAAGCTTCAATAAGTTCGCCAACTCTCCATCAGGTGGCGAGCAACAACTGTTCTAAGACTTATCATCTCGCGCAATTACAGTGTTGCCATGTCTGAAGCCCTTCATCTTTCCCCACCTTTCATCTCTATACTATCCCTTTCCAAAGAAAGCAACACACTAAATATAGGAAGTATTTCCTGAGTGTTGCCTCTCTTTATAAAAAAAAAAAAAAAAAAAATATATGAAGCAATATATGAACCAATACATGCAATATATTATCATATATGATGTCATACATATCCATAAATAAACTTTTTCTTTGCATGTATTTACCCATAAATGATTCCATAAATTAAAAATACATTGAAATACATGCCCATACATGGAACCATATATACTCATATATGAAACCATATATGACAATATATGATCATATAAGAACTTGTTCACTTGGGAGGCCAGATTCTTATTCGTATTAAAAAAAATCTAAAAAAAAACCTCACATTTTTTTGCTGATTTTAGCTGATAAATTTGTTACTTTCTAAAATTTATTACTTTAAGTTAACTAAAATTTTGCTGAAATATAACTAAATATTTGTAGATTCAACAGATTTATTTTTGTTATTCTTATTTTACTAATATTTAGCAAAAAAAAAATCTACTAATTTTAGCAGTTTGTTCTACAACGTCATCTTTAACTAATTATTGGAAGTTTAAGTAATAAATTTGACAATTTTTTTCTATAAGAGCAGTAAGAAAATATAGCCGTTTAAAAGTGCTGGGTCGAAACAGTAACACTGTGTCAATAATGAGTTAATTGAATCACTGTTTAAAAATTTTCATTTGGATTTTGATGCAACTGTGATAGCCAAATAACGTTATTATTAAAATGTATTATCCTTGTCATAAATCATGCCTAATTCTAAAATAATAACCATTATACAAAACTAAATTTTTAAAAAACCTTAAAATATTGTAAGTTGATCCCAACAAGTCTAGTTAAAATCGTCCTTCAAGCTTTGCCTAAATACCAACAAATTTGCATTCTTTTAATAAAAATAAAATTTATTCAACAAAACGTCAAGTGCCATCACGCTTGCTATAGTTTTGCCAGCCCTTTTTCTCCTTCTACTCTGCCTCTTACAAAAAAAACTTACCCATATTTGTAATTTTACACGTTTATCGTGACGAAATACTGTTTTCACTTTGAAATCAATGCCAACCGTTGAGACAAAGGCAGATGTGAAACTGTCATCGGCATAACGAAACAGGAAACTTGTTTTACCCACACTTGAATTACCGATTATAAGTAATTTGAACATATAATCGAAATTTTGATCTGCAGCATCTTTCTGCCATTTTGGATCACCAGCATTGGCCATCTGGAAAAAGAAAATTAGAAAAAAACAAAATGTAATTATTTTAAACAATTTGTTTTTAGCTTATGCAGCACAACTGCATGTATAATGTTTTGTAATGTTGCCCTAGTTGTTGTACCATAAAGTACACAATATTAGATATGTAAGTATGTAAATATGTGCAATAGGGTGTCCCGGATAAAAAAAAAATAGGAATACTACTCTATGCATATTAAAGAGCTAAATATGGGAAAAATAAGTAAACAATTTTTGAAGTTGATCTTCAGTTCCCTTCCAGTGATTGAAGTTACCGTTCTCTACCAGCGATTGGAACAATCTATAAGCGACTGAGAGAATAAATAAAAAAAATTTAAAATTTGCACACAAAATTTTGATCAAAAAAAATGTTTGCATTTTTTTTTTTTTAAGTAGTGTTTAAAAGCATTGGCTTATTACCTGAAAATATGTTTAAATTTTCTGTAGAGTAATTTTGGTACACCAGAGGATTTTTTATTTTTGAGCAAGTACAATTGTTTTATGTACAAATTTAAAAAAAAAAACATAAAGTAGAGAAATTGTCGTTGGTCGAAATTAAAAAATCCTCTGGTTGACCAAAATTACTCTACAGATAACTTAAATTTTTTTTCCAGTAATAAGCCAAAAATTACGAAACTTTGAACCCTATTTTAAAAAAAAATGCAAACTTTTATTTTAATCAAAATGCACTAAAATAGTGAAATTTCAATAACTGGTAGTGAACTGAAGATCCACTTAAAAATTGCTTTACTTATTTTTTCCATATTCATCCCTTTAATATGCATCGATTGAGTGGTATTCATTCAACCAATTCGAAAAGTTCCATATTCGGGATACCCTAATGTGCAAGTATCACATACTTACAAACACATGTAGTATGACATTATTTAAACTTTATACCAACATATTAAAACCGTTGTTTATACTATTCTTAATTTTCAAACAAAATCAAAAATAACACCTTAATGTTAAGTTAGTTGAAAAATACATGAATTTTGTGTTAAACTTACAACCTGGAAAAGAATAAGTAAGAGTTCAATATTTGTCGCATTTTTTGACGGTAGAGGCTCGGAAGTTAATTCATATGGATATGTATTTTGTGTTTATAAAATATGCATTAAATGTCTTAAAAATATAAATTTATTATTTCTCAGACATTTTCAATATTAAGTAATACTTGTCGTAAAAAGTAGTTGAAATTTTGAAAATTAGCTCTAGTCATCATAATAAAATGAGCAATTTTTTTTTTTTTTTGTAATATTTTTGTCGTTCATCAAAAAAATATTTATAAATTAAACGAAAAAAGTTTTGAACTCCTGAACCAATTGGACTTTGTATGGCGTCATACCAAGGTCTTTATGCAAAATTCGTCTCAATGATGTCTCCGAAATGTTCAATTGTTGAGAACGACGGTGAATTGATGTTGATGGCGCTTCACTCACACTTTCTGCCATAGCAGCAATATTCTCGGGTGTACGCACTGTTTTTGGCTTTTCACGCTTTGGTTTATCGATGAGGATGCCAGTTTCTTTCACTTTTTTCACAATATAACGAACATACGGACCATATTCGTTCAGCGGAAGGATAAAACTAATTATCTGTCAAATCAGACATGAGCTAAGTGTTACCATTCACAAAATAAGCACTAGTTGAAAAAAAAAGTTAGATGGCGGACCCTTTATATTCTATTTTATATTTATATTTTATTATAGGCAATGTTCCCTAATGTGGCATGTTCTCGAAAGTGATCTTTCTTTTTTTCTGTTTTTTCATGAATCTGTATAAACCGTCAACTGTGATGAAGTTTAATTTCCACTATCGCCATTTTAAAAAAGTTTCGACGTAAACACTCAACAAAAGTACAATTTTTTTTTTTTTTTTTTTTTTTTTTTTTATATATATTTTATTCATCACAATATTAAGTTTAACAATATGTTGTGCCCCAGCGTCGTTAGACATTATTGAGGCGAGTTGGCAATAAATAATATAAAAATTTAACAATATAATATATGTATATAATTCAAAAATATAAAATAAAAAAAAAAAGTTTATTTTATGTTATATTTAAAAGGAAAAGAGAGAGAAAAAGAAAAAAAATAAATAAATAAATATTTACATACAAATATGTATTACAGTAGAAGCATTTCCAAATCTTCAAATATATGTTTTTTTAAGTTTATCTTAAACACAGAAATTCGCTCAATATTTTTAAGATATTGGGGAAGATTATTATATTCCAAACTACCAGTGTATTCAACTCTTTGCTTTGTTTTCTCCAATCTACATCTAGCAATTCTCAAGTTCATATTATTTCTCGTGTTAAAAACTGTTTGATTTCTTGAAAAGCGAATTGTATGATGGCCAATATTATTTAACGATTTAAAAACGTAAAGTATAAGTTGCATTTTATATAAGCCATATATTGGAAGAACTGTCAACGATACATTTTTATACAGAGATACCGTTGAATAAGTCAAAGGCAGATTAAAAACCGTTTTCAATGCTCTGTTTTGAGCTCTTTGCAACGATTTAAACTCATTTGATTTTCTGTGACCATATATAATTGGCAAATAGTTAAGGTGACTATGTATTAAAGCTTGATAGATAACTAACTTGGTTTTTGTGTTGAACTTATTTTTAAATTTGTATAAAATTCCAACAACCGATAATACTTTCGACCTTAGTTTTTCAATATGAACATCCCATGAAAGATTACTTTGTAGGTGTATACCAAGATATTTTATTGAATGACTTTCACGTACTAGCTTTCCATCTACCCAAATGCTGAATTCCTGGTTGTGTATTAAGTACGGCCTGAATCGCAATAACTTTGTTTTTTCTGCATTTAATACCAATTTATTTAACCTTGCATACTCCATAATCATTGCAGCATCGTACTCCATGTGAGCTCTTAAGGCAACTTCGTGTTTATAAGGATAAAAAAGACTTATGTCATCCGCATACATAAATATTTTCCCAAATAAATTGAGATTTATTATATCGTTAAGATAAATTTTAAATAACAATGGGCCCAATACACTTCCTTGTGGAACTCCATATTCAACATGACCTATAAAACTTCTTTTGGTATTAAGCTCAACATACTGTTTCCTATTGGTCAAGTAGCTCTTTAATAAAACTAAGCTTCCTCCATTTACACCATAATATTTTAATTTCTGAATCAATATATCATGATCAACCAGATCAAACGCTTTGGAGAAGTCATAAAATATGCCAGCTACACCACTAAAACCATCATCCAAACCTTTGCATATACTATTTACAACGTTTATTACAGCTTCTTCTGTGCCACATCCCTTTTTAAAGCCATATTGGCAATCGTATAGCAAATTGTTTGCATCTAAATATGTCGACAATTGCTTATGTAGTATTTTTTCAAATATCTTGTCAATTATTGGTAATAAAGCTATTGGCCTAAATTTTTCTATGAGTGTAGTATTGGATTCTTTCGGTACTGGAACAATTTTTGCTATTTTCAGAATATTAGGATACGTTGAAGTATCAATCATTTGGTTAAAAAGTCTGGATAAATATGAAGTAATGACGTCCTTACATACTATCATCATTTTAGGTGAAATTCCATCATGCCCACAACTTTTCGTAGCATCAAGTTGTGAAATTATATCACCTATTTCCAATTCAGTTGTGTACGAAAAATTAAATGAGCTATGACATTGAAGTAAAGTTCTTAAATTATTAAACGAGTCACCTGGCAAGCAATCAATTCTTTGTTTCAACGTTTTAGGAATCTCAATAAAATACTTATTGAAAATATCACTTTTATGTTGGTCATCTAAAATAAATATTCCATTACTATCTTTAATATTAATTTGACTTTTGTTTTTCCTACCAAGATTTTCATTTAAAAATTTCCAACATTTCTTTGGTTCCTGTTGAATTTGGCTTAACTTATCATAATAATAGTTGTTTCTAGATTCCCTGCAAGCTTTCTTAATTATATTACTGATTCTTTTTAATCTACTTTCAACATCAGAATTACGTCTTTTTCTAATTTTTAACAATGTTTTTTTATAAATTATAAGTGCTTGTAAGTTTTTATTAATCCAAGGAGTTAGCTCGGCTTTAATAAGTATTTTATCACGTTTTTCCAATGTTGCATCACGAGTAGCATTTGAAATATATGTTATTATTTGCGACATATCCATAGAAGGATCACCAGTTTCTTGAAATGCTTGTAAATAATAAGTAAGTCTATCCTTAGCACGATCATAATTGCAAACTCGATAAAAAGTTTCCATATGTTCTGAGTATGTAACATTACTTTTTAGTTTACAAGATATTAAGTTATGATCTGTTAATCTACACTCAATGGTATCTATAAAAAGTTCATCAGAAATGTTACTGAACACATTATCAATACATGTTCCTGATTCAGGACGTGTTATTAATGAATGACAGTTTCTATAATTAAAGCTTGATAAAATATTCATCAGATCTGCTGATACTGAATTATTTAAGAAATCAATATTGGAATCCCCAACTATTATACTTGGTAATCGACCGTGTTCAGCAACTAAGGATTCCATAAAACTGCAGAAATCATCAATCTTACACTTTTGAGATCTATAAAAAGTTGTTATCTTTAAAAATGTACCATTTATCTTGTGGTTTTGTAATGACAGCGTGATTGTTTCAATAAAGTTATGGCTTTTACATGTTTCAACACTATACTGAAAGTTGTTATGTATATAAATAGACGTTCCTCCATACCCATCTGATCTAGAGCAATGCACGGCATTGTATCCTGTAATATTATAAATCTGGACTAAAGAGGAATTAAACCAAGTCTCTTGGACAGCTATAATACTTGGTAGTTTTGGGAGTTTGGAAATCATAGATTTAAATTTATTAAATTTATTAACAGACGAAATGCTTCTCATGTTTACAGAAATAATATTTAAAAAAGGAAAATTCAATTTATCAATATAGTTTTTAAAAGTTTCAAAATTAATAAAATGATTATTTATCATAAAAAGAATTAAAATTTATAAAGTTTTAACAAAATATAATATTTGTACTTAAGTTTTTAAGCCGGTGATAAATAAGCTGCATGGTTTTCATCATTTGTATCTTCAACAGTTACTGGTGGCTGAAGGTTTGATCTGCGCCTCTGCATCTTAGTTGTTGTATTTTCCAAAAGAATATCATCCACATCCTCCTCACTTCTTATCAATTTTGGCCTAGAAATCTCACTTTTCTTCACAAAGACTTTGCCCTTATAAGTATACACCGACTGATATCCAACTTTCTTGAGAGTTTTAGCATGATTAAAAACGTTATGGGTTTCTTTACTGAGAAAATCATTTACATAAATAGTCTTAGTTTCTTCTTTTTCTTTTAATTTAGGCTTTGCCAACATAAGTTTTTCTTTGGATTTTTTTGAGTCAAACTTTACGACCATAGTGTGAGTCTCGTTTTGACGTGAACCACTTTTTTTTTTGATAAAAAATGCTTCCTCAACATCATCCTTTTTCAGATTTACACCAACGTCATTAGAAATTTCCAGCAACTTATCAACAGCTGTTACACCATCCTTTGCTTTAACACCACTAATAATACAATTATTCTTTACTCGTTCATCATTTAATATCTTAACAGACTCTTTCAAAACATTTACTTCATTTTTTAACAATCGATTTTCTTTTTGTACAATCTCAATTTTCTTTTTATTTTCAACCACCCCTCGTAGTATATCATCGTATTGTTTTGACATAAAAGTCATTGCATCTTGTAACGAAGACAGCTGATCAAGTTTACTTAATTGTTTTTTTATTTCACTTAGTTCTCCTTTTATTGTTCCATCACATTCGTTACACACATTGCATATATATTCTTTGCTCTCGTCGTTCATGAAGTACTCATACTGACGTTTATCTAAACTTGTACATATTGCATGGTATGTTTTGGCGCACTTGTCGCAGTCAATACAATCTTCATTCTCCTTTACCTCCATTCTGCATTGACTGCAAACAATTTTTGGGGTTTTAATACTTCTACGGGCTTTACTAGCCATACTTCAACGATTTAATATTCTTTGCACTCTGTTTTATAAAGTAATGCACAGTTTATGTATATATAAACGGATTTACCACGTATTTTAAATAAAAAACAAATCTTTAATTCGGACTTTAAAAATTTTGACGTTTACTCGAAAAGGGTTGCCAACTCATATATGGGATTGATATTGATATTAAACTTTGTTTATTTTATTTTTAACGGTTTATTTTATTTTAAATTCAAAACAGAAAAATTCTTATAAAAAAGTGATTGACAAAATAATAAAATTAATATATTTTTTGAAATGTTTTGAAAGACAAATACAATATTGGGGAAGTCCCCACACATATAAAGTGAATAACCGGAATTTTCTATGTCGGATTTTTGCAAATGGTAAGAACTTTACTCACAATTTTAAAAAAACTAATTGATTCCATAAAAACATATTATAGCCTGTAACAAATTTCTATTTTATTCTCATACATGTAAAAATCAATATATCCGCGAAACAAGCGAATTCTGAATTCAATTAAAAAGGACGTTGAAAATTCCAATATGGGCATTAATTAACATTTGAGGATCTTAGAATTTTTAAAAATTTACAAGTCATAAGTCATTTGTGGCCCTTTGTTCCCAATAGGAACCACAGGACATAATATATATATATAATTTTTAACTTCTTAAAATTTAGCAATTTCTTTTTTAAAAATTTAATCTGCATAAAATAATGGAAATACTTACGTATAACAATTTTTTAGTATAAACGTAAAAGTACATCAAAATGTTCCATATAAGTTGTTGTATTTTTGTACAAATTCACCTCTACACTGAGAGAATTATCAGTATGATATCAATGAATTTTTGCATTATATCTATGAAATGTCACTGGAACTCATCCATTAGAACTTTTCATTAAATTAATCCAGTTTGTAATAAAATTTAATGAAAAATTTCATTTTAATTATTAAAAATTTTATACGACTACCAAAAAGGTCCATTAAAAATTGTTTCATTAAAATTATGAAGCTTTTTCATAAAGTTGATGAAATTTTTCATTCACATTGTAAAGAAAACTTCTTCAGTTTAGTGAAAAAATTTCGTTAAAACTCATGCGAGAAATTCCCTCTGTGTAGGCGTGTGATAAATAAAATATTGAATCATATTTTTTACTAGACACCTAAAGGTAAATTATATTTTATATGCATCTAGGGTTTTTAACAAGGGAATTCCCGCGATAAAAATCCATTCAATTTCGTGTACTTTTTACTTCTCGATATTCGGGAATTTTTTCCGGGATTAACGAGAATTAAAAAAAAAAACAACACTAACTAAAACTAACACAATCTGACTTGCAAAACTAAAAATCCGTAAAAAGCAAAAAAATCACAAAACCCTGGAATTTTTTATATTTTTTAACTGTTGATGTTCAAATTTAATAATAATTCTAGACTTTTTTCTTCTTCTGTAGAGATGTAATATTTTATTCCAAAAAAAAAAGTTAGTATTTAAAAAAAAAAATATATATATTTAGAGTTGTTTTTAGTAAAATAAATGTTTAAAAATATTCTTGAGTTAAATATATTTTGTTTTGTTTCCAAAGCAAAGAAGTTTTCAGTACCAAAACCACAATAAATATATATTTTGGAAATCATGGGAATTCACGGGAATCTTCGACAAAATTTCCCGATTCCAGGGAGTTGAAAAATGTCGGGAATTTGAAAACCCTATATGAATCTCAAAAATTGTTTTCACCATACAATTTTTCGCACGTGATTCACTCGAAGCACTCAAATCGCTCAAATTCATAAAATAAAATCTTCGCGGTAAAAAATTTAAATTTATTAATTAAAATTAATTTTCATTGTAAAAAATTAATCTAAATTGCAAATGTTAAACTATATATATCGATAATTATGAAATTTTACTAATTATTGTGTATTTTATTTTACAACCCAAAAATTAAAATTTTGGGAAAATATTTTTGAAAATATTGTTAAAAGCCAAAAAAAAAAAATTGTAAAATTGTGTATGCTCATGACCACTTACCTACTAACTCAGGCACTTGATTGAAATTAGTTTTCAGTCACCTCTCCCTATTATAGTATAGTCAAGGCTTTAGAAAGATTGTAGTTTGGACTAATTTATTCAAAATCAGCAAAGAATATTAAAGGATTAAATTTTTAAAACGATATTTTTGAAATGTTTGATTATGAAAAATTCTAACTTTTATTATTAAAAGCAGCTGTTTTCATCTTTCATTTAATGGCCATATTTATGTCAAATAATAAGTAAAATTATTCAACATCTTGACTGCAATCGAAATAAAAATAAAGTAGAAAATTGCTGACGGAGTTGCCAAATAATTATTTTAAAATATTAATGTTTTCCGCTTTTCGGTTGGAATGTTTTTAAAAAATATTTTAAGCATCCAAGAGTTTAATATTATTGATTGCTTTGTTGATGACAAAAATAGCAACATTTATTTCTCTGCTAAAAATTAGTTCATTGACCATGAATTTCCAAATACACGAAGAACAAAATATGAAAAATTTAATCCGTTTTTATTGAAAATATAAATAGAGACTACACTCATAGAAATAAACCCGCAAAAATAGCAGAAAAACTACTAAAAACTAGTTAAAAAACTTTTAAAAATAAATCTGTTAACTTTACAAAATTTTAGTTATAATTGAAGTAAATTTTAGTTAATTTAAAATAGCATTTTCCACTGTCAAATTAGCAGAAACTTTTACTAAATATTTGTAGACTTAAAATAGCAAACAAAAACTGTTAAATTAACAAAAAGTTTGCTATATTTATCTCAAATTTAGTAGAATGCAAATAACAGTTTATTTTTTAAAAATCAACATAAACGTGAGCTAAAACAGGGCAGACTTTTATGCAAATTAAAAAAATCAACTATTTCACACTGTTAATGTTTTTTTTTTTCGTCTACTAACATTTAGTAAATGTTTTTGCTGATTTGAGCCGACTATTTTGTAGCTTTCAATTAACTAAAATTTAGATCAAATATAACTAAATAGTTGTAAATTCAACAGATTTATTTTTGCTAGTCTTATATTACTACTAATTTCAGTAGTTTTTTCTGCAATATAATTTTTAACTGATTTTTAGTATCTTTTTTTCTATTTTAACAGGTTTATTTATATGAGTGTAGTTTTTACTGAAAAACTACTATTACAATGCCAGTGTTACCAGAAGACAAATTAACAAAAGTTAAAAAAAAATGCGATTTTCTTACAAACAATTTAATTAAACTGATATTGTTTCGTACAAAGATAAAAAATTTTAAATAAATTCCAGAAAAGTCATTGCTAACAGGAGAGCTGGCCAATCTCCGGAGAGATTTCCGCAGACTTTTTAAAGGGGCACATCGCACAGTGCTTTGCTCCCATATACGGAATGAACAAAAATAGAATTAGTTGTGGTAGCTACATGAAACTTGTTACAATATTTTATTTGAGCCAAAGATAAAAATATACAAAATTGTTAGAAATCGGTGCAAGAACACACCTACCTCCCATATATCCTGAAATTGAAAAAAGTGTGAAAACCCATTTCCAGGACTGTAACTTCTACAAATATGTACTAATTTCAAAAAAATTTTAAGTAAAATAATGCATTCGGTAAGATAAATGAACAGTTACATTATAATATAATGCGTTTCGTAAGATAAAGTGTGAACTCAATTACATTATATCTATTACAATTATGGGGATATTTCTTTTTTAAAATTAAATTTTAAATTTGTTTCTGTTTTTAGCCGATTACATTTTATTGAAAACTGGGACAATTTTTTAAAACATATTTAAGTTTACCAATAAAAAAGGATATACAATTTGTTTTGTATTTCATGTCATTATCTTAGACCGTTTTGGTGTACGACACTCTTAAAGTCAAAACTTTAAAAAAAATGTCCAAAATTTAAAATTTTTCCAAAATTGATACTTTTAGAATTATCCTTCATGATAGTAATCAAACAATTTCATGGAATTTTTTTCGGCGATTCAATGAAGAATTTCATTATATCCAAAAGCTTTCATAATATTAAGAAAAATTTTCATAAACTTTTTTCACAAAATTTCGTAGTTTTATAAAAAAAACTCATGCGGTTTCATAAATTATCTCTTCATAAATTTAATGAAAATGAAATTATTTCAAAGACTTATTTTTTTCATAAAATTTCATAAGGTCATTAATTTACATACATTTTAAGTTTTAAAAATTTAGTTCTCAAGTCTCAACATATTTTATAAAGTGCTTTCAATGTAGACTCTTAATAATCTTGGACTTTTATGAAAGTGATTATAAAATTATATGAAGCGGTTCATTTTCTTAGTTTTATTAATTCAAAGAACTTCTATTAAAAAAGTTTATGAAACTGTTTTATAAATTCTATAAACGCAACATTGTCGAAATGATTCATTAGTTTTATAAAGATTTTCATTAAATCTACAAACATTTCATAAACATTGACTTTAAGAATCACGTCGCTAGCGATCTGTTTAGATTCAAACACCAAGGACGTTCAGTGGAAACTGCTCTTCGTGAGGTTGTTTTGCCACGTTGATAGATCTTTTGATCTACATATGTATGTTTAATTTGGCTATATTTATTGGTATAGAGGGAGCATTTAATAACGTCTTAACCGAAACGCTTATCCGGTCCATAGACCAGTTTGACATTGTCCGGGCTCTTGTTAGCTGGATCAGTCATATGCTAGGGTACCGATGGTCAACGGCATCAGTATTAGAGACAGGTTGTGCCGTGGTACTCAACAGGGTGACACTCTTTCACCACTAATATGGTTGACCATCATAAACAGTCTCTTAAGGATTTTAGCCAATGAGGGTTTCCAACCTGTCTGCTATGCAGACGATGTGGCGATACTCTTTAGGGGGACAAATCATAGACGTCTGTCATATCATAGAACTCTCATACACTGGGCTACGCATAGGGGCCTTAACGTGAACCCGGACAAAACTGAGATATGCCTTTTCACTAGAAAGACGAGTGTCATTAGTTATGATGAACCTCGTTTTCTGGGCAAAACCATTAGTGTATCCGAAGCTGTGAAGTATCTAGGAGTTATTATTGACAAGAAATTATACTTCAAACAACACATAGAGAGCAGAATCAATAATGCCCACCGAGATTGGGCCAAATGTAGAAGAGCTGTAGGCTCCAAAATGGGTTAAACCCGAGAATCTACGCAAACATAGTCGGACCCATTTTGACGTATCCCCAGTAGTCTGGTGGACATCAATGATGAGAAAGTGCAATATTACACCACTTCAGAAAATACAGCGCATATGTTCCTTAGGCATTAGCGGTGCCATCAGAACCACTTCGACTGGGGCATTGGAGACAATATTGTCGATACAACCTATTCGGCTGAAATTCGGCCGCCTTGTCTATTCTGCGTCTGAATGCAACTGGTGAGTTTAGTTGGAGCAATCGGAGAACCAACCACCAGCTACCGGGATTGCAGAATGCTTTCGCCTCCAGAATCATAATACCGTGTTTCAGGCGGAGATCAGGACAATAACGGAATGCATAAAAAGTATTAATATAAGATTCTTTATAGATAGCCATGCGCGCTATCCAGGCAATCAGTTCGCGCTCTGTAAGGTCAGTCACTATCCTCGGATGCAAGAAGGAGGTTAATAACTTCTCACCCGGAGGCAGTATTGAAATTATATGGGTTTTGCAGCATTATAATATCGCAGGGAACGAGATAGCTGAAGAATTGGCCAGGGACGGTTCTTCTCTGGACGCTGTCAGCTTGAAGAACGCGACACGATTTCAGGCTTTTAGGGTTGAACTACGTCAATGAACTGATATTGCTCAGAGGACCATATGGGAGACATCAGGAGTAGTTAAACCTACTAGAATTCTATGTGGAGGTCCGGATAGGGGGAAACTAAGGAACTTTTGTAAAAGCGAACTTGGTAGGGTAGTACGTATTCTCAACGAGCATTCAACGCTGGGGGCACATTAAATTCGGATGGGTCGTAACTTGTAAGACCTGTGGGAAGAGTGACGAGACTATAGAACACTATTTTTGTGGTTGTATCCACTTTGTGTGATTTAAGTGGAATGGGCTGGAGGTGACTAAGGAATTTCGTCAACGGGACGGCGTTTCCGGAATAGATAAGGAATGAAACCGCCTGACATGAGAGCGCACAACATGCTGACTTTCGCGTTTGGGTGTATGTCATATTTTATTGGACATGAGGCGGCTATGAAACTTGTCTTCATTTCTGATTTCTCTTTTTAACCTAACCTAAAACTAATAAATTCCGTCAATCCTATCCGCGATAGGAAAAGATTTTTTGGAGGGAAGTTAGAGTATTTTTTATTCTGATTTCAAATATATATTAGTTAAAACAAATTTAAGCCTTAAAACTGTATTCATAAACGAATATTAGCTTAAAATACAAATTTCAAAGCTTGTGTAAAAGTTAATATTCGTTTATGAATACAGTTTTAAGACCAAAATTTGTGTTTTAAAAAAAAATTATTTTATATGCTGTTTAATATTTTTATGAATGCGGGGGTAAACATCTATCCGTTGATGTCACGTAAACAAGGTTAATTAAATCTTTTATCTGCGGGAAAAAACTCGATTGTGGTTTTAGTTTTCCTTACACGAAACTTCATCAAGTACAAAAACTTGTAAACACATACAATTTAATTTTAAAAGAAAAGACTTCATCCTCATCATCTGCCATGATAACTATGAAGTCATCATTGCATAATTTGTTTTGTGATTTTTTGCTATTGTTCTTATTTTGTTGAACATTTTGTGTG
Source organism: Delia radicum (assembly GCA_021234595.1). Lineage (NCBI taxonomy): Eukaryota > Metazoa > Arthropoda > Insecta > Diptera > Anthomyiidae > Delia > Delia radicum. The sequence continues at coordinate 87,792,391 of CM037855.1, forward strand.
TTTCTTTTTTTTTTTGCAAAATAGCTCATTGCATCATCCTCATCATTAGAGCGGCATTTTTTATATGAAGAAAAACTTTTTTTTGGAAAAATTTTAATTTATTGTTCAGATTATTGTAATAGCACAGGGTATAAAAGTTATACGGTGGGAATTTGAGAAAATCGGAAAGCTTTAATCCGTGGCTACCTGCAACAAAGTTTTCGATTTTTTAAAACTCTTTTTAAATTGCTATAACAAAAATTTGTCCTGCAGCACATCACTTCTTTATAATTTTGGTGAACACGAATGTTTTTAAATTTTTAAATCGGACTAACGGCTTTCGAGATATTGCGATTTGATTTTCACTAAAAACAACAATAACACTACTCGACAAATTTCACTTTTTTGCAGAAACTCTCTTTAAAATAGATATTTGTTTTTCACTTCTACACGCTGAATCCAAATCCGTCAAAAAAAATTTTTCTTCTTTGCGATTTTTATATTTGAATAGTTTTTATGATATTTTTTCGTATATTTTGCTTAATTTTACAAAATTTAACGGCTACATCATTAATTTTATAGAATATAAATCTACAAAAAAATTTCTTTCATTTGGATATAATCATGTCTTTGTTTGTTTAAGGATATTTTATCGATTGCAAGGAAGTTGAAAATCTTGCATGTTTAGTTTTATGCTTATAATGTATGCTAAAACAATGTTACTATGCGTAAACTAAATATTCCACTAAACTTATTTTTATATTAAAATTCCAAATCCATTGAAGTTATCATGAAATATTTAGGAAAGAAGAAAATTTTTATGTAAACAAATGAAGCATATATAAAAAACTATAAATGAGAAAAGAAAATAACGGATTTGAACTCACAAGGGGAGTCTCACGATTGGTTCTCTCCGATATTAATTGAATATGTGGTATAGAAACAAAACATTCGAAAAATACCGCAATTTTTGTTTTTCGACTCATTTTGAATTGTTTCAGAGAAATTTTAGACAAATGGGGTTCCAAATGAAAGAGATTCTAGAGACGCATTTACTGGCATTCGAAACAAAGGCAATTCCTGGGTGACGAACGCGACATTCGCATACTTTTAGTTGAGCCAAAAAAAAATAAAGGAACGGAAAGATGCGGTATATATAATCAGTGTATTGAAGTTAGCGAGAGTAATAAATTTGAGGTAAAACATTGGGCAGAATCAATAATTTAGTGAAAAGATATAAGCAAATATCAGGGATAAACGGACGGGACATATATAGAAGTTATTTTTATGCACTTATAGAAATATAAAGCGAAATTTGAGAAAAAAAAATTTTTGTGAATGTGGAAATTACGGTGAAAGAACATATTTTATGTGTAGATTTATGAAATATGAAAATTTTCTTTTAATTTTTTTAAATTGGGTAATGTACAAATATGGACGCGACAAGACGGACGCGACAATTTTTTCCAAGAGAACAAAACACACTAAATTTGATTCAACTTTAATTAAAAAGATATAAAGTTAACTTCAACTAAAAGTAATAATAATAACAAAAATGAAATGGAAATAGAGTTCCATATTCTCAGTTAGGTACTTTAGGATATATAATAGTTAATAAAGTTGGATTTTCTCAGTAAATTTTGATTAGAGATTTTAATGAATAAAAGGTCCGATCAACTTCAATGCTTTCGCTGTCTTAATGCAAAACCAATGCAGGCTTTTAATCTCTTTAATAATTGGAACATTCTGCCACAGTTCCACCAGTTCAGGTGAAGAACGCTCAATTTGTTCTGTCCGATATTAAAAAAAAGCTTAACTCCATCAATGTTGTTCTTTGCACATTGATAAAACGATAAAGCATCTTTGAGAACAATATTTTTTGAGGTAAGGTAATTGTTAGTTGGAAATTTCTAAATTACAAAAACAAAAATAATATTACTTTAAATACTCTTAAAACAAAAATTGATATAAATCGCAAAAAGGCTCAGAAAAAAATGTTTTTTTTTGCAGTTGTATATTTCGGCCAAGAAATGAGAAAAATAAAAAAAGCTTTTACATTTATAAAGTATAGGCATTTAAGCTTTATTATTGAAAACAAATAAAAAGTTTTGAGCACTTTGTATATTTCACTCATGGTTGACCTTTTTCTGGAATTGCCCATATGTCTTTGAAGTATTTGTATTTGTTATTAAAAAAATGTGTTTTAAGTAATATTAAAACTGGCGTTTTTTTAAGGAAATATAGTTGGATTACGCTAACAAAATATGTATATTAATGCCAGTTAAATTTAATTGAATTGGTTCGCCGTAAGAATTTGGCGCTTTCAAGTTTGGGGCTTCATACGTATTTTATAAAAAAGGTACTCCCTCATTATGCTCAAATGTATTTCTCGAATATACTTTGCTAATGCAAAATTAAAAAATTTATGATAATTTTGAAAAACTTTTTAGAATGAAGGAAAATCTCTCTTTAGTAAAAGACAAATGGCAAAAGAAACGATGTAATTAAAGCATTTTAAGAAAAATTCACAAAAATCGAAATCTGTTCGAGTTTTCTTAAAGTCGCAACAATAACTGATCAAAATTGAAAGTATAAAAAAAATGCCACTCTACTGCTCATGCATAAATGGAAACCATTTTGTTTATTTTTCTTATTTTTGTATTGTTTTTTATTTCCTTCTTAACAAAATTGTTTGCATTTTATGCATTGGCTCCGTTATTTAGATTAAACAAAAAAACAAACGTGTCAGTGAATTTGTTTACATGACTCGTAACTAAGGAGCCACTCATTGTGGAAACACTTATTTTATACACATTTTTTTTTATTTTTTTATTGTATGAATTCATGAATACTCCATTCATTTCCGGTGTATTCATTTTCATTTGTATGCACTTGCTTCAAGATAGACAAACAAGATGATGCAGTTTTAAAATACTCTGAAACAGGGACAGTTGAAGAAAATTATTGCAAAAGTATGGAAATGTGTATAATGTAAGTACGGAAAGTAGGTACTTCGAAAGATAAAGGGATATTGAAGATAATTAGAAAGCCAAATTTTAAATTATCATACACTCAAAAAATCAGACAATTTGCAGAATTTACATTAACTTCTAAAGGATAATTTACATAGAAAAGTTCATCTACCAAAAATTTGATTAACTGTTTAATTAAGCACTGAATTGGTCGATTAAACCATTTTTTATCTTTTTCATTAACAGTTAATTAAACATTTCTAAACAGCTCTGCATTCACACTACACTCAAAAAAATAAGTTTGTAGAAAAGTTAGTAAAACATCTTGTAAATGAGGTATACTATTTTTCAGCAAATTTTTTGCTAAAATTATGTTTAGAATTAAAATTTTAGTTATACTTATTCAGCACTTAACTGTTTTGAACTAATGTCTTACTAATATTTTACTAATGTTTTATTAATTTATTTTGCTAAAAAAATTGTGCTGATTAGCACATCAATAGTGTGAACGACAACCAGACTGAAAGATATACGCAGAAGGAATTAGATGTCGCGACATGTCTAGATGTAGTAGTGACAAGGAAAATGATACTAAAAAGTACAGCTCTAGTAAGACATAATATAAAAAAACAACCATGGAAGATTTTTGTATCTGTTTTTCATACATAAAACAAAATTGTGGATTAAAACAACTTAATCTATTAATAATATATTAATGTATTAAATGTGTGGTCAAATTGCAAACAAATATGCAATAAGTAGACAGACTAAAGCGAAAGACAAAGACATAAATCTTAGGTAGATTTTTCTGTGTCCTTTTTCTTATTGCAAAAAAGGGTTGTATATGTTATATTTTCTTAGTTTTTCGTTTCGTTTCTATAATTCTCTGCGGCATTTGCGTTCCTTTAAAATATAGCATCATTTAGATAATAATTGATGTAAGTAGTTCAAAGATAATTTCGTTTATGTTATATATAATTATTTCTATTGTTTTTAGATATTACATTAATTCATATCGTTAATTTGGGAGTATGAACATTTTTATATTTTGTAACGTATTGTAAATTATTTTAAAAAGAATTAGAAAAATATGTTTTATGATTTTCAGCAAATAAATTCACTAAAGTATAATTTTTCTACAAATTTTTTGAGTTTTTTTTAGTCTACTAATATTCAGCAAAAATTTTTATTAATTTTTAGCAAGGGTTTTTTAATTTCTAATCTACTAAGTGTTAGCAAAACTTTTGCTGAATCTACTAATTTTGCTGAATCTACTAATTTTGCTGAATCTACTAATTTTTGCTGAAAATCAGCGAGCTGACATTAGCAATTTTTTTGCAAGCACCATCCTGGCTAAAAATTTTGCTGACTCAGCAAAATTTTTTGCTGACTTTACTAACTTTTTTATTTGAGTGTACCAATTGTTCGCAACTCTGTTAACTCTTGTTAACGCCGACATTTTCTTTGTTCCCCGGATCACTATCGGCGCCACCTTGATATCTTAAATAGACAAAGTTTATCTTTTAGCTGTCAAGTTAAACTTTTAAGTCTCACCACATGCATATATAAACGAGGAAGTTTTCTCACGGGAATACCCGTACCCCAAACCCTAGTGGAATCATATTTTCTGTCAAACGTTTGCTTAAATAGAAGAATTAGTCGGCAGTTAACCCTAGAGACTCATATAGACAACTGATGAGCAGACTGCGATGCATTACAATGCATTAATGTTAACCATTGGTTCTATGTAGTTTTTTAAGTTTTTTTTCTCTATGTTGTAAAAAAGTAATTATCAATTTCTATTTGGAATTCGATAATATGATCTTAAACCTAACAAAATAAACGAGGAGCATCTTTTTAAAACATGATTATTCCACTTTTGACAAAAGTGATTTTTTTTCTGTTTGGTAGCATTGAATTGAAATCACAGCGAAAATAAAATTTTGCGAAATCTCTATAATTACACCAGGAAAAAAATATTAAAATGCATGATTTCATCAAAAGTAGATTATTCCACTTCAAAATGACATTACCCATTTCAAATATACATTTTTGGAACAAACTATGATTAATCCAGAAGTTTATTAAAAATAAATAGAAAATACTGTGTAAAATACACGTGAATGGTTATTTTGCTGAAATTGACACTATTTTATATCCCGAAATCTTTGCTTATACTAGTTTTGCGACGTGTCTTATATTCACTAATCACATATTTGTCACTTTGGATTAATCGATCCTTCATTTCCCGTAGGATATGACCCCAAACAAACAACAACATCACATGCAAATGTGACACTCGACAATAATATTTGTTTTTTTTTAGGAAATATGGTCGAATATGCCCGGACATGTTTTATATACCAGTGGATGCATCTTCCAAATGCATTCGGTACCCAATTTGTCTGTAGTGTATTAATTTTTATGAGAAATATATTGAAAAATGTTGGTCATTCTTGGTCCTACTTTATCATTCACTTAAACTTGAGATTGGATACCTAAAGAAAAATTAGATGCCTAATAATTGTTTGTCCTCAACAACAAGTTCTGAAATTTTAGTGGAATAGAAACTTCGTTCAATATTGCCCATTGTAAATGTTCTAAAATTTCCCAGCAAAATTTTTTAGAACAAATTACCTTTCAACCTGTTCTAGAACGGCTTCTTTTATCACCGGTTACATGGAAACGGTTCTAGAACACGTTCCTGGGAGTCAAAATGTAAGGTTTCACTGTCCCAGAATTAGTTCTACAACTGGTTCTAGAACCGGTTCTAAAGCAACTTGTTCTAGTTTGGAGGTAAAGAACCTATTGCAAATAGGGCAAGCTCCATATAAAAGGAATCGGTTGCAGAACAGTAACTAGTACCTTTTTTAGTACACTATAAGTTGTTCTGCAACCTGTTATTTCGATTTTACTATTTTATTGGGTTGTTAGTACGAATTAAAATACTTATGACGAATTCTATAAAACATTTAATATAATTCATTGTAGATCTAGCAATCAAATATTTGAGATGAATAATATGAAAAAAATATTTTCTTCAAAAGGAAACCGAGTTACCGGGTGAAACTTTATTGCCCACTTTTAGGAAAAAAATTAAAAATTTGATTCACTTTTGATTTACATCTCACATAGGACAACACATATATTAAGCTCGACATTGATACGATTTACTTTTTAATGTAGCGGTACAGTTGGCTTGAAGAGACTTATATGTAAGACTGAAAGTGGGGAGAAAGCAAGTCTGTTTTTGTTTTTATTGTCAAGCATTTATTGTTAAGGATAAAATTTTGAGCAAGTGGAATTGGAAAATAAAATTTTTTTAAAATTTCCAAAACTACAACTGTTCCTAATACAATTTACGGCCTGTTTTTGTAGGACGTATCACTCAAAAAATTCGTGTAAATGAGTGAAGAAATTCATTTTGGGGTTCTGTATCGCAAATGTCACTTTGAATTGAGTGAAAACGTAAGAGTTGTCGTTTTCGTCTCTTTTTTGGTTTCCACATTGCGATTTGAAACGTCAAAAACAGATTTCACAAAAAAGTATTCGCCAAAGAAAAAAGGCAACACAATTTAATACTAAAAAAAATACTTTTTAACGAAAAATTATAATAAAAAAAGAATAATGATTTTTATTTTTATTATTATTTATATTTATATTTATTAGTGAATTTTTATTGTTGATCTATATAAATTGTATGTGAGTTGTTGGTTAGTTCGGTTAAAGATCATGAATATTTTTCAATATTAACAGAAAAATTATAATTTTATTTGTGATAATTTACTTTAATTAACAGAAAAAACAATTAGAAAAAAGTTATTTGACACCTGCATGAATGTAGTTAACTTTCTAGCCCGCAACGGCCTTCATCAACATTCTTTATTTTCATTTTTATTTTCATTTTTATTTGTAAATGTTTTTGTTTTTTTTTATACAATTTTATTTTTATCCCCACTTTTATTGTTTTCTAAACAAAATAAATTAATTTTTTTTTTTTCAAGCAAAAATCAGCTGTTTTTGTTTATATTTCATTTACAGTGTTGGGTTGCCATCTACCAACGAAAAATGAGTTATTTGTATATGAAAAAAGCTAACAAAAACCGAAAAGCAATATCATGGCAATCTCTACCGTTTGACATAACATAAAGCTTTACGTACTCAAACGTAAGTCAGACGAACGAATTATAAAAACTCATTTTCTTACGTATTCATTAGGGTGCCACACGTTCGTCTGAAATTATACACGTATTGTAAAAACAAGACGTTAAAGTACATACAAAGGCTTACTGAGAAACCAACCTGTACTTCCACTAACCAGGGAGGTATCTCGACGCGGACCCTTAGATCGCTATGACATTTGGGTGTGTAGTAGACGGTTAAAATAAGTAACAACGATATATTTTTTAGCAGCCCAAAGTTACATCATATTTTTTTATTCTTGGTGGTCATAAAAAATTTATGCAAATTGGGTATCAAATAATAGGTATTTTGAAGAAATATCTAACAAACTTTAAACCCACTTTTAGCCCCTAAAACTTCTATTAGACAGGTATGACAGGCGAAGATTTCTTACTTTTCACCCCTCTATCACATACTAAAGTTTTATTGCGGATTTGGTGGTCCGCATCGGGATACCTACCTTGTAAGTGGTGCCAAAAAATCGCACGAAATCATTTCTTAGTAAAAAATCTGCTAAAGTTACACTACCTTATGCTGGCCGTAAAGCATTATTAAAATACATATTGGAAGCACAGACTTTAGTTTTATATCTTGATCATTATCAGTGTCCTTCCTCGTAGTTTAATATTTTTTTTTTACATATTTTTGGCTTTGCCTTTTTTTCGCTGCTAAATTTTTTATAAATCTAGATTTTTTTATTTCTTTAGCTGCTTAACCATACAGAAAAGAAATTGTTTAACAACAACATCTAGTAAATTAAGTTTTCAGTTGAAATAATTCAATATCTTTAAAAAAAAATTTGCTAATTTGTAAAAATGACTGCCAAAAAGTTTAACCATAGGCACACTCAAAGCTTCATCATATTTATGAAAATCTTCATAAACATTATAAAATCTTCATTGTTTTTCATTCAATGATCGTAATTTCTTCCGGACCTGGCTTTTTTTTAATAATAGTTTGTGTTAGTACTGCATTAGATTGTACATTTTGCCATATCTCTTTCCGTTTTCGAGATATGGAATATTGCCTTAAAAAAAAAAACTGATGACATATTTCTATAAATTGATGGAGGATTTTTTAAACATATTTGATAAATATCTATAAAAAATGTCATCATATTTAGAATACTATGTAGGTAAAGACCACTACAAATGAAGTTAAAAACAATTGAAATTTCACTTAAGGAAATGAAATGTCATTTGTTTTTTAATGTTCAAAAAATGAACCACAATTGTAGTACAAATGAACCATATGTTAATAAAAAAACATTGATTTTTTTTAAATAACAAACTGTAAAAAATTAAAGTAAAATCATAAAACAGTCATTTGATGTGGTTTGTTTTTTTAACTGAACTACAAGGTTAGTAAAAAATTTAATTTGTTCTACAAATGACTGACATTTACATTAAAAATAAAGAAACTGTATTACAACCCAAACAACTACATATTTATAATGCAGAAGTTCAATGAGTATATTTCATTAATATGAAAAAAAGAAGTTCCCTAAGTGTATCTTCGGACATACGAGGTATAATATTTTCCACTAATCAATTTCAATATTAATTTGTCCATATCGTATTTGTTCAACCTGGAATGCTATCACAACTAAACAATTGAAGGTTAAATTAAACCAATACATTAACAATAAACAACTTTCATATTGTTGTGCATGTGTAAGTGTTAATATATTGTTTCCGTTTTGCGAAACAACTCCCCAATGCTTGAAAAATATATACACATATACACAGCCATGCATACATGGACACTACGGCATCCACATTAATATGAATGCCCTTGAAAACTATATAGAATGTAGCAAATGCGAAAGTATAAAAATAGACTAACCTCCAGTCATTAACGCATGAATACTTAAAAAAAGAAGAAAAACAGAATATATCCAGCATCAGCATGCAATTTGTTTGTATGTACAAATATCATAATGGTTGGTGTTGTAACGAGAATGTTTTATAGATGAATTTATTATTTAAAATACAAAAGCACAATGTTACACCAGAAATTAATATTTAAGGCTGTTACCACTTTATGAATTATGTTTTAACAATAGCTTTTTTGAAAAAATAATATTAAATTTTAAACGTTCGTGAATCTCTGCTAACGACCTTGTACGGTTTATGTCGTTGATGGCAAAGCAACAGGTTAAAATGTCATGTGAATATATTTACTTTCTAACGGAAGGCTAGAACCTATGGACATTAGAGCGGCATTTTTTCTCAACTTTCGATTTTTATCAATTATTGTCGTACACTCAAAGAAATAAGTTAGTAGAAAAATTAGTAAAACGTCAATCAAGTATACTATTTCTAAGCAAATTTTTTGCTGAAATTGTGTTTTCAACTAAAATTTTAGTTATACTTATTTAGCACTTAACACTTTCTTACTAATGTTTTACTAATATTTTACTAATGTTTTACTAATTTATTTTGCTAAAAAAAATTGTGCTGATAAGCACATTGAAAGTGTTTACGACAGATATACGCAGAATGAAGTAGATGTCGCGACATGTCAAGATGTAGTAGAGACGAGAAAAATTATACTAAGAAGTACAACTCTTGTAGGACATATAAAAATATTAGCCATGGCAGATTTTTTTATATGTTTTTCATACAAAAGGACGCCAACAATGTGTATTTATATAAACTGTTGATCTAATAAACCGAAATATTGTGTTGATTTCGGCTTGTCAAAGAAATTGATTATTAATTAAATTAAATACAAAATAAAATATTTAAAATGTAATAAAAATAATAAAAATAAAATGTTTATTTGTAAACTAAATTTTATAGTGGTAATTTAGGATTGTGGAACAATTGCAAACAAATATGCGTTTAGAGAAGAACACACATCTTAGGTAATTTTCCTTTCTCTTTTTGCAATAAAAGGGATGTTCATGTGTATGTCATATTTTGTTATTTATTTTGTTTTTTTTTCTAGAATTATCTACTGCATTTAGCTTCAGTCCACATTGCCATCATTTCGACAACCATGGATGTAAGTAGTTTAAATATATATATATTTGTTTATGTTATATATAATTATTTCTACATATTTTCAGATATTTAATTAATTTATGTCGTCAATGTATGGGAATTTTTATACACACAGAGAAAAAATTATATATTTGCCAACTGAAATTGGGTTACTACGACTCAAATTCGGTTATTACGAATTTCAGACTGTTGGCACAACTTAACATTAGTTTTTACAACAAACTTCGGTTAATTCAACTGAATGTTAGTTGCAACACCCAAAATATTAACAAATATAATATAAATATCGTTGTACTAACTAAATTTATAAGTTGTTACCATTAATATACATTTTTAAATTCGGTTGGCACTTTATTTCTCTGTGTGTAATTTTAATGTATTGTCAATTTTTTGTCTAAAGAAACAAGATTTTTTTGGATTTTTAGCAAATAAATTAACTGAAGTATAATTTTTCTAAAAATTGTTTAAGTTTTTTTTGAGCCTACTAATATTCAGCAAAAATTTTATTAATTTTTAGCAATAATTTTTTAATTTTTAATCAACTAAATGTTAGCAAAATTTTGCTGAATTTAGAATTTTTTTTCGGAAATTCAGCGAGCTGACTTTGCTGACATTACCTATTTTTTTGCAAGCACCCTCCAGACTAAAATATTGCTGACTCAGCAAAATTTTTTGCTGACTTTTTTGTTTTAGTGTAGGTCTAATAAGTATGTGGTGCGAATTTGAGAAAAATAGAATAGCTTTAACCCTAGGGGCCCGCGAACAAAGTTTTCCAATTATGGAAATTTTTCTTAAACTGCTTTAATAAAAATATGTAAATATTACAACACATTATTTTTAATTAATTTTCGCATTCTAAGCACGAATATTTAAAAAATGTTTAAGTCGGACTAACGGTTTTCGAGATATTGCGACCTGATTTTTGAGTTTTTCCCTCCATTTTACAAAATTTTTCAAAATGCTCTTAAATTTTTTTTTTTTTTGAAAGCATATTTTGTATTTGAGTGCAATAAAATAATTTTTTATTAAAGCAATTTAAGAAAAATTTTAAAAAATTTAAAACATTGGAAGCGGGCCTCCACGGGCTAAAACTATTCGATTTTTTTGAAAGTTTTAGCAATTTATTATATTTGCTTTCGAATTTTAACTGAGGATTTTTTTAAAACCGAACAACTGATACATTTATCAGTTATATTTTCAATCAGTACGTATAATTGTTATAAGTAAAATACGAATATATTAATCATACGCTTTGGTGGTGGAGCATTACAAATGAGGTGTTCAAAAATATTTTTTGTTAATAATATAAACACGTGGACATGTTTTATATACCAGAGGTGCATCTTCAAAATTTCTTTCATTTGATACCCAATTTGATTAAAGTTTATTAATTTTTATGAGAAATATAGTTTTAAAAATCCCCAAAATGGGTAATTTTCGACCCCATAAATTGGAGATTATGCACTTATAAAAATAAGTCTCTAATAGTTTGCTTGTTTTATTTAAATCTCGCGGCACTTTGTTTTGGGACAGTTTTGGAAAGAAGATGAGTTAAGCTTTCCAAATATGTATAATAGATGCGGCAAAAGTGTAGGGGAGGTATTTTCAATAATACAAAATTTTTTAGATTTTATTTTCGTTTTGTTAATTTACAAGAAGAGTAGAAGGATGCCTAAGCTTTTTACGATATTCCTAACTTACAGAGAGAATTTTCTAGAACGAGTTTTATTGAAATTGTTCACAAAACTAATAACATTTTCTTTACAAAGAGAATGAAAAGTTTCATAAACATTGTGGAAAACTCTTCATAATTTTTGTAGAACTATTTTTAATGAAACTGTTTAATTTTTTTGTGGGGATTCGATCTTAAACCGAACAAAATTAACATTCAAAATGAGATTTTTAATAAAATTTTATGAAAAATTGCATTAATTAAATGAAAAGTTTCAATGGACGAATTCTTGTAACATTTCTTATATATAATAGAGAAATCCGTTGATATCATGCAGATAATTCTGACAGTGTATTCCTATGCTATTCAAATTTTCCCGAAAAGCCTTTTTGACCTATATTATAAAAATTTTCAAATAAATGACAACCCAAACTTATTACACGTGCAATATGGGAATCAAATTTTTTGTTTTTTTTTAAGTACTTCGGAATGTTTAGTCGAACTGCATAGAAACGGATAATTGAGTAAAATTAGGAGGAAATTGTCGTATCATAAAACTTAGCCATAATGTGTTACTGAACTCTTCGAAGAAAACACTGTTTGTTATGTGACCAGGATTAGTTCATACTCTGGGATATGTCAATAAACAACGTTTTTTAAAAGAGTAGAGTGACTTGTATTGGGTTAATTCTGTGACATGTTAAAAGGAGTAACATTCCTTTTTTTTTTTAGAAAGAGAAGCAACCAACACTCAGGAAATTATTCTTATGTATTAGTATTTTGTTTCCTTTGGGAATGCGATAGTGGAGAGATGAAAGGTTTAGCAAGATGGAGGGCTTCAAACAAACATTGCGCGAGGTGATAAGTATCAGAACAGATGTTTCTCGCCATGCTTTGGTTCATAGCCCGAATTAATTATTTTACGGTCGGTGTGATTAAGTGCTATTGTGGAAGCTGTGATACGTATGAGGGATTTAAAACTCATATATATTAACTTTTCTAAATACATTTTGCCGATGCCAGGGATCAAACCCGGGACCATCTGTCTAAGAGTTCAACGCTCTAACCATTACAACACAATACCCACAAAAAATCGGATTTCCGTTAAAAAATTAAGTTATTCTAATAAAAGTTTAGTTGAATGTGGAACTATTAAGAATTTTATAGTATCAATTAAAATAATTTGTAACCATTTAATTGTTTTCGTTTCATTAGAAACTTTTATAACATTCACACAAACACATTTAATTAAACTTTTAATCATGTCAATTAAAAATTTAATAAAAACCCGGTACAAAATTTGAATAAAAAACTTATAACAAAATTGTTGAAATTTATGACAAAATTTTTTTTCAAATCTTAAATTAAATTTTTAAAATATTCAACTTTCCATTGAATTTGTTTTTGTTGTTTTTTTTTAATTGTTTGCCAATGGGGCAATATAAATGCTCATTAAGTAAATATGCAAATATGAAAGTAACTGACAACAAATACTCGATTGTATAAATGTACACTGAGAGAATTACCTGCATGATATCTCCGAATTTTTTCATTAAACTATGAATTGTCACTGGAGTTCCTCAATTGAAACTTTTCATTAAATTAAGGCAGTTTTTTCAAAAAATTAAATGTTTTTCAAAAAATTAAAATTAATTAAAAATTTCATACGACTAATGAAAAAGTTTAATTAAAAATAGTTTTTTACAGTTATATTAGTTTTTTTGTTTTTATATACATCGACATTATTTTTATGTTATTTTAAATTTATAACGAGCTTTCAACCTCCGTAAATTTACAAAATAAAGCAAATCAAACATATTAGCTAGGTTGATACTAGTATTTTGATCTGGCTAAAGATCTAATCAAAACCCGATGTTTTAGAGCCTCCATAATAGGCAGAACTTTATCAAAAAGCCTATTAATCATCAATTTTGCTCCAATAGTTTCATTTAAATTATGAAGCGTTTTCATAAAATTTAAGAAATTTTTCATTTACATTGTGAAGAAAATTTCATTATTAGTTTAGTGAAAAAATTGCATTTAAACTCGTCCAAGAAATTCTCTCTGTGTAGTACAGCATAAATAACGCTATAAAAGTTTTTTATTTTAACGTTTCTTGGATAAATAATAAATAATCCCTAGATTATGCATTTTGCATAAGTATCTTACAATGACCTTTTGTTAGATAAAAACTAAATGCAAAATAAATATCAAGTAAACTACTTATCTAAATCGGATATGCAAAGTTGATAACAATTTTAAATAAAATGTATTTCAAAACTTTATATAAAATACACATGTAGTAGATGATTTGAATAAAGAAAACAATTCCCATATGCACTTTAACCCATTTTACACTGCCGTTGCTTTAAAGCAACACCTACTTTTAAGGCCCGATAATTTTGGATAGAAGGGAGATATAACAAAGCAGTAAAAAGCTTGTGATAACTTGAGGTCTTTACTATACAAATAATTTAAAAACATTTAAAACTTTAGTCCAGAGTTGCCATATAATTAATTACATAATACAGTTTTTGACATTTTTTTATTGCAGTTTTTTGAAAAATTTTATACTTTACATATAAAATTAAAAGGAAATTTTAGAACTTATAAAAGCTTTAATGTTCAGAAAAATTACTCCATTTTCTTTTCGAATGTAAAAAATTAGCTATTTTCTTTCAACAAATAAAAAATACTAAAAATTGATTAGCCAGTGTTGCCATATTACAATTTTGAATGAATGTCTAAAAACTCCAATGTTTTTAACCCTTTCGCTACCCTTGTACACTACAGTGTACACATTTTTTTAAAAATATAAGAAAATAAATATAAAAATAAAACTTTATATTTTTGTTAAAATATGTTCATTAGGATATTGGTCATAGAAAAAAAAATATTATATGCATCAACTGTTCATTACGGCAATATAGATTTTTTGATCAGCCTTTATCTGCGAAAAAATGGGCGTGTGGTGTATTTTGTAAACTAACAAAGCTAGAATCTCGAAATTTGGCATGTACACTCACAATATTTTTTCCGTAAAGGCTACTGAATATACACATTAAATTAACTGAAAATCAGTTAAAAACAGGACTACTTACTTTTAGTTTAAAACAAATGTATTTTGAAAAATTAATTGACAAACTGTTGCAAAATTAATTGACAAAATCCATAAAAACAATAGATTGGTTGTGTTTATTTCAATAGTCAACATAATATAACAATTTTTTGTTTTAAGCAGAAAAGTTTAACTGAACATTTTAACTACTACGGAAAGTCCGTTTATTTTGTTTATTGAATAACAGACATAAAGTTAAAATATATATTTCTTTGGTAATTTAACTTTATATTCCATTGAAACAACTTTTCCGATAAAACTTTTAAATAACTGTTGATTTTTTATTCTGAGTGTAGCTTCATTTTATGACCAGAACAAAACAGCCCAACCCATGTTTGCTTATTTAAATATGTTAGTGGTCAAAATGGTATGATAAGTTACAAAAAATAAATTTTCGGAGCCATTTTTTGGTTGGCTGGAGTGGGAGGGAGCAAATGTGTAAAACATTTTCATTGTAATTAAAGGGCCCCAAACAATAATCAGAAGTCAAAATAAAAATATATCCACATGAAAAAGTTGGTAGTAAAAGGGTTAAAAAATTCTCAAAAGTCGTAAAAATTCGATAGATCAAATTGTGTATCACAGTTTGATAGATATTTGGTTCAGCAATAAACAAAATTTGTAATTTAAAAAAAATTTTGAATTTAAATGCCGAATACCACCGTTAGAGGGCGCAATAATTGTACAAAAACTTCAGAAAAAGCCCATTGAGGCATCATTATATATTCCTACTAAATTCCGTAAAAAACATACCACGGAATCGATGAGTGGTATAAAATGGGTTAAGATGCAGTAATTAAGAATTTCTGTTTAGTTAAATAAAATTAAAAAGTTAGTTTTAAAATAATTTTTTTAATGTAATTTCCCAGCTTGACTTTGGATGTTGATTGTTCATGTGACCCTGTACTAAATACTTTTAATATATAAAGCAATGATTACACAGAGCGACAGAATGAAAATTCTGGGAAGTGATGCTATTTTTCTGGTAAGTTTTGCCGAGTACAACAAGAATCTGTTTTTGAAATTTGCCAAACACCCCCAAAATCTTGAATTACGGGTAAAAAAGCGTTGTTTTGTACCTGTATGCACTTGTAAGCCGGTTGCTTAGTTGAGTATAATCCGACTTTAAGTTTCTCAGCGGATTTAAAAAGAAGAAAGAAAGAAGAGACCTTTCCAATGGTACATATGTTATTGAAGTTAATTTGAGAAATATGTGTAAATTTCTCCAGAAAACACATTTTTTTTAATTTTTTCGCACCCATTACCAAAGTCTACTGGGTTATAAATTCGAACATTTTTATTTTACTGATTTTAAAAGATAGAGTTTTAAAGAACTAAAATTAAGTAAAACAAAATACTGAAGCAACTTAAGTGAAACTTTTAGTAAAACAAAAAAAACGTTTGTTTTGGGAAAAAGGTTTTTTAGTGCATCTCACAAACAAGTTCACAATGTAATTGTAACACAGTGATACAAAAAAGAATGAAGTTGAAATACCTGGGAAGTGATAATATTTTTCTGGTAAATGTTGTCTAGTATAACAAGACCCTGTTTTTGAAATTTGATAAACACCTTTAAAATGTTGAGTTACGGGAAAAAAAATAGGTTTTCGTACCTTTATGCACTTATAATCCAGTAACTTAGTTGAGTATCATCCAATTTTAAGTTTCTCAGCAATTGATGATGATATCAAATTCGATCCGAAAAATGAGAACATATGTATCTAAAATACATCAAATTGTAACAAATTCGATACAATCGTATCGAATTAGACACAAACTTGTACAATTTTATGTATATTAGATACAATTTTATCCGAATTTTGTCCAAATACAAAGTTTTGGGTATTATATTGTTTGAAACGAATTATACCTCGGTGTGATAACTAGTGAAATCACAATTAGTGGATTCGAATACCGAATCTTTGCCAAATAGTTCTTATATTAATTTTCATATAAATTTGATATGAAAGTACACTGTACTTTAGATATAGACTAAATTAAACTGAACCGCAATACTTTTTAGGTTGAAAAATCATCTATAATATAAGCAGCCGTGTTTGACATTTTAAAGAGAAAAGTTGTATGAAAAATACAGATTTTTAAGCTATTTTCTTTAAACCGAATAATTCTGTCGATGAGTGCTATTATTGGCTATTTTGCCGAATGGACAAATTACCCTTGTAAAAACTATTATATACAATCATATCTTATTTAATATAATATTATATAAAAAAGTATAGCTTAATATGGATATATGTGATAGCGCATATAATCATACAAAATTTTATCTTGGATTTGGATTTTCGGACATTTTTGATATGATCCCATACATATTAATATCTGAATATATATCTGTTGTTATTATCACGGATGGCTCAAAACAGTTGAACATGGATACGGGGGCGGGTCGTCGGACCCGGATTTCAGCGTGCTCTGCCCATGGGCAAATATCCCTCCGTTTTTCAGGCTGAGGTCTTCGCTATCTGTATCTGTGTGGAAGAGTGTCTGCGGAGGAGGACACGTGGGGCCACGATCTACATTCTATCTGACAGCCGGGCGGCACTTGGTGCCTTGAGGGCTCAAGATATGTCGTCTGGTCTGGTTAAGGAATGTATCGACTCTCTAAATCGTCTAGGACTTAACAACTTCTTGACACTGGCCATGAGGGGCATGAAGGCAACGAACGGGCTGACTGTTTAGCCAACTGCGGAGCTCGTCGGCAATTCATTTCCCCTGAACCCTTCTGTGGCGTACCCAATGGGTATGCCAGAGAGAGGCTCAGAAGATGGAGGGAGTCGGAGTTTGGGACCTATTGGGCCAGATCGCCTGGGCAGCGACAGGCGGGGCTGTTTATATCTCCCTCTGGGAGAGGTCACGGAAACTCTAGTCTATGACGAGGGGCGAACTAAGGACCGTGACGGGTTACCTCACGGGACACTGTGGCCTTAGGTATCAATTGCACAAGATGGGACGATCCTCTACGGATACGTGCAGGTTTTGTGAATTGGAACCCGGGACCTCAGAGCATGTTCTCTGCAAATGTCCGAGGCTCTCCGACAGGAGGGTGCGCCATTTTGGTGGTCGAATAGTGACGCCATCGGACGTTTGGAACTGTTTACCTGGTAGGATAGTTGGCTTCGTTGGGAGCCTGAACCTATAGGGTGTATTCGCTGGCAGCACAAAATACCAACTTCTGGTCGCGGTGCATAGTGCCACTCTAGTCTAATCTAATCTATAATTATAGGGAAAGTGTAATACTTTTTAAATTATTTTACGTTACTTTTTAAAAGTCAAGTATTTTTTGTATGTAGGTTGGTTCTCAAAGGGTTAGTAATTAAAAAGCTTTGCATCGAACTTTATTTCTACACAAAATTTTGTTAAAACTATTACAATTATTAAAGAATTTGTTGAAATTTCTATCAATGTGTTTGCTTCTCCTTAAATAAAATTTTAAAAGTATGATTTAGATATAATTTTTATTAAAAATAAAAATTATGTTTTTTCGACATTTAATTGTGCAATGAAAATGAAAATTACTCAAGCTCAAGGCCATACTCTATATTTCTTTATTAGGATATTGTCCTAACAAATTATCTATAGAGTTTTTGTTTTCAAATTTATTAATTCACCACTTTCAGGAATGTGTTGATAGATCTATTTCTTGAATTTTCTAGGTTCCCATCATCAGAACACGTTTTGAAAGAAGTAACAATCCCATGCAAACATCAAACATTCATATAACCTAGTTATCACACTAAATGAGAACTAATATATGAGCTCGAAGTTAAAGATTATCGCCATTAACCAAAAATAAATTGAAAACTTGTTCATTATGTGCACGCTCTCCTTTTTATTTTTACACTTTTTTAATGTGTTTTAATGGCAGCGTAGAAACATACGAATACTTTTGTTAAATTTTTGATTTTTTTCAAATTTAAAACGGAATATTTCCACAACTGCAAGAGCTACCAAATTTGGACTATGCCATATTTATATGACTCTGACCTTACATACCAAATTTGGTTGAAATTGTAGGGGATCCAGGTCGAATATTCGATTTTTTTATGGTTTTATAAGGAATGAGTCAGAATATTAATATTACACAATAAATCAAAAGTTAATATCGAAATAATATCTTATGAGTTTCCACACGAATCTAAACAAATTAAAAAATCACTTTTGCCCCATACTATGGAGTTTCGTTATACCGAACACCGATTACAACGAACTTTTTTTATAACGCACGAGTTTTCTGGTCCCAACGTATTTAATAAAGTAATGCATACTAAATAATACGGTTCGTTTATAACGAACTATTTATATAACGAACTAATTTTTTTGACCCTTTTACGAATTTTCATACAAATTTTTACGCTTATAAAGAACACATAAAAAATCGAGATTCTAAAATAAAAATTCTTCTGCAAATCTTAAAAGTTTTAGATTTTAAATTACAAATTTACTAAAAAATAATTTAAAACTGTATGAAACATTATTTAATTGAAGAATTGTTTCAGAATTTCAAACAAAAATTTTAAAATTAGGAGAATTAAAAAAACAAAACCTCAAATTTAATTTTTTTTTGGAAAATGTTCGCTTATTAAAAAAAAAAGAAGCTAAATCGTACGGTCCTCTAGAGTTCGTTATAACCGTGCTCCACTGTACTACCATAAAGACTATATGGTTTTGGTTTACAATTAAAAGTTTTAACATGACTTATAATATAAGTAAGGCAAGGAATTTCATGAAAACACATGCTTGTACTCGGTCAGTAGCCCAAAATCGATTTTGGCCAAAAATTTTTTCGAATCAAAGAATTTTACACAAAATGTCATCGAATTGTTGTTGCATATTTTGTTATAAGTGCATATTTTTACATATTTTGATACAAATACATATTTTGACATTTTTGTTGCATATTCTCAATTTAATTGCTTATTTTTGGATATTCTGAAAAAATTCAAATTAATTTTTAATTAAAAATTAACAGAAGAAAAGATTTGTAACCCTAAACATGGCATCTAATTGTCATTTGTTAGACATTTATATTGGATTTCACTTTTAAACCAAAAATACCGAGTAATAAATCGGTTGTTGAAAATTTAAAAATTGAACGTGCATATTTTTGGATTTGAATTTTTGGATATTTAGTGCATATTATTTGGGTTTTGTGCATATTTCGATCTTAATGCATATTTTTAGTGCATATTTTAGATTCTTTACTGCATATTATTTGGTTTTTGTGCATATTTCGATCTTAATGCATATTTTTAGTGCATATTTTAGATTCTTTACTGTATATTTTAAACGCCTTTTTTTAGTTACTTGAAATTCCTTGCCCTATTTATAAGCAATTTATCTATCAACCGAACACCCATAAATAAGTATTATAAATATTTAAATTTTTATTCTTTAACAAAATACAATATCACACAATATCACACATTATCATCAATATTACTCCTACTTCCTTCCTATACATACAAATTTAAATGCAAACAAATTTTTAAGATGACATAGAGAAATTACTCAACAGAAAAAAATTCTATCCTTGAAAAATATTTTTTCTTCTTTTTGTAAATATACTCGGATGTATGTACTTGTACATACAGTGCTGGAAAAAATAATAGGGACGATTGTTTGTATTTCAATGGATTGATAATATCTTTATTATAAAGCGGATTTTTTAGTATCAAAAATCGTTAGATTGTGCATAAAACAGTGATCTTCCGTTATGTAAATAGCTTTTCGTGATTCTTTTTATTGAAATATTTAAAATTTATCGCCATTTGCTTGGAAAAAATAATAGGAACTATTCTAATATTATGTGATATTTCTAATTTTTTTTTTCTATATCTTACCCAAACTTATATTATACAAATACTTGATTGACAAATAATTGATTTCAACGCCTTTATTGTATCTATTTTGTTTAATTTAAAGAATATAATTACAAATTTCTGGGATATAAAATAGGTTTTATACGAACAGCGTCTACGTGCCAAAGTTCTTTCTGCTCCTCGGGGCAGTAAGACCTTTTGGTCGTTTGTTAAAAGAGTAAGGGATAATGCTAGTTCTTCTATTCCAACTATTTTAAAGGACGATCAATCATTCACTGACCCGGTTGATAAGGTCAACCTTTTCGCTGAACTTTTTGCAAGAAATTCTTTCTTGCCGGAAAGCGATCAACCACTGCCCGTTCTCGAAAGGGTATCCTATACTATGCCTTTGATTTTCTTTCGGGCCCGGGCAGTCAAAAGGGTTCTTGCGGATCTCAACGTAAATAAGTCACCGGGCCGGATGGCATATCAGCACTGGTGCTGAAACAGTGCTCTTTAACGTTGGCACGTCCATTGGCAAAACTTTTCAGCTCTTCCTACCGTGCGGGAATTTTCCCCTCTTGCTGGAAGGTGGCCAATGTTCAGCCTATCCCTAAAAAGGGTGCGGCTAACAACCCTGAAAATTACCGCCCAATCGCAATTTGCTCTGCGCTCTCCAAAGTGATGGAGACCATGATTAACCACCATCTTGTGAAATATTTAGAGACCAATTCACTTTTAAATGATCGACAGTATGGCTTCCGTAGTGGTCGATCTACGGGAGACCTGTTGGCGTTTCTATCGGAACGTTGGAGCCGGTCAATCCACCGCTTTGGTGAGAGTAAAGTGGTTGCTCTAGATATTTCTAAGGCGTTCGATCGTGTGTGGCACGGGGCACTCGTGACTAAGCTAGTTGCTTTTGGTGTCGGTAATGTCTTCTCTCGATTTATAACGAGTTTTCTCAGAGACCGCACTATACGTGTTGTTTTAGATGGGGTCTCATCAAACGAGTTTCAGCTAAATTCAGGGGTACCGCAAGGTTCTGTTCTTTCTCATACCCTTTTTCTTATTTTTATTAATGACCTTCTTGGTCAGACCATCAACCCTATCTACTCTTTTGCAGATGACAGCAACATTTGTCATTCATTTTCATTCGATCACAGGCCAAGCTCTTTGGAGATAGAGGGCATGCGGCAGAACATGAATGACACACTCAATCAAGACCTTTCTACAATCTCCGAGTGGGGTCGCGCGAATAAGGTCGATTTTAATGCACGCAAGACCCAATGTTGTATGTTAACCCACAGACGGGCTGTGGAATTGACATTGTCATCTGTAACTATGGATGGTATAGGTATTGAGGAATCGGATACTCTTGATGTTCTGGGCATGAGAATACAATGTGATGTCCGTTGGAATAAGCACGTATTTCAAGTGTCGAAAGAGGCATTCAAGTGTCTCGGTTTTCTAAAACGGTGCAAGACTTACTTCACTCCATCCGATCTCCTTACTATTTGTACCAGCTATATCCGGCCAAAAATGGAATACAACTCTCATATATGGGCAGGGGCTCCACTGTCTATTCTGAAGCTTCTGGACCGTGTTCAGGGGAGGGCGGTGAAGCTTATCAATGACAGTAGTGTATCCAACTCTATTGATTCATTGGAGCATCGTCGGAATGTGGGTTGTGTGACACTTTTCTATCGATATTACCATGGGAGATGCTCATCTGAGATAAGCGAACTTATTCCACGAGCCCGAGTTTTTATTCGTAATACTCGCTTATCTAGTAGAGCATATCCGTTTGTAGTTGATTGTCCTGTGTTTCGCACAACGCATTACAGAGAAAATTCGTTTTTTAGTCGAACGATTCGTATGTGGAACAAACTTCCCGCAGAAGTCTTCCCTGTTACTTACAATTTAGAAAAATTTAAATCAAATATCCACAAACACTACTCCCTCTTTCCTCCTTCCCATACCTTATTTTCCTGATCAATACAATGCACTGCATGAGTAGGGGGCATCCCCTGAGTATTGGTTAAATTATAAAAAAAAAAAAAAAAGCTTTTTTGCAATAAAATTTATACCACTTGTTCGGCTCGAAAAATAAACAATATGTTCTACTACCAAAATCTTTGTTGTGGCCTATTTTAGACGATATGGGCCGAAATAGGTTTAGAGTTAATCTCAAAAACTAATTCATCAAAATGAATAAGTTTATGCATAAATTATTCCTCTCTCCAAGGTATAACTACAGTAAAAAAATTACCCTTTTTGAGGTTTTACTTAAGAATATATGGAGATTTTCGATTTTCGAAAAACACGATATTGAGCGAAATCGAGCCCAAACTTAAACGTATATTAATTAAACTAATAGACTTTGCTAATACTTAAAAATATAATTTTTCCGTCAAATTGTATAAAAAAACGTTCATACGTTTTCAAGTTAAGACTATGTTTTTTACAGGTATGCTATTGGAATCGTGTATGTCCTTGGGTCAAAATTAGCTTAAGCTTCAATCTTACTTTGTGTTAAGTATCAACAGTTTCTAGTCAACAGAAATATGTTTTCAAGATTTTTAAAATTTTGCAATTTTACAAAATTTCAAGTTTAAATTTGTACACAAAATATTTTGTAAATTCAGTTTTCTATCTAAATAAGCTTTACTTTTTATTATAAAACACTCCTTTGGAGCACTTGGGGCCAATTTAAAATACCCCGCATTTAGGTCGGATTGTCGGTGAGATTTTTAAAAAATAGCTATTTGCGAAATTAAGTTAAAACTGTGAACTTTTATTTTTCTATAATATACTTCAACATTCCACAGAAATGTCTAATTGATTTTGATACCATTTACATTTAAAAAAAATAAATAAATAACTGATATTTACTTGTGCTCCACTCATAGATATAAACATAGAAATAAACTACTAAAAATTTGTTAAAAATGAACTTGCAAAAAAAAACTGCTGAAATTAGCACATTTTTTTACTAAATATTAACAAAAATAAATCTGTTGAACTTAAAAATATTTAGTTATATTTGAGCTATATTTTAGTTAACTGAAAGCAACAAAATAATTTGCTAAACTCAGCAGGAACATTTACTAAATATTATATATAGTATATATATATTCCCGTCGTTCCTATGAGGAGCATAGGGCCTTACTAAATATTAGTAGACAAAAAAAAATCATTAAAAAATGTGAAATTTTTAAAGTTTTTCTTTTGGTTTTTTTCTGCTCTTATGAAATCAGCAATCTACAATTTTTTTGCAAAAATTTCTGTTGATTTTAGCAAAATAAACTGTTATTTGCATTCTTCTAAATTTAAGGTAAATATAGCAAAAATTTTGTTAATATTACAGTTTTTGTTTGCTATTTTAAGTCTACAAAAATATTTAGTAAAAGTTTTTGCTAATTTTACAATTAACTAAAATTGACATCGAATATAACTAACATTTTGTAAAGTCAACAGATTTATTTTTGTTGTTCTTATTTCTTATTTATATTTAGAAAAAAATTTTGCTAAATTTAGCAGTTTTTTCTGAAATGTAATTTTTAACTAATTTTTAACTAATTTTTAGTAGTCTTTTCTGCTATTTTTACAGTTTTGTTTCTACGAGTGTACAGATACACCTATTTCAGCGTCCAAACTTAATTATTGCATTTGTCACTCATTAATTCCCACTATATCGGAGATTAATAGCCTGTGAATGATAGCATTTTGTTTGTGGAGATGCCAACGAAATTGCTAGAATATATTTTCCCTTTTATCCTAACTGTTGGACCAACACCAAAGAAAATACTTATGACCAACAAAATCTCAAGTTTTTTCTAAAACTCTTCAATTCATAGTATTCGAATTACTCGGGTTTGATTTTGTTTGAGTAAATGAGTAACTCGATTTTGAGGTTTTAAACTTACTCGATTAGTCGATTAAGGTTTTAAAATTACCCGAGTAACTCGAATAATTTCAATAGTTTTATTTTATTATTTTTTTTAAATTATAATTGTTTTTTATTCGACCTTTCCAATTTAATTATAAAAATAAAATGTTTGAGCTCGAGGCCTGGATTTTTCTTTAATTAATTACTTAATCGCGCAACATTGTGTGAGTTATTTTTTACTCGGAATTGGGCATTTTAATTTACTCGAACAATTGTTTGATTAAAATTCATCGATTAATTGAGTAACAGTTAACCGATTGAATACTCTAGTATTTATAGAATAATTAAGGTGATATTTTTGGTTTGTTTGTTTGCTATTATTTAGTAAGGCGTTTTGACTTAAAATCTACAGAAATATAGCATATTTTGAACTGACCGTAAAACATTTTTGTAATTTTTTTTTTTGAAATTTGTATGATCAAAATTAGTTTTTGTAGTTTCTCTTCTATAAAATTTTTAATTTTATATCCATTTGATCTAGCACTTAACCTAATTGACCCTGTTTTTCATTAGTAAACTAGAAACAATACAAATTTATTAAATTTAAAGCACACTTGATGGTTCAAATATATTATTTTTAAGACAACTCAATAAAAGTGAGTGCTTAGCAGGAATTTGTAGAACTTAGCAGGCATTTATAGAACTTAGCAGGAATTTATAGAACTTTCGCTACAAAGTTAAAACAAACGCAGCACGAAAATGCAGCAAAAACTTACGAATTTTCTTTTTTTTTTTCTTTTAGTTTTAACTATTTTACACACGTTTTTAAAAAAATTTTGTTAAACCATACGCTAATGCATTTTTAAAAATTTGTTTTGATTTTCGTCTCTCTAATTTTTTCCCAGCAAATAGCGATCAATTTGAATGGTTTTGCAAATTTAGTGAATGCAGTGAAAATAATTGTGGAAAACTATTTGTAGAATTGAAGACCAATATTTTGTATGGAATCTAACTGTTTTATCCGTTTTACAACAAAGATTGTATCAAACTTTTGAAATATAAGCAATAGTCCCTTTTATTTTTTCCAACAGTGTATGTATGTTCTTTAGACATAACAACCTCTATAGCAGGGCTAGTAAAACTATGGCACGCTTGTTTCCAAAAATTAAAAAAACGCTGTTTAACAAAGTTTTCACTGCCGTTGCTTTAAAGCAACACCTACTTTTAAAGCTCGATAATTTTGGATAGTAAAAAGCACGTAATTCACAATGGACCGTATTGTTCTCAAAGTGGAGATGTGACCTTGGGCACATAACCCTTCTTAACCTAAAAAGCACATGATAATTTGAGTTCTTAAGTAAAAGAAATGATTAAAAAGTTTAAAAATTTAGTCTCAGTGTTGCCGTATAATTAGGAGCGGATCGAGTGGTGGGATGAGGGTGATATACCCCCCCCCCACAAACTAATTGAAAAAATATAAAATATAATACGAATTTAATGCAACTATCTTAATTTAATTAGAAAAATTCTGTTAAAAAAGTTATCAGATCTTTAAATATTTATGATCGCTATTAAACTATGTACTTTAATCCGAAAATGATGAAATTTTACATACATGTTGTAAAACTTCTTTCGAAATGGTAAAGTCTCTATTTGGTAAAAAAGTTTGAAAGTTTGTATCATCAAAAGTGTCGACATTCCCTTTCAAAATGTATAATAACCAAAGCAATTTCTAGGGCATAGAACATTTTCTTTAAGAATTCGTATTTTAAAACTTATTTTTCAGTATAGTAGGATTAACTTAATTAACTGAATTCGTAAATTGTTCTAAAAAAGATAAATATCTCATTCATTTTTCAATAAGACGCACAGGAAAAACACGAAACAACATATTCTTGGTTGTGCTGAAACAGATTATATTTTGTGTAACAAAAATACGTAAAAACTTCTAGGTTTTTTAGATTTGTAGAAGTTTTGGTAGGAAAAAGCAATAAACGCCAGAAAATTTAACAAAAAAATGTTAAATTCTGCAATAAAATTGTAAATAAAAAGACACGAAGAAATCAAAAGGTTGGAAGGACACTTAAAAAAAATATTTTTACAACTTTGATATAATTTTTATTAAAAAAAATTATGTTTTTTCGACCTTTAATTGTGCAATGAAATTTAAAATTATTCAAGTTCGCGGTCATACTCTATATTTCTTCATTAGTATATTGTCCTAACAAATAATCTATAGAGTTTTTGTTTTCAAATTTATTAATTGACCACTTTCAGGAATTTTCCAGGTTCCCATCTTCAGAACACGTTTTGAAAGAAGTGGCAATCTCGTTCAAACCTCATTTTTAATATTTTTGAAAGCCAGAAAATCTTAACAAAAATTTACACGAAAAAAATCAAAAAAAAATTTAAATAGCCAACAACTACAAATTACTTTTCTCTGGTTTTAAAAGAACAAAGTTTCCGAATTTTATATTTTTTTTTTTTTAATATATGTATATAAGTGTTCACAAAATTTTTTTTTCAGATTTTATTCGATATAAAATTTGTTTGTTTAACGGTCCCTTTAATGACCTTAAAATGGAAAATGCAGAACTTCGAACCCATACTTTTACTGCAGTTAAAGAAGTTTTAAGTAGGAAAATTCTGAATTTTTACATTTAAGATCTTTAAAAGTAAATAATTTTTAATTATTTGATTGACGAGTAATTTTTTTAGTAGAACTCTTGCGTAGTGAATTTAGTAGAACTCTTGCGTAGTGAATTATACGGTTTTGCAAAAATATTACACAAGAAAAAATGTGTATGTTTCATACCCTAATTTTTCGGATAAAAATTCATTTCAGAGTTTCCGTACCCCTTAAAAAAAATCAGAAACCTTTCTTTAATAAAAATTATATCAAACTTGATTTAATTAGCTTAATACTAAAATCGAAAATTCATCAAAAAATGTTAAGGACTTTAAATTTTGTATTAAATATACAAAAAATACAAAAATTGTTTTTTCGGACTTGCTATCTTTTCATATATTTAGTTAGAATATTGTTCTACCTCAAGTTCAAAAATCTAATATGATATTATCATATTTGGTTTTATTTGTTGCTTTTCAAAAAGTTTGATCATTTTCATGATAGACAATACAATTGTTTCACTGGCAATACCCAAATTTTCAGCTGTCTGCAATAGAAAAAGATAATTGGCTTAACTCAAACTGAGACATACATACATACAAAAGACAAAATAAACTCAATGAGAATCTCTTTGCCTGCCTTAGTGTATAAACTGCCTGCAGAATCAATAATGTAGTAAAAGTATATAAACAAACATCAGCGAGAAACGGACTCGACAAATATAGAAGTTATTTGTCGCATCTCGCTGATAATTGCTTATATCCTCAAATTTAGTACTCTTAATTGCTTCAATACACTAAGGATATATACCGCATATTTATA
Organism: Delia radicum; assembly: GCA_021234595.1. Taxonomy (NCBI): domain Eukaryota; kingdom Metazoa; phylum Arthropoda; class Insecta; order Diptera; family Anthomyiidae; genus Delia; species Delia radicum. The sequence continues at coordinate 87,820,481 of CM037855.1, forward strand.
TTCCTTTATAAACTAGAAACTGCAAAAGAGGTAAAATTCTTAATAAATTCATTACTCAATCGAACTTTACGTTACTTAATGACAAATCTCCAACTCACTTCTCAACCCATAGTACACTTACCCACATAGACCTGACATTTTGCTCTTCTGAGTTAACTATTCATGCAAGTTGGAACATAGATGATGATCTTAATGGTAGTGATCATTTTGCAATATTTATCTCAATTTTTCCTATTCAACCTAATGTAAATACGCATCTTATATCACGATTTTTAACTGACAAATCAGATTGGTTACTTTTTGATAGAAAATGTTCACGATATGAATCCTTGAGGGAAGTAAAACCTAATGTGAACTCAGAGGCTGCCAGTATCAGAAAAATAATTATGCAAGCTGCGAACGAATCTATTCCCCATTCGGCCAGAACAATAACCCCTCTTTCGGTTCCATGGTGGAACTCTCACCTCAATGCTCTAAAGAACCAGAAAATTAGATATTGGTATATTTTTAGGAGGAATATAAACAGGGAAAATATGTTGAACTACAAAAGAGCCAACGCTCTTCTAAAGCGCGAAATAAAAAAGTCCAAGAGAGAGGCAATTTCTGACTTAACGTCCGAAATAAATCCACAATCATCTCTTAACAAAATCTGGAAGAATATAAGAACGTTCTGTGGGTACAGAACTAGTAACAATATTCACGGTATACAAAAAGGCAACTCCACTTGTGAAATGTCCACTAATCGTGTGGAAATTGCTAATGAATTTTGCTCATTTTGGTCTTCCAATTCAGATGATAGTAACTTCCATCAACAGTTTCGAATAAGGAAAAATGCTATCCAACAGTCGCTCATCAACATTAACCCTAACAGTAATGCAGTAAAAATAGAACAGAAAGTGAATCGGCTTGAACTTTTATCAACACTGTCCGAATTAAGGGGGAAATCACCGGGTTTAGATAGAGTGTCCTATACAATGATAAAAAATTCCCCTAATGTCTTTAAAATGACATTGCTTGACTTTTTCAATAAAATTCTTGATACTGATATTCCACAACAATACAAAACAAGTATAGTTGTTCCCATTATAAAACCCAAAGCTGATAAAACTTTGATCAAGTCATATAGACCCATATCCCTGAATTCATGTTTCGCAAAAGTCTTAGACAAGATAATCGCTAATAGACTATGGTGGTTCCTTGACTCAAACCGACTTTTAAATAGTAACCAGATGGATTTTAGAAAGGGTAAATCTACGGCTGATACTTTATTATATGTTGACTACCTTGCAACAAGCTCTCTGTCCGTTAGACAACATCTCACTATTCTCTCCTTAGATTTTGAACGGGCATACGATAAGATAGGCCTACATACTATCATCGATCAACTCATTGAGTGGCGTGTAGGTCCGAAGGTGATTAACTATATAATAAACTTCATGTCTAATCGGAAAATTATAGTTCGTGTTGGAAATAGTCTCTCTAACCCGCTTACGTTACATAATGGTATTCCTCAGGGATCTCCTCTTTCGGTTGTTCTTTTCCTTATAGCATACAATAAATTCAGCGCTATTATTCTCTCACATAAAAATTTAAACTTTTGTGCATACGCAGATGATTTTAATATAATAATAAGATCAAATAGGAAGAAAACTCCGAAAATCAACCTTATTAGTTTATTTCAAGTCATTATAAATTGGTGCAAATATTCCGGTGCCGTTCTCTCCCAGAGTAAATGCAAATATATTCACATTTGCAGAAAACATAACTGCAAATGCACAATTAAAACTAATGCAAATCTCTGAAACAGACAACCTGAGAATCCTTGGAATCATTCTTAATAAAAGATACAACTGGAGAACATATATAGATTATCTTAGTTCTTCGCTAAACAAGCAACTGAATATAGACAAATGCTTGTCTAGCCCAAGATTCGATTGCAACATCCTTTCATTAATAAATATAATTAAATCCCTAATCATTTCCAAAATAAACTATGGAATATTTTTATTTGGAAACTCTCCTAAATCTCGCCTTAGAAAAATAACTTCGATTTTAAATACTGCTCTTCGTTCTTCTCTTGGATCCCTCCGTTCTACACCAGTCAACAATATTCTATATGAAACTAATATTAACGACATTCTAATCCAACGTGATTCCATCACAGGGAATTTAGTAAAATCTCTTATATTTAGCAATAATAGCCCACTACATTTTGTAGTTAAAAACTATGGCAAACGTAAGAGAACCCTGCGAGTTCCACCTAGTATTAGTCGAGTGTTTGATATCTGCGCTGATTTGGATCTTACAATTAGCCCTATAAGGATACCGTCCTTGTATAATCCTCCGTGGAACTTCAGTGAAGATTAATTTGATTCTTCTTTGCATTTTCATCTAAAGAACAATACTTTACCAATCCAGTACCAGGAGTTATTTCATAATACCGCTGAAAGATTGAAGGAATACATTTTTATTTATACTGATGGTTCAAAATTTGGGGAAAACACTACATTTTCAGTTACTTTTGAGGACAGGCCTATAAAGGTTTCCACACTACCCTATTATAGTTCCATTTTTTCTGCCGAAATTATCGGAATTGATGAGGCAGTACAGTTCGCAAAGAGCAGGAGGGAAAAATATGTCGTTTGTACAGATTCTTTATCAGCTTTAGACGCCATTTCAAATGTAGGCAATAACAATTTCTATGCAACCAATATAAGGAACAACTTGATTGGGAATTACCCAAAAATTATTTTGATGTGGGTACCAGGCCATATGGGAATTCTTGGAAACGAATTTGCGGATTTCATTTCGAAACAGGGCACGAAGTCCCCGCTTTTGAAAACTAGCAATTTGAATGTGAATGATATCAGAAAAGTACTCAGAAGAAGGTCAATTCAGAAACACAATAACATCTGGGATAGCACAAATACATGGTATAGAAGTTTGAACTCGGACAGAATCAACATCCAACAGTGGATGACGTCAAATGTGGTTGTAAAGAGGCACGATCTGATAAAATTTCTTAGATTACGACTAGGACACACGAAACTTACACATGGACATTTGGTCAATAGAGGTGATCCCCCTTTATGCAGTTGCGATTATACGACAGTAATCAGTATTGCACATGTTTTTTCCGAATGCCTCCTATACTCTCAGGAGAGAATTCAAATTTTTAATAATTCTGATCCAATGATATCCCTATCCTCTCCCAATAACGAAGCGATATCTAATATTATAAAATTTTTAAAATTAACAAAATTGTATTATCTGATTTAGAAATAAGGTTAAAAAAACATGTAAATATGAATATTATCAATTATTATTATAATTACTGAATTCTACTTTATATATTATACTCTCTTTTTAAGTTTATCTTAGCTTAAGGCCCAGTTGCTATAGCTATATACTTCTTTTTAGCATTTAAATTTTGTATTTTATGCTAAAACTTCAATAAAATAAAATAAAATAAATTTAAATAACAAATATGCAGGTGCTTGTGCAAATTTAAATGTAACTGACACTAATAGAAAACATATGATTTTCTATTGTTGATTTACTTGAATAAACGTCACTACATTGCTAGATCTGTCAAAAAAACAGAGTAGTATTTGGAAGATGACAAAGCCAATTGTGACAATTTTTTGTTGTTGTTTTGGTTTTTCTTTGATATTTTAAATTTTGAATCTCGCTCCTAGACGAGGACAAGAAATTCTCATTGAGTTTGTGATTTAACATAACAAATATCTCTAGAAATTCTAATAACAAAGTCCCCTGAAGATTTCCTTAGTCAGGAATGAAATCCGGATAGGGACACGCCTACATCAGATTGCTTTTCACAATTTGTTAAATAAGTTTTGGGATTTTAGCACATTTAATTACTATAAATAAAATAAATATTGTTTTTGGCTCAATCTTTTTTTATATTGCAGTTCATATAGCGCAATATGTAAAAATATATATTTACATATCGATCTATATGTGATAACATATGTCACATTTAATTGCATATGTTTGTATACAATTTTATCTAATTGGATATAATTGTATCAAATTATATATAATTTGATGCATTTGGATAAGGACAAAATTCTGATACAATTCATAAAATTGTATTTAATTATATCAAATAATGTCAAATTGTATCGATTAGATCAGATTAGATCTGAAATGATGCAATTAGATGTTCTCATTTTTCGGATATAATTCTATATAATACGAAAATTCCAAAAACATTTATATTACTTTGGTTGTATTATATACAATTATACTTAATATACCTATGTAATATTACTATATATACAATATAGAGTTATATATGCGTTCGTATATAAAACTTCATGAGAACTAACATTAAAAATATTTATTTTATAATTTTTTATAAAGGCATATATTGTTCCATACAAAATTATGTAGGAATATATGAGGTATAATTCTTTGTATATTTTTAATTGAATTCAGATATGATTATGTCTGGTCCATTACAATGATTATATCTGATTATATCTGTGGTTCATTATGAAAAATATTTTCTAAGTGATTTAAGATATAATTATATAATTCCAGAGTTGAGATTTCTGAGTTAGTTAACTTACAAAGCTTTTATTTTCGTTAACAAGAAGAACTCTAGCTCTTGCGGGCGATACCCTTTCAAAAAGTATTAGCTATGTATTTTTAATGAAAATTATTTTAAAAAAAGTTGAGCTTCACTAACAAAATACCTTTTTTCATCCACGTTAGCTAGAAAACGAAGTTTAACATATGCTAAGGGTTCCTACTAGGGTTGTCATTTATTTTGTTTTTTAATTTGTTCGAATAAACGATCAAGCAATTTTTGATCGAACGATCAACTGATTAATTTTTAAAAATGATTCAATTAATCGAACGAATAACGAATAAAAATAATTTTAATAATACATAAATAATTAAAGTATTTAACCTGATCATCTAAAAAATTTATGACTTTTGTCATTAATTTAAATACTAAAAAAAATACCAATTCTTAAATGCTATTATTTAGGACACCAAAAGATTCCTCAATCATGCTCCATTTAGCGTTATCTAGTAATGAAAAAAAAATAAAATTTTGAAAATCGTTTTTAAGTTAAATATATATCAGCGATAGTGTTTGTATATCGTGCTGTTAAGATCATATTTTAGTTGCCGTTGAAATATATAAATGGATTTCACAGTGTAAGTGCTAACGCGCCATCGTTGAAAAATATAACCTTTTTCTGATAGTTTTGTATAGTTTAAACTTTCAAAATCAGGCTCTATTTCAACGATGGCAATTTATCTGTGTATTCCTTCATATTGTTTGCTTGAAAGTCAAATCGTGTTATTAAAGAGTCCATATCTTGTAAAACGATTAAAAAAAGTATTAAATATCGAATTTTCTTTTGGCTCATTCGATTAATCGAATAATTTTTATTCGAGTGACAACCGTAGCTCATACAGACGAAAAAAAAAAGATTTATGCATTTTAATAGCCCGTGCCATACTAAATTGTATGAAATTTAATCCGAAAATGGATTAATCAACTTGTATTAATCGAATTTAATTGTATAAAATTTGATAAATCTTTATTGTAGTTTTGGTCTTATATAATTGAAGGGCTAATTATAAAAACTTGATTAGCCACATTTATTATCATATGGATTTTCGCTGTTTTTTAGACATCCATTGATTAATAATTAATAGAAGTATTGCTTTAAAATTTATTGCAAGTACCTAGAGTATAATAGTTTTTTTAAATTAGGAATTAATTTCTTTGATTTTTATAAAATTAGGCACGGATCCAGGGAATGTCCCATTTTCCCTCCAACAAAATTCAAATTTTCAATACAAAAGTGTTAAAGAAATTAAAAAATGTTATAAAAAACTACTCTAATTTCCCTCCCTAAAACCATTTTCTGGAACCGCTTGCTACATAAGTTTGTAAAACAATTAAGAAGATCGCGTAGAGAACGTAAAATTTCCTACAATCTTCATCAGTTATAGCACATCAGTTTATGTGTTGAGCGCTGGTGGCCATTGTTGGCAACATCAGCCCTTTCTTTTGAGTCGCTTAATGCCATTTTGGCAAAATCAATTCATGAGACCAACATTTTTGTGCAGAAATGATTAATAATTTGAAAATAGCTAAATGTGCAAAGGTTATAATGAATAGAGCAAAATCTATTACACAAAAATTATATAGAAAATAAATAAACATTAAATTGTGTAGGCCTTGTGGGAAAAATTCGTTATGATCGTAATTCTAATTCATTGTTGTCGGTTGGTTTGACTCAAAACTTGTTAACTTTATTATAAGGAGCAAATCTAATAATAAAATTTACACATCGTCCTTTTAAAAAATCACAAAAAGCAACAACTTTACTATAGAATTAACTATTAACGACAAATCTGCTTTATATGGAAAATTTTTTCTAGGATCTGGCGATTTGTATTTTTTGGTTAATCTAATTTATTAGGTAGTGAGTTTTAAATTTAGCAAAAAATTCGCAGGTTCAATATATAACATCGTAAAGTCTAATAACTAAAATGAAATAGAAATAATTTTTGGTATTGGATCGTATGTTTTTTTATATCGTTTTGTATTAAACAATATATAAATTTATTCGCAACCAAATATACTTAATTTATTCAAGATTATTTGATTGTACATTAGAACGAAATTTTTTTTAACATTTGATTTGTATTAATTATTTTTGCGATTATTATAAAACTAGGACTAAAAGTTAGATGGTGCGAATTTGAGCAAAATCGGATAGCATTAACCATTGGCGCCTCTCGTTCAAAGTTCTTGATTTTTGAAAATTTTTCTTAAACTGCTTTAGTAAAAATATGTCTTGCGACACATAATTTGTAATTCATTTTGTCATGGTAAGCACGAATATAGAAAAAATTTGAAATCGGAAATTTGAAATGGCTTTTTTCCTCTCTTTAACAAATTTGTTAAATATTATCATAAATTTTTTTGTTTTTGCACTAGGAAAATAGACAAAACGATTTTTCATTTGATAATAATTATGTCAATATTGATTGAATGATAACTTGTAAATTGACCTACAAATATCTCTGAAAAACAGAAAACTCACAATTTTATACACGTGATTATTTTTTTAAACTTCTGATTTTCATTAAATAATGATTTGAGTTTTGTAGCACTAGGTCCAATAGTTTTGTGCTCCGAAATTTAAGAAATATTGGATTATTTAACCCTTGGCGACCTGCACAAAAAGCCTCTGATTTATGGACAAAACAAAAAATTTATTTTAAAAAACATGCTATACATCTCTAATTTCAGACATAGTCATGATCATATGTTTTATGTGGTAATTGAGTGCAAAAAAAAAAATCTAGAGGAAAAAGACGCAATTTTTACTGAATATCAAATCGCTATATCTCCAAATTCAGTCCTACTTCAAAATTTTTAAAATATTCGTATTCAGCATGCTACGGGGCATTTAAAAAAAATTTCCCACTAAAAAATTTTCGTGTTTTTAGAAGCAGGATAAAACAAATACGCTAATATAAGTGCTTACTATCAAAGAACACTGAGAAGCAGCAAAAGAAACGAATAATTACCATATAAAAATAAACAAACAAAAATTTCAGCTTACTGTTTTCCCTTACACGGATTCAGGTTGTAAGCAGCTTACCCTATTCCCTTACAAGGATGCAGGTAGTAATGCAGAAAGTCTCATATCGTGGATTATAAACGATCTGTACCAGTTTTCCCGAGTGATTTCCGATTGTGTTTGGTGTTTTTGAGTATGGTATAACAAATAATTAGTCATTTAACTGTTTCTGAAGAGCTAGCACGGAAAGCGGTAAAAAAATAAAATTATTACATTATATGTCTAAAATTTTAACAACAAAAAATTAATATCTTTTAATTAATTTAATTAATATTAATTTTATGTGAAATAAATTATATTCATATTATTACTTTTAATTATCATAAAATTACTTGTAATCGTAATAATTTAGCCATGAAATATGATTTTACTGAAAGTCATGAAATCACAGCTTTTTATAAGAGCTATAATCCGCGCTTACTTTGTCCAAAAGTAATGCTTCCAAGTGGGATTTCGCCATATAAAAATCATGGCATATGTAAGCAGGTTTGTAAGGGATTCTTTTTGGCTTACTCCCTTACAAACCTGCTTGCATGTAAGCAGCGTTTTTTACTGTGACGGTGCCCAACTCTCAAAGCAGCTTAAGCTTTTTTGCAAAGAAATTTATACCATTTGTTCGGCAGTAAAAAAAAAAAAAAAAACATTAGTTTGTGTTTAGGATCAACGGTTTCCCGTCAATATAAATATGTTTACAAGATTTTTGAAAATTGTGTTCATTTAAAATATTAATTTTTCGAATTTTTGCGAAATTTTAATGCTTTCTCGCTTCCAAACCGTGTAAATTTGGGTTTCTATCGATATAGATTAAATTCTATAGATTACTTATTTGGCGCAATTATGGCCAATCGGGCTTGCCGGTTTGAGGGTTAAGAAAAATAAGAGTGCCTCCAGCAACTCATCATGAAATAGACTACAAATGCATCAAATTAGTAATTTATAATTAGAAATTGATGTATTCCGAAAGAAAACAAAATTTACTAAATGTTTTGCGAATAAATTTTAGGTGTGCATTGCACGGTTTGGAGCGAGCAAGTGTCAGAGTTAATATTTCAAAAAAGACATATTTTGAAAGGAACACAATTTTTAAAAAAATAAAAATCGTATATCAAATTACTAAAAACCGTTGATAATAAACACAAAGTACGATTGATGCTTAAGCTTTTATAATACGGCATTAGTTATGTTCTAGGACACATGGTATTCAATCAGGATACCTTTAAAGGAGATTGTGCTAACTTAAAGAGAATAAGAATAGACGGATTATTATGAAATTCGTCTGAAATAATCTGTTTAGTATTATCAATAAAGCTTTTAAGTGTCAACGGTATGTGTAGAAGTTAAAGTGTGCTTTCGTTGAATTTCGCTTTTCCTTAAAAGCGAAAATCGCCATATCTTTGAAAGTATGAAAAATTTAATTTTTGAATTGAAATTATATCTTAGTAAGATAAATAATTTCTGCCTAAACTTACCCCTATTCGTTTATTAGTTTTCTATATAACCTCTAAACCTATTTTGGCAAATGTCGCCTAAAGCAGGCAACAAAAAAAAAATGTAGAAGAACTTATTTTTTATTTTCATTGCTAAACATGTAGTAAAAAATTTATTGCAAAAACGCGTAGAGTAGGTTAGAGGGTTAAAGAAAAATTATTAACGCGAATGGATTTAGAATGCTTAAACATCGGTTTTTTACGGAAGGTTATTCATGCCATACAAAAAAAAATATATATAAAAATATGTTACCTCAAAACGTCGCAAATTGCTCATATAAATTAACAAATTAAAAGAAAAAGCTTTTTTTGTCAAACAATTGAAGGGCTTATTGTAAAAACTTGATAAGCCACATTTATTGTTTTATTATTTTTCGCTGTTTTCTAGACTTCCATTGGCTAATATTTGATAGAAGTATTGCTTAAACACTGATTACAAGTACCTGGAATATAAAATTCATATTTTTTTGCATGTTTTAAACTTTAAAAAGCGAAAACAAACTAGAAATAAAATGTGGATTATCATGTTTTTACAACAAGCCCTTCAATTTTGTAAATATTTCTTTGAGTTATGATAGAATCTTAAATGTTTCGATGGGAAAAAGTGTCAGAATCGGATACATAAAAAGTGACAGAAAATTGGATAAAAATGAAAACAATATATAATATAAACTAATAGGGCGATTCACTAACTTTCTTAACTATTTTATCGATTTCATTAACTAACGACAATTGTCGGTTGAATTACCGAACATGTTATTCAGTATTTTTTAATATTTGACAAGAGATACCTACAAAAGTTGTTAATTTAAATTTTATTTGCTTTGAAATTTTATCAGGTTACGAAAAAAAAATAGGTAAATTAAACTTCAAAAAAAAAATTGTTGATAAGTTAACGATTTATTTAACAAATATCGTTAAAAAAAAATTTAAAGAATAATAGAAGAGCTTATTGTAAAAACTCGATAAGACACATTTTATTTTTAGTTTGTTTTTGCCTTTTACAGGCTAAAAATATGCACAAAAGATATGACTTTTTCAGGGCGCTTATACTCTAGGTACTTGCAATAAGTTTTTAAGCAAGACTTATATTAAATACTAAACAATTAATGTCTAGAAAATAGCGCAAATCCATAAAACAATAAATGTGGCTTATCAAGTGTTTACAATAAAACCCTTCAATTGTAAATAAATTTTGTTGTTAATTCTCTAGTTTTGACAATGTAACAACCGAATTTGTCGTTAGTAAGTTAAGGAATCACACTACAGAGAGTTTCTTTGAGATGAAAAGAAAAAGCTTTCCAAATGTTAAAAGTTTTCAATGAAGAAGGAAATTCAAAGGAAAACTAAACTTAAGATAGCACGCGACATATTTTTACAAGAAAAGTATTTTTTTGGCACGCAAAGAAAAAAGTCTTGCCACCCTTGCCCTATGGGATTATATTCATATGTATGTAAGTATGCTCTGTATATGTTTTAAATATAGTTTAGAGGATGAAGTGGAAGTTGTGGTAAGAAAATAGGAAATTAAGGTTAAAACACATACGACGACAGTAGTTTTAATAAGTTCAAGTGATATTTATACTTATAATATTGTATATAAAACAGGGTATATTTTAATTTTTAAAATATGTCTTTACAATATCTACTTTATAAGCAATTTTATTTAATATGAATTTATTACAAGAATTAAATTTTAATACTTAAATTTGTTAAGATTTTAGAAAGTTTATAATTTCATGTATCTCATTAATGACACATCATACATCCGCGGGACATTTTTCAGCCAAACTTTGCAGACCCGAGTAAAAACGTTCATATACAATCATATCTTATTTAATATAATATGATATATAAACGTATAACTTTTTGGGCTCTATGAAATAACCCCCGAGGAAATAACCCCCAAAACAAAAATGAAAAAACTCCCCAAAAATGGGGATTTATTTCCTTATGAAATAATACCCCAATTATAAAAATGAAATAAAACCCCAACGAAATTAAATAAATCCCCAATCGGGAATGAAATAACCCCCCATTTTTTGTTGATTTATTTCATAATGAAATAAATTCCCAATTTAAAACGAAATAAGTCCCCATTTTAAGTTCATATATTTTTAATTCTCATAATTTTTGTACTTCCAAAACAGATATTTTTAAATACAAACCTGAATATAGTCTTCAACTGTATTGCGACAATAAGGGATTCGAAATTTTTTTATTACACTACCAAAACATTAATTTCACAAATTAATTTTCTACTCCAACAATCTTTATAGAGAACATTTTTTTTCACATCAATAATCTTTTTGGTGCCTATAGATATTTTCTTTGAAAATAACTCAAATTTCTTTAAGTCCGACAATCCTATAGGCACTCAAAAATAATCGCTCGAATTTTTCATTGTCAACCGATCTACACTGAGAAAAATCTTTTTCTTTACCAAAAATATTTTTGGGTGCCTATAGGATTGTTGGACTAAAATAAATACTTGAGAAATAAAAAATTATAAAGACATTTCTATTAGTTTACACTCACCAGCATCCCACAGTTTTTGCTCGGGGGAAAACAAAATTAATTGCTTTTCCCATTCCTGGTTTGTAGTCGGTTACAAACACAGCTGAGTCCAAATCGAAAATATTGTTCTTTATATAATGCAGCAGTGCACTATATATTTCATTTGTTTTTTATCCATCGAAATGAAAAACATCCGAAAGATCGAAACAAATAAATTATCGAACATATTATTTTTATTTACAAAATAATTATTTTACTTTACCTCTTCAAAGTATTCAATATAAATTACTAATAGATGTGCGCCCCGGTAGGCTAGTTGGTAGCGTGCTGGCTTATCAGTGCGGTGGTCGTGGGTTCGATTCCCACCAGAGGCACTGGTCTGTTTTCGCTACTACACGCCGAAGGCCATAGTAGCTAGTGCTCGTATAATTTGTAATTATATAATTATTAATTAATAAAAAAAAAAAAAAAAAAAAAAATGAATAATAGCTGCTTAAAACATCCTTGCGGAACAATTTTAAATTCTGCATCCATTAAATATTGTCTTTGTGGTCAATTGTTTTAGTTTTATAGAAAAAAAAATAACTCCCCAAAAATAATTACTGGGGAATTATTTCATTTTGAAATTTTGGGAACTTATTTCATTACGAAGTGAAATAAATCCCCAAAAGTGCAAATAACTCCCCGAAATGTCGTTGTTGTTGTCTTCTATATACATTTTTGGGGGTTTTGTTTCATTTCTGTTTTTGGGAGTTATTTCCTGGGGGGTTATTTCATGGAACCAACTTTTTGTTTTTCGAAATTTTTTCATATAGTTCAAATATGGAAAATTATTTCACAAACTGTAAAATTATAAACACTAGTTTTCACATATTTCTGAAAAATGAAGAGTATAAATTTTAAAAATTCGTTTGAAAATAAAATTCTTGAAATCCAAGCTCGTTGAACAAAATATTTTAGTTTGGCTTTACAAAATCAAAAACGAATAAAACTCTAAACAGGATTATGTACAAAATATAATATTTTTATAATTTTCTGATGACAAAATTGGGGAAAGTTAAACATTTTTATTTGAAAATTACGAAATAAAATGTAAAGTGAGCTTTATCAGTTTTTATTAGAGGAATTACTGGCAAAATTTTGTTTTTTTTTTTACGGGAAATAAGAAAAAAAAATATGCAGACAAATCAGAGAATATTCTAAATTATTAAACATTTTCTTTTACAAAAAGTGCAAAATTCATTCTTCAAAAACAGAAGAACATCAAGTAAAAATAATTTTTAACGGAAAAAATACTGAAACCCAAAATATTTCGTTATACAACGAATATCGCGAAAACCAAAATTAAAAAAAAAATTTATAATAAAACAAAAAAATTTATTGGATAATTTGGTGCACGAAAAAGCGGTAAATCTGGCACTTCATATTTTCTTTATTGTTTGGAAGTATGTCCAAAAATTCTCAAAATTAAAAATTAAAATGTACATAACATTACAGAGGAAGTGTTTAAAGAGGTAGTTTAATATGTGTTACATCGATGTGTTCGCACAATAATGCTAAGATATTTAAAAAATTCTCAAAAATTGACAAATTCGACTAACAAGGTAGGTCTTTCATGAGATAATCTCCGATTGTGATCAAATTTGGAAATTTTGTAGAGAAAAAATTTATAATGTTGGGAAGAACATTTTTGGTTTTCAAAGTTTAGTAACGTCATGATGCTTGTTAGGTTATGATGCACGTGTTTGATTACTAAGAAGGCAAGAATGGAACAAATTTGATCATTAATATTTTTTTGTTAAAGTTCTGCCTATTCTTTATTCTCTAGCTTTTCTAAAACATCGGGTTCTGATGATTTACTTTATTTTTGTAAATATACGGAGGTTGAAAGCTCGTTACAAATTAAAAATAACATAAAAATAATCTCGATGAATATAAAAACAAAAAGCTAATAAAACTGTAATGAATTTTTAATTGATTCTATTTTCAACTTAGGTTTTAATCATATCTTTTAAAAATTTACTTGAATGTTGTTTTTAATTTCAAACAAATTTTTAGTATATACTATTATATATTATATATATTTCGCAACATAGAGTAACGAGGTATCGATAACACTGGCCGACAAAATTTGATGACTTTTTCTAACCAAGAATCATACTATACTTTCCCGAAGGTTTTAGACGAGATAAAGTCGAATCTGACCTCAAAATAACCCTAACACGACAGGTTTTCGAGATATTCTAACCTAGCAGCGAAAAAAACACGTTTTTTTGGTACATTTAGGGTCTTGTAACTTCCAGAAAAGATCATTACGGTATCTAAAAGTGCTACCCCTCCCCTTGATTTATTGAAAAAAAACGTTTGGTAACTGCATAGTTTCACGTTTCGGACCCGTGAATTGTTCTCCAAGATCGTGCTATTTAACGCCTCTGGACTATTTTCTGTGGGGATATGTAAAGTCGCTAGTCTACGCCGATATGCCCGAAACGATTGACCACTTGGAGGACAACATTCGCCGCGTTACTGCCAATAAACGGCCATAAATGTTGGAAAAAGTCATCGCAACTCCAGATTAGACTATGTCCGAGCCAGCCGTGGCGGTCATATACCAGACGTCATATTTAAATTATAATGAAAGAAGATTATCTTTCGAATAAAGTGAAAAATTTAAAAAAATCATCTTTGTTTTATTCCATTTCAAAGCTCTATACCTCTATAAAAAACACCCTTTATTTGATCAAAATTAATTAATTTTGAAACTAAAAATTAGTTCTTAAATAATATACAATTGACATGTTCTACTTTTTCTCTTTCGTTTTCATAAAGATTAAGCATTTCTTGCAAATGTCAAAAATAATATGGCATAGCAGTTCATGCCTTGGAAAAATATAAAGAAAAATTATATTATTTTTTCGCCGTCATTAATAATCGAAAAGTTTTGTTCGATTTTATTTTGTTTGTAAAATAGATCATTTTTAATGTATGTTATTAAGTTGAATAAAGATCCGAAAGAAAGAAAAGAGAAAATCCGATCTGTAACACCAAAAGATGATGAATTCAGTTTAGTCGATCTTGCAAAAAAAAACTTTATTACAATCAAATAATTTTGCGGTTGTTGCGATTTTTTTTTTTTTTTTGAATTTGTAGATGTATCAAAATTATGCTTAATTTCTGGAAATCGGAACTTCTGGTGTTATTTTTTTTTAAGCTTCGATGTCTACATAAACTAATTCTTTATTTGAGTATCATAATCAGAGAAGAAGTCGTCGTGTGTTTTTTTTGCAATTTTTTCCCATATTTGCTTTATTTACCATTTTTTTATTTTTAATTTCTTGGCTTAAAAACAGTGTTTTCTTAAGATGTTTAAGCTTTAAAATTTGTCTTTTCAGATATTCTTAGCTTAAAATTTTTTTTTTTTACTTTTTAAAAAGTGTATTTTTTACCTTTTTTGCAGATCTGCTATTTTTTGCTTTTTTCCAACCTTTTTTGCCATTTTTTGTCTTCTCTGATCATAATGTCTGTAATTCTTCAAGGATATTTAAAAAAATATAAAATATAATATAGTCAGAGGTCTCGGTGGGGAACGTTTTTTCTCCAAAATAACCAAAGAAAAATATTTTTTTATCAGTACAGTGGTGCCTATATCGTAAAAAAGTTATACCCCTACTAAAAAAGTATTACATTTAAATAAAAACGGTAACTGCCCAATGGCTATGTATATTTTATAAAAAAAATCTTTTTAAAAAATACGAACAATTTAGTTTTTTTTATAAAATTTTAACTAAAATATAATAAATCTTTATCTATTACTCCATTAACTCGATTAATCGAACAAAATTTTCGAGTTATTCGTTACTCGAAATTTTCCATTTTAGTTTACTCGAAAAATTGTTCGACTAAAATTCATCGATTAATCGAATAACGTTTAACCGATTAGATAACATACACGTCTTGCACATGAAATGGGTTAAGGGTGCTAAATGAAGATTTTTAAAAATTTTAAATGGATTTTGTAGGGGAGGAGTAGCTTTCTGGAAATTGCAAAACCTCAAATGTACCCAAAAAAAAGTGTTTTTGCACTTTTAGGTTAGATTACCTCGAAAACATGACTTGATAGGACTATTCTGTGGTCTGTGGTCAGATTCGGATTCAGGTCCTTCGGAAAAGTATAGTCTGATTTTTGGTTAGAAAAACTTGTTGGCTAGTGTAATTGAACACTCATGGATTACATTGTAATTAGACCTCGTTACTTTTACATTACTTTAAAACACAAAACAATGGCTTACCGAACCTCAATTACATAGTGCATGAATTATAAACGTAAAGTAGTTACCATATAAGTAACCAGTTACTTTACCACCTACAAGGTAATGAGTCCACTCATTACTTTTAAGCTCATCGCCTGTAAAATTCTTCAGGTGTAATGTACTGCGTGACAGCCTATGCTTTACTTTACTCATTATTTGATAATGAGTGGTTTTGCTGGGCGGTTATAAAAACTGGAAATTTTGTGTGCAAGTCAGTTTGAAATCAAACAAAAGTTTAGTTGAATTTGTTTGACAATCATTTTTTCTGTGTACTTTGTATTATAAAAATTAAAAAAGTTTTTGTTCATTTAAAATATAAAATTTTTAGTTATTTATTGTAATAAAAACTATTCACAAAAATTACTCTTTTTTAAAGAAAAAGTAAAAAAAAATTAAAAAAACATTTCAAGCGAAGAATATAAGAAAGAGGCGATGTTTACAGCTCATCTGGTATAATTTGATCCGAAAAATGGGTCTATCTAATTTTATCACTTTATATATAATTTGATAAATATTTTGTTTCACATTCCTAACAAAAATTTTAATTTAAATATAAATATAAATCAATGGATTAGAAAATTAGACGAGATTTAAATTTGACTGATATGTGATGCCATATACAATTATTTGCAGATTTTTCTTAAGATTTTTTGTGCTTTTCATTGCTGTTTTAAGATTTTCTGACTAAGTTCTTTTCTACTCTTGAAATATTTTTTGTTCTATTATTATTAAAATGATGATATATAGCGGTGTAATAAAATTGTTCGTAAAAATAAATATGTAATTATATATAATTATATCAAGCTATATAAGATTATATATAAACTTTTTTCTTCGGGTAGCAAAATTTTTGCTAAATTTAGCAAGTGGTTTTCAAAAATTTGTAAAATATTTTCCAAAAACCAGCAACAAAAATTAGTACAAAATTCAGTAATTTGTAATATGAGAACAGCAAAAAATTTTATTAAATTAAAAATAATTAAAATAAGAATTGTATTTGTTTTTACTTCTTAATTTTAATATAAGACCTCAAGCCAGACAAATGAAACAACACTAATAATTGTACTAAAAATAAGTACAAAAATAGTAAAGTGCAATTAAAAATGTTGTCTACTAACTTTTTTTCTAGTGTGTAGTAAAAATAGTAAAACTAGTAAAAAAATATCGGGTAAACAAACACACTGAATTTCTCTATTGCACCTTTATTTGACAGACGAAGTTCCAAAGAACAAATTTTACCCAATGTTATTTGTACTAATGATTTTCATAAAAATATTTGTTTTTTTCTTAAGCAGCTAATTTTTATATTTAAACGGCTTATTATACTTTTTTTCGAGCTTTTTTTAAGCGCTTAAAATATTGTTTTTAGAGCTGTTTTTTTTTTTTGGTTGCCCTAATAATGAGTTAAATAAACCACATATCGTATGAGTAATATTTAGAGTATGGATTTGTAATTAAAAACACTCATACGTCATGAATTTACTTCAATAGAATTTGTCTTTCAAACAATATTTGTAATTGTAATATATTTTTTTATTTAAATATAGAAAATATCACATGTGTTAACATATTCTATAAAGAATAGAAGTTGTTTTTGTGTTGATATCAATTTAAATGTACATACAAAAAACATAAGAGACATTCCATACTAAAGTGAAAATTGTATGTCAGATCAATATCAAAGGCTTTTTGCTAAAAAAAAAAGTATAAACCCACATTTGCTGTTATAATGACTTTGATATGTTTGACATTGATCCAACTTCACTTTTTATAAACGATACTAAAGTTGTAGTAGACTACCTCATATAATATTGTAAAAATGATAAAATAGTTTGTGTGTCGTAAACTATGTAGTATGTGGGTATATAAAAAAAAATCAAAAACCACAATATTTACATATTTAACACATTATACTAACAATGAGTGACATACAAACAGGCATACCCTGAGGGAAATGAAGGGTCGATTGATCCAAAGTGACAATTCTGTGATATATGATTGGGGGCACGTCATAAAACTTGTGGCGTACCAAAAAATGTTCATTTAGATGAAATGATCAATCACGTGACTGTAGTAATGGCGACGAAACATTGACTGGTTGGTACCAGATATATCATGTAGCTGGAGAAACAGTCGCATAACATCAAAGTGTACTAAGGCAACCAGGGCCATTGCAATTGCAGTTGTTGCTGTTCATTGAGCTGCTGCGAACCCGTTAGCAGTGGATGAAATTAGCACCAAAGGATTCAGTCCCTAACACATAACACAGAATTAATTTTATCTATACCGTCTTTGTGACAGTAGAAATGAAGACGTAACACTGCAGTGGTTTAAAAGAACTGAATACGGAAATGTTTATATGGTGATCAGGCTTGTTAGATTAGACGATTTCTCGCCAAACGTGGCAATTTCAAAACTCGTTTGGAGATTTTTTATGTGTAAGTAATTAGCGATTTGTGGGAATTTCTTTGAGAATAAAATTGAAATTGAGTAGGTACATATGTTATTACTCTGCTTTATAAGTTATATAGGGTCCGCTAAATAACTTTTTTTTTTTTTGAAAATGCTATAAAAAAAAACTACTGAATATTTTCTCAAATTTCTTTTTTATTTGAAAGTACAATCCTTCCGGTTAATAATGAAAAATAATTTCATTCAAATGGCTGACTCGGCAGGCCATGCAGTATGAGCTTTATCTGAAAAGATGACTTTTTTGGCAAAATCAGCATCGGAAAAAAAACCTTACATGTCGGACCCTATACATTAAATTTGTGCTATTTTGTTGCATCTTCTTCGTTTTATAAAGATACTATTGTGAACTAGAATTATAATGTAGCATACAAAATTAATATGCTCATGTAGTGCTTTTTAGAAGCGTTGGAACATAAAAATTCTTAGAAATTGTTTGATAATACCAATGTTAGAAAATAAAAGCAAAAACTTGCATAAAAAACTCTATTTTTTAACAACCTATTTAACAACTAATCTCCAAAATCGTTAATTTTTCTAATTTCATTCTTAACATTGAAACAAAATAAAAATAGCTGTATAAAAAAATAGCTAAATTGTCATTTTAAAGCTAAAGTTAATTTTTTGCAAGTGTAAAAGCACCCAGTCAGAAACTACCAGTGGTAGTAAAAATGAAGCAAATAAATTACTGGCAGAACACTTTTTTAGAAGCCTTACCAGCCTTTCCAAAAGCATTTTGCCAGTATATTTTAACAATAAATTCAGTGGTCAAATTAAAAAAAAATCCAGATTTTTTTTCATTTTATTGCTTTGTTCGACACTTTAATAACTTAATGTCTAATCGTGTTTTATTTTTGGAATTGAGCTGGAAACGAGTACTTTACTCGTAGCTGCCAGCTCTTGTAGCTGGCAATATTTTTTTTTTTTAAATTAATATTTTTTTCCAAAATAATCTCTACAACTTTTTAGTTTACTATTAGGGATGCAAAATCCTGCACTTTTTCATTTCCCAGGAAAGCCAGAAATGTTTGAAAGATTCCCGGGATCCCTTATGAACAAACATTAATAAATTATAATTAATATAATGGTTTCCATAACATACGTTATATATATGCTGTGAGTTTACCTGAAAAGCAATTATTGTATTACAATTTTAAAACAATTGCCCTAAAAATATAAAAGTCTGGTTACTGGCTATAAAATATAGCAAGTACGTTTTGTAATCATAAGTATATTTATGTAAACCTTAATGAGCTACAACATTATTTTAAAAATTTTAATTTACAATCTATAGTTTATATACTTTTCCAAATTTAAATTGTTGAAATGAATTTAACCCATCTTATACACTCAGAAAAAGATCAATCGCACTTTACTATTTTTTCAATAATTTTTAGTACAAATTTTTATTTCAGTAACAGATTTTGCTATTCTCATTTCACAAATTACTGAATTTTGTACTAATTTTTGTTGTTGAGTTTAGCGAAGTAAGTTACTAATATTTGAAAACCAGTTGCTAAATGTAGCAATGATTTTGCTATTCACAAAAAAAAATATTTTAAATAAATAACAAATTTTATTACAGAGTTAAAAATAAAATAATGTTCGTATATTAGAAAAAGTGTAAAGGATTGAGAAACAAATCTTCTTTATTTGACTTTTTTAATTTTTATTCTGTGAAATTCTATTGGTACTAAAATTTAGCAAATTTTCTGCTGATTTAAGAAAATTAATTTTAAATTAGTTGTCTAGTGTTTCATTTTTATAACGCTATTTGAAGAAAATTTTAAAAATTAGCTGTTAATGATAAACTCTTTGGGTAAAAATAAATCTGTACTAAAGGACATTTTTGTTTCTTTCATTTGACTATTATTTCGGTTAATATTTTACCAAAAAACATGAATTTACAGCAATTTTAGTACACAATCTGTATTTATAGAGAGTCTCTCATAAATTCAATCAAATCAATTTCGAGACTTAATTTTTTCTCAACATTGCTGCTTATGTATTAGACCGAAGACAAATAGTTTTGTTAGAAAAAATTAATTCAACGCGAAAAATATAGCATATTACGTTTTTTTTTGGACAAATCCAATTTGGTTCTTTGGGCTTTAGAGATTTTGAGCTTTAAATTTTTTTTTAAGATTTTTTCGGCTTTTAATTGCTTTTTTACGATTTTCTGACTAAAAATTCTTTTTTTTTTACTCATAAAATATTATTTATTACTTTGAAAATATTTAGTTTTTACATACTTTTCTTTTGACAACATTATTTACAACATTTATTTAAATACATTGAATTTTGCTTTTTTTTGTCTTCTCTGATAATTATATTTAAAAGCGAAAGATTTTTTTATTATTTTCCACCATACATAAAGTAATAGAATTTAGCCATATATATGTAATTTTAAATAAAAGTGATAGAATTGTTTTCTTTATTGAATTATAAATAGTTATATGGTACTATACACGGAAGTATATATGATCTAATATATAGCTGTATCAATTATATATGATGAGATAAAAAAGATTAACTTATATATACAAAAGATATGTTAATATATGATAATATATATAGTGCTATATTAAAATCCTTCATAAAAATTATTATGAGATGTAAATATATATCGTTACATATGGACACATAAATAATCAGATATAATTACATCAAGCTATATATGATTATATATAAACTTTTTTCGTCGGGTGATTTTAATTTGACTAATATGTGACAACTATATGTAAAAGTGATCGATTTATTTTCTTGTTTCATTATCAAATAAGGTAAATTAACTTTTTTTCTTTTGTATGTTTTTTCACTTTTTTATAATTGCTTTTTTACGATTCTCTGACTTAAAATGAATTTTTTACTCATAAATATTATTTAATATATTAACTTCAAACAGCTTTCCTAAGTTTTTTATTTTTAATAATTTTTTGCTTTAAATACATTGAATTTTTCTTTTTTTTTTTGTATTTTTTGATAATTATATATAAAAGTGATAGATTAGTTTTTGTGAATTTCTACCATATATGTATGTTTATATATAATTGTATATAAAAGTGATAGAATCTGTTTGATTTTATTATATCATATATACCTATATAATAGCATATACATGATGTCATATTAAGTTATATCAAGTATATATGAAGAGATAAAAAATATCAACTTATATGTGACATAAGATATAATGGTATATGATGATATATAGAGCTATAATGTTCCTAAAAATAATTGTGAGATGTCAACCTATATAAAAACTAAGTTTTTTAGAAAACAAACATTAATTTTTTTTAATAAAAGCATAAAGCATTTTTTAAAGGAAAGAGTTTTTAAAATTTTAAGACTTCGGTGTACACAAAAATTATGAGAACCTTAGAAATTTGATATAGCTTTTCAGAGTGTTTGATCAAGGAGTATTTGTCAGGTCAGTTTAAAAATCGACAGTTTCCAGTCATAACTAACGATGAATAAAAGTCTATGAATGAAAAAAATAATTAAAATGAAAAAAAAAATTAAATTTACAAAAAAAATCAAAGTTAACTGATTTTCTTTGATTTTCCTTTATCTTATTTATTCTGACGGAAATTTACCAGACTATCTACACCTGAGTAAAAAAATTATATATACCCAGCAAAATAAGAGCTGAGGAAGAAGTAGTAAAAACATTACATCTACTGAGCCGGATGTGGTGCAAATTTAGGTGAATCATTAATGATTTTAACATTGTCGTGTCATTGTGAATATATAACTCTTTAATAGCATTTTAAACAGTGCATGGATGCTATTTTACAATAGTTCATGGAAGGTCTTTATCAAATATATAGAGCAATTCCATATGAAAACGATCAAAATTGGCAAATTTTTGGACGACCCCTCTCCGATTTTAAAATAAATAGTCTCAATCGATTGCCCAGTAAAAAATAATGTACCTACATATTTTTTTTTTTTTTATAGTGTCTGGTTTAGTGGTGGTGTGCACCACTGTCATGTGACAAAATTGAAGAATTCTTCATAAGGGACCTCATTGAAATTTGTTTAAAAAAAAACTACTAAAGCGATCGCAACGAGTGATAGCTCGTTGGAAAGGTATTGAATCAGGCTTTAATTGAAAAATAAAATTTTCCTAATTTTTCTCAGAAATTTACCTTTTTTATGCATGAAAATTAAATTTTCCCATGAAAATTAAATTTTCCGATTTTCCACAGAAGCTCCTAAATTTTCCGGCTAATTTTATTTTTTTTGGATTCCTCATAATTTTTGCTTTAAGAATCAGCAATAAAAAATGGGGCCCGACTACTTGTTTGGACAGGAGAAGAGCATTTAAGAGACCACCTTGTTCTCATTGTTTTTATATTTTTTATAATTGAATTATTTTTAATTATTTAACAAGAAAAATTAGGAAAATTTTATTTTTCAATTAAAGCCTGATTCAATACCTTTCCAACGAGCTATCACTCGTTGCGATCGCTTTAAAACAACTTTCAATGAGGTCCCTTATGAAGAATTCTTCAATTTTGTCACATGTCATATGGAATTGCTCTATAGTGACTGGTTTAGTGGTGGTGTGCACCACTGTCATGTGACAAAATTGAAGAATTCTTCATAAGGGACCTCATTGAAAGTTGTTTTAAAAAATTATTTTTCGATTAAAGCCTGATTCAATACCTTTCCAACGAGCTATCACTCGTTGCGATCGCTTTAGTAGTTTTTTTTAAAACAACTTTCAATGAGGTCCCTTATGAAGAATTCTTCAATTTTGTCACATGACAGTGGTGCACACCACCACTAAACCAGTCACTATAAAAAAAAAAAAAAATATGTAGGTACATTATTTTTTGCTGGGCAATCGATTGAGACTATTTATTTGAAAATCGGAGAGGGGTCGTCCAAAAGGTGATCGCTTTCATATGGAATTGCTCTATATTAACATTTTTATATAATAAAAATGTGCAGCATACTTTAGGGATATTTCTTTAAATATAAAAAAAAAAATATTTTGGTGCCAGCGAGTATTGAACACACGAATCTGAGTTACGATTTGCTGTATTAAAGTATTTGCACCAAAGTTACTTATGCAGTACAGCAAACTTAAAACGAACTTAAGTTGAAAATATTTATATATTTTTATAAAAACAAGAAAAATATGCTACACAAATATATAATAAAGGGTCCGCCATCTAAGGTTTTTTTTTTCAACTAATGCTTATTTCGTGAATGGTAACACTTAGCTCATGTCTGATTTGACAGATAATTAGTTTTATCCTTCCGCTGAACGAATATGGTCCGTAGCGTAAAAAGCCAAAAACAGTGCGTACACCCGAGAATATTGCTGCTGTGGCAGAAAGTGTGCGTGAAGCGCCATCAACATCAATTCACTGTCGTTCTCAACAATTGAACATTTCGGAGACATCATTGAGACGAATTTTGCATAAAGACCTTGGTATGACGCCATACAAAGTCCAATTGGTTCAGGAGTTCAAAAAAAAAGTTATTAGGCGGACCCTTTACAAAAGATAAAATAATGATTTTTAAAACATTTTTATTATGTTTAAGTTTTGATGAGGTTAAAAAAATATTAAGAAATAATAAAAAAGCTCATTTAACAATTCTGAATTCATTGCATATCTTAAAATATTTTTTTAATAATTAAGTTGACAAAAAGTGTCTTTAATAAGATAATGACAATGAGAAAAAAGATATTGGAAAAGTAGTTTAACTACAGGTAGGGAAAAGTGGCCTGCAATGAAACGAGTGTGCCTTGGAACGTAAGATCTTTTAATGTTTCCCGAATTATTTTCTAAAGATTTGGAAAAAGAAGTCGGTAAAAACTCTATAGGTAAATTAAAGTGATATATTTAAATTAAGTAAAAGTTATTAATTAATTTACTAATTAATTATTATTATTAATAAACTAGCTTTCAAAATTTGGCTTCGATATTTTTCGTTTTTGCTAATTTTTTGCGATCCCAAACAATAGAATTAAAAACTCAAATAGATTTTTGAAGCCAAAATCAAATTTGTTTACTTAATTTTTTTGAATATTGCACACGTTTCAAGGCACACCTAAAAAGTATATCTTGAAACGCAGTGAAATACATCTTTGCATTTTCGTATCAACATAACAATAAAAAATATAAAACCTTACGTTTTTTTTATATTTTTAAATAAGTTTTGCAAAAAGTTCCATCGCAAAGACAAAAAATAGATTTTTATCAAATAATTGTATAACAATTTTCTAAAAAAAAATTCTTTATGATTAAAGTCAAGATGTTAATTATTTGGT
This sequence comes from Delia radicum, assembly GCA_021234595.1. Lineage (NCBI taxonomy): Eukaryota > Metazoa > Arthropoda > Insecta > Diptera > Anthomyiidae > Delia > Delia radicum. The sequence goes on from CM037855.1 coordinate 87,845,196, forward strand.
CGTCTTTAAATTACTTAATTCTCTTAAAATACTCAGAAAAACTAAATTAAATAAAAAATACTAAAAAAATTAATTAGAATTAAAAAATAAAAAAAAATTATCTCCCCGGCCCGGAATTGATCTCGAAACCTTCTGATTGCAAATCCAGCCACCTACCTCAACCTCCATATAAAAAAAAAAACTATATGAATTTATGAAAAAGTACCTCTTATGATGTTATTAATTTAGATACCAATTAATTTATATGGTGATGCAAATGCTGTTTAAAATAACTTTAATTTAACCTTGTTGGCTGTTGTTAACAATAACTTCTATTAAAGTGAAAAATGTGCGCATGCTAATGCTTTGGAAGTCAAGTCAAAGAGGTTCTTAAAGCACTACTTCCACTTTATTTTGCTGGGTAGTCTTATGTTCTTATGTGGTAACATATATAACGATATATTGTTAAATATTAACCTTTATGAAATAAGATATTAAGCATATATGCTATACAAAATAAGATATGATAGATATATTGTTATATATAATACATTCTCATATATAACATAATATGTAATCATATATGGTAACATATAAGTTATATACTTCTGGCAATTCCTGGTTTACTATATAGCTGTGAACTTTTTGCAAATTGTGACTCAAGAAGTAAAAGAAAACTAGAGGTTGTGTACAACAGTATCTATGGTCTGAGGAGTTTAGCTGGAACCTCTTCTTTTTCTAAAAACTTATATGGTGTGTCATTTGAAAACTTAATGATGATAAGATTTCTTTTGTTTCTACACAAAATAGTCTTTACTAAAAAACCACTTTACCTTTATGGGAAAATTAGGTTCGCGAGATCTAACCGAGGTAGGTAGATAATACTAGCAAGACACAGAATCCTTGTATCTGAATGGCATTTTTATCTTAATGCTTCTCGAGTTTGGAATATGCTTCCAGAAGCTCAACAACTTCACAGCAACGCTTCACATTTTACAAAATTTCTTTTTTCGAAACTAATATTTTTTGTTTAACTCCTGTTTAATCCTTTCAACTATTTGTATTTTTGTTTTTATATTTATTTATAATTCTATTTTTTGCTTTGCTTTTCTTTTCCTGTACTCTAATTATAAGATTTTTCTTGTTGTACAGGAATTAAATAAATAAATAATAAATAATAATTTTAGACATAATAATATATGCTGTCTTATAAAAAATATTTGTGTGTGTTATATAATATATGATTGTATGTGGTGCCATATGAATAATGCAATTCATGATATAATTATATATGACATTAAGATTAACAATTTAGTTTGAGATATGATTATATATGGTCCAACATCATTAATATTATTAATGCGTATAATTATATTATTTATTTATTTTCTTTAATTTGTTTTATACTTTTATTAAAAATAATATATGTCATGGGATATAAGTCAATCCAATTTAATATCAAAACATCTCATTCTAACCACCAAAGATTACTTATCTTTTTGGATCTAATTAGATCTAAGTAGATAAAAATTCATCACACTGGATATTTTGGTATTCATAAGGTTTTTAAATTAGATATTTTTGGATGCCTCAATTTTGAGATCAATTTTGATCTAGTTTAATACGGTAATATATTTGAGAGCTTTAATCGGATATTACTGGATGCCTGAATTTTGAGATAAACTTGGATATGAAAAAATATCGATCTATATCGAGTGAGATCTGATTTTGTATTTGAGATGTAATTTTTTTTTGATCGGGCAGTACAAATTTTAAGAGACAAAATTTCCATTTCACTATTTACCTCCTGGAGTTGATAACAGAAAAATTTAAAATTGGGTATCAAATATTGTCAAAAATAAATGCTGTTTTGTAAATGTTTAAGTAGTGATTTATTTGGCATATGATTTTTTTTTTGTATTTCTATTAAAAATGGCAAATGGCTAAAAAATAGTCTTTGTTTTGTTTTGCATATTTTTTTATATCCAGCAAGGAACCGAAACTTTGGAAAATTTAGTTTTTTCCCAAAATTTTTGTCAACGCTAACCCCGTAAAATTAGAGTGTTTTCTTTTATTAAAAACGGATAGGAGTTGTCAGTCCTTCTGTATTAAAAATTGTCCAAGACCAAAGGCCGGATCAAAAAAAAATTTAAACGGATAAGAGTTTCAACAATTTTTTTTGCAATTAAAAAATCTCTAAGTTCCGTAAATATTATAACCCTTTTCCAAAAATTTGTTTCTAAAAGTACATTTTTTAAACTTTTTCCAATGATTTTGGGAGCCCCCCCCCCCTGGCAACGGCCCTGCAATCTACCCTAGGCCACTTGCAAAGTGATTTTGCAGTGTAGCACAGTGTAATCAACATATAATATATAATAGAACATGGTATCCAGTAGTAAATATCCTCTATTAGGTAAGCAGTAACTACATTTGTGTGCTTCTAAAATGGCGCTTGACCGCCTTTCATACAATAAAGCAATTACGGAATTTATTCTGTTGTGCTTTCCTAAATCATTCTTTGAAGCAGTTAATAATGCATACAATGAAGGAGTAAAGAAGCATATAATGAAGCACACATGATGAACACACAACAAATCACTTTCTATTGCATATGAAGTCATGAATTTATTGCTTCTTAGAGCTTATCAAAGAAGCGCTTGTCACATGCTTAAAAGACGCATACCAAGTGGAACATCGCGAACAAAAATCAAGTCTTCTGGATTCGGTAATCAAATAATGCCATCCAGAACTGCTTCTGGTTAAGCACTATTTTTTGTGGGTATTGTTAGAGGATTTAAAGAAGTTAAAAGTGTACAATTTGTATGCTGGAATTTATTCAGTCGACATCACAAAAATGTTCTCACTGTGCAACTTTTTATTATCATCATTATTGTGAACTTATCAAACCAACACTATCTATTCTAATTACGTTTACACGGATATACGTAAACATCAAAAATATTATATTATTACAAATAACATTTCAGTTATTAACCATCATGAACCTCCCTCCCCCACTCCCATTTTTATAAATAAGTAGCAAAACCCAAAAAATTCTGATAACATTTTCAAAATGAAATAACAGCAATCAAACAGACAAACACACACACACACACACAATGCGATAAAGGTTTTTAAAATTACACGTTTTTATACTTTAAATAATAAAATCATCAAAATGAAAAGGGACAAAAACTTAAAATTACATCAAAATTATTTCCTCTTCTATAACCCAATTAAGAAAAATAATATGGATCTTTATGTAGTCATATCAATTTGTATGTGACGCAATATGTAACCTTATTAAATTTCATCTGAAATATGGGCCCATATGATTTTATCTTTTTGTTTGTGTTTCGATCTAATCCGATGTAATTAAATAAATGTCCAGTAAAATGTTATCCGAATTATGGTTCGATATAATTGTATTAGATCTAATTGTTTCAGTTTATATCTAAACTGATACGAATAAATATAGTTATATAAAAAATATATAGGTTTGTATCCGGATTTTTACAGAATTCATCAAAAGTGTAATTAATCATAGAAATAAACTTGTAAAAATAGCAAAAAAGCTCCTAAAAATTAGTTAAAAATGTTGTTGCAGAAGAAACTGCTAAAATTAGCACATTTTTTATTTTTTACTTTTGTGGGCGTTGTGGTGTAATGGTTAGCGCGTTGGACTTTTACACAGAAGGTCCCGGGTTCGATCCCCGGTGCCGGCAACATCAAAAATAATATGTATGAGTTTTTTCTATCCCTCATACGTATCGCAATGTCCACCTTCGGTGTTACCATAGCAATTAACCCCACCGAAGTAAAATAATGAATCAGGGCTATGAACCAAAAAGCTTCAATAAGTTTGCCAACTCTCCATCAGGTGGCGAGCAACAACTGTTCTAAGACTTATCATCTCGCGCAATTACAGTGTTGCCATGTCTGAAGCCCTTCATCTTTCCCCACCTTTCATCTCTATACTATCCCTTTCCAAAGAAAGCAACACACTAAATATAGGAAGTATTTCCTGAGTGTTGCCTCTCTTTTAAAAAAAAAAAAAATGTTAATAATATGAGAATAGCAAAAATAAATCTGTTGAATTTTAAAAATATTTAGTTATATTCGAGCTAAATTTTAGTTAATTGGATGTAACAAAATAATTTTGTTGCTTTATTTTTGCAAATATACGGAGGTTGAAAGTTCGTTATAAATTGAAAATATGTATCTTTATATGAAATCATTAGAAAGCGGTAATCGTATAATAACAGGCCAAAAAGGACCAAAATAGCCATATTTTTGGTTTTCTTAAAATTGTGACGTTATGGAAAAATCTGGATGCCGGATTTGGACTCAGGGCATTAAAGAGTAAATAAGTCCCTTATCGAAATTCAAACCAAGGCAGCTTGCTATAAAACTTATTTTTATATGCAGAAAATTAGTTTTATTTTAAGAAAATCCTTTGTTAAAAAAAATAGAATTAAAAATAGGCTTATAATTTATAAACAGAGAAGACAAATATTTTTTTTTTTTTTCCTTTTTGCCATTTTTTTTACATTTTTACTTATATTACTTAAAACATATTTACCTAAAAACAGCATATTATTAATTTTCCAGATATTCTTCGCTTTAAAAGCTTTTTGCCTTATATTTTTTTTAATTCTTCTTTAAAAAAATTTAATTATTTTACCTTTTTTGTAGTTTTACTAATTTTAGCTTTTTTCCAATATTTTTTGCTATAAACACAATGGATTTTGCTTTTTTTTTTTTTGTTCTTCTCTGTTTATGTATGCATCAGCAAGTTTGAAACTGCAACACATACAAGCTAAAAATTTGTTTTCGTTAAAACTTATATATCACTCATACACTCAGGGAACTTCTGCTTTAAAAATATGTAGTTGTTTGGGTTGTAATACAGTTTCATTATTTTTAATGTAAATGTAAGTCATTTGTAGAACAAATAAAATTTTTAACTAACATTGTAGTTCATTTAAAAAAACAACTCACATCAAATGACTGTTTTATGATTTTACATTCATTTTTTACAGTTGTTATTTGTTATTTAAAAAAATAAAAAAAAAAATTTTGGTTTATTTTTTACTACCATGTGGTTCATTTTTACTGCAATGTTAGTCATTTTTTGAACATTAAAAAACAAATGACAATGTTAGTTTAATTTAATGAAATGTAAGTCGTCCTTTTTTTAAATGAAATTTCATTTGTTTTTGACTGCAATTGCTGTCGTCTTTACCAACATAATTTCCTAAGTGTATGTATGGGCACCTTTGTTCTCATAATATGTTCCTCGAAAGTATGCAACAAAAAATTTGATTTGCACCATTTTTCTATTAAAAAATAAACATATTTTAGAATAAGACAATTTGTTAAAAAACGTATTTTTGTCTGCATTAAATAATCTTTATATTTTTTAATTTTTAACCATAATAAAATAGATAAAAATAAGCTAATTCCATAAGGCTATAAAAATTAAATACGAGTTAAGATTTTTGGTCTACTGATAGTCTAGTTTTATATCCCGATGGTCCCGTTGGGGATACAATTTCACAATGCACGGTGTAATTAAAAACATTATTCACCTGTCAGCTAGTGAGTTCATTTGTTTATAATTTTTTAATTTTTAGCGATTACATTTTTTTTCTGAAAATATTAATTCGTGAAAATATATTGAAAATAATGAGGATGTTGGACCAAAAAAAATCTATATATACAGTTTATTTGAAAAGGTTGAATAATGAATCGAATTATTCCGACTGATAATTTTTTATACTATTTATAAAAAAAAATATATTTGTATACAAAAAATAAATTAAATTGAAATACAACTACTAACGTATGGGTGTTTTTAATTGTCAAGATTTTTTTCCAAATCAAGATTTTTTTGGGGAATGTCAAGCTTACAATGAAATCCATTTTAAGAGCTTTCATTTCATAAACATATTTTTTTATTTTATTAATTAATATTCATATAATTACAAATTATATACTATTACCCTAACCGAGCACTAGATTATAGTGGCACTATGCACCGCGACCAGAAATTGGTATTTTGTGCTGAGCACTAGCTACTATGGCTTTCAGCGCGTTGTAGCGAAAACAGACAGGGTCTCTGGAGGGAATCGAACCCACGACCCCCGCACTGATAAGCCAGCACGCTACCAACTAGCCTACCGGGCGCACTCATATACATATATAAAATAATCTATATATAAAAACAAATATATGAACAAACTAAGCCAGCCATTTCGGCAACTTGAACTTGTAACCAAAAAGCTCGTAAATAAAAAAAATTTAAATGTGAACTTTGATATGATTTATCTTAATGATCGTTGGCACTTTTTGCTAAAATTTAAAGGAAAATATATTCAAGATTGCTCGTGTAAAGTTTTGGAACTCTACACATAGAGAAAAAGTTTGCTTTTTTCGGTTACTACGACTCACATTCGGATATTACGAATTTCAGTATGTAGGTTCATTAGATTTTACAACAAAGTTCGGTTAATTCAACAGGAATGGAGCAAAATTTATGATTAATAGGTTTTTGTAAAAGTTCTGACTTTTATGGAGGCTCTAGCTTTTCTAAAACTTCGGGTTCTGATGAGATCTTTAGCCGGATCAAAATACTAGTATCAACCTAGCTAATATGTTTAATTAGCTTTATTTTTGTAAATATAAGGAGGTTGAAAGCTCGTTATGAATTGGAAATAACATAAAAATAATATCGATGTATATAAAAACAAAAAACTAATGTAACTGCAACTTAATTTTAGTTTCAACACTCATAATATTCAGAAATCTAATGTAAATATCGTTATACTAGCTGAATTTATAAGTTGTTAACACTAAAATACACTTTTAAATTCGGTTGGCACTTTATTTCTCTGTGTGTAGCTATAATACCAACAAAATTACAGATGTATGGTCAGAAAATGTACAAAATTTCCCATTGTGCGTAGGCCGCTGGTAGCAACTATAAGTATGCTCAAAAAAATGTTTGGTTTTTATCCATAAGTAGCTCAATAATACAATAAATTCGGGACAGACTAAGAGAGACTTAAGAGTTCCGACAAAATTATTGTTCAAACTAATTTTAGAAAATTTCACATTTTTTACAATTTTGTTAACATTTCAAATAATGAAAAAAATTAATAATTCACTTGTTCATTGTAATAGGTTTTTATAATTGATTCTATTAACAATTTTTAAAGCCTATTCATACACACAGAAAAAAAGTGCCAACCGAATTAAAAAGTGTATTTTTGTGGTAATAACCAATAAATTTTGTTTAATACAACCATGTTGAAATTCGATTTTTGAATATATTTTGTGCTGCTACTAAAATTCTGTTGTATTGTCGAGAAAACCACTACTCAGTTGTACCATCCGATTTCTAGTCGTAGTAAACGAATTTAAGTCGTAAATGGCATAACTTTTATCTGTGTGTACGAAAAAAGCCTATGACTCTAGTTATGACCGTATTCCCCATTTGTTTGTTGTTTCAAGAGTCCGAGAAAATGTAATTTATTTAAAATTTACATGACAAATAAAATTTTAATTTTATTCCTGAAGTTTTGTATAAAAGTTGTGATTTCCATTCTTTTAAATAGACTCAGGATAATCACAGTCTAAAATTTTTGAAATTTTTTTAATTATTCTAAAAATATAGTACACATTTTACTAACACTTTTGACATTACAAGTCTCGTGCAGTAAACTCATTTAAGACAAACTCGAACTAATTTAAAAGTCCTTAACCCTCTAACCGGCAAGACCGTCTCTAGACGGGGTATTTTCAATTGGCCATAAGTTCGTCAACAAAGTGTTTTATTATAAAAATGTAAGCTATATCGATAGAGAACGAAGTTAGCCACATATTTTGCGAAGTAATGTTTTGTGTACATGTCACGGTTTGGAAGCGAGAAAGCGTTATAGTTAAAGTTTTCGGTAATTTCAAAAAATAAATATTTTGAAATAACCACAATTTTGAAAAGTCCTTAAAACACATTTCTGTTAACATAAAACCATTCATATTCCACACAAAGGAAGATTGAAGCTTAAACTTTTGGAAAATGCTCTAAGTTTGGTCCAAGGACATACATGATTGTAAAAGGATACCTATAAAGGACATCATCTTAACTTGAAAACGAGTAGACGGATTTTTATGAAATTTGGCAGAAACATTATATTTGGTAACACTATCAAATCTTCAAAGTTTCGTCAATATATATTAAAGCTAAGGTGCGTTTTCGCTCAATTTCGCGTTTTTCGAAAAACGAAAATCGCCATATCTTTTTATCTAAAAGCACAAAAGGACTGTTGTTATATCTTTGTAAGAAGAATAATTTATGCCTTAACTTTTTAAATTTAATAGCTTAGTTTATGAGATAGCCTCTAAACCTATTTTGACCCATATCGCCTAAAATAGGCGACGAAAAAAATTTCGCTAGAACAAAATATTCTTTATTTCTCGTGCCGAACAAGTGATATAAATTTCAGTCCAAAAAAGCTTAGGCCGGTTAGAGGGTTAAGTTTTTGGTAACAACTTCAAAGTAACATCTTTTAATACGAACTTGCTTAAGATGAACCCCGATTAAGATGAATTGTTTTTGACAGTCCCTGAAATAAACTTTTATATAATTTTCCTTTTTTAATACGAAACTCCTAAAATTTTGCAAATTTTCTTAAAATTTCTTTGAACTTAAACATATTTTAATCCGTATACAATGAAATTTTTTCCCATATAAGTACACACAGAAAAACAAAGTGCCAACCGAATAGAATAGTGTACACTCTAATTAATTTCTGTTGAAATTTACCCAACTTATAGTAGGAAACTATACTCCTACTATAAGTTGGGTAAATTTACTCTATGTGTGTAAATAAAAAAATACACACATTACGTGTTAGTTGGTCAACAAAAAGTGTGTAAATGTACTATGCAAGTGCGTAAAAATGTAATTAAATTTAGAAACAAATGAATAATTTTACTGAATTTTTGAGTAAAAAAACATGCTTTACTTGTAAATATACGGATAAAATGCGTAAAAATACATTTTTATATGCGTAAAAACCCCCTAAAAATTCGTATATTTACCTTGCGGTAAGAAAGAAAAACAGCTCCAAAAATGTTTTAAATAAAACAAAAAATTAATTTTTAGAAAGAGTTTTATTAATGTGTTGTATTTATAATAATAATTTTAATAAAAAAATATAAATATAATATAAATATTTGTATATAAGTGGTTGTACATATAGAGAGCTTCAAAGATTGAATTCTATTTTGAAAAAATCAAATCGGATTTTTTTAAATCTAATGATTTTTTTTCTTAATCATTCGCAGAGAATTCATTCTTTGGAATTCACTAGTGGGGAATTCAAACAATTTAGCTCATTCAATATTATCAATTATTGAATTCAATCCTTGGGAAGTCAATCGCTGGGAATTCAATCATTTCGAATTCAATAATTGGGAATTCAATATTTTTTACTCAATTTTTTTACAATTTGGAAATTGCCGAAATCGGCGAAACTAAAAAACATCGCCAGAATTGAAAAAAAATCGCTAAAATTTAAAAAAATATAGTTAAAATGAAAAAAATTCTCAAAAATTTAAAACAATCTCCAAAATTGAAAAAATCGCCAAAAATGTAAAAAATCACTTAAATTGAAAACAATCGCCAAAATTTAAAAAATATCGCCAAAAATGAGAAAAATTGCTAAAAGTGAAAACATCGCTAAAATGAAAATAACTTCAAAATTTAAAAACGGCAAACGTAAAAAATCGAGAAAATTTAAAAAAAAAACAACAATAATTAATAAAAAATAGTTCAAATTGGAAAAAGTTGTCCGTGTCATTTATTTGTCTCTGTTAGTTTTTTTTATATGCGATGCTTACTTTTCGAGAAAACGCGATTTACGAATCCAGCCAATCAAATCGAAATTTAGGATCGTTGTAGGGGTATTGGGGTTGAGTTTTGAGCAATGGTGCAACCATTTTTAATGCAGCTCCATTGGTTTTCGAAATATGTCCCTTTTAAAAATCAACTAAATAATTACCGTTTATAACTCAAAAAATAAAAGGGCTACTAGAAAAATGATTGTACCGGTGTTCAAAACTCAATCCCAATACCGGTCCTAAGTTTCGACCTGATTGGCTAGGTTCTTAGATCGCGATTTTCTTGAAAACAAAGCATCGCAAAGCAAAAAGAGAATTTATTTGGAACATCGCCTGTGTTTCGAAAACTAATAAAGATAAATTTACAACTATTTTAATTTTCTCGTCAATATTTTTAATTTTTTTAATTTTAGCTGTCTTTCCGATTTGAACATTTTTTTATTTATGGCGATTTGTTTTTTTTTTGCAATTTTTATTTCTAATTTTGAAATTTTTTCATTTTTAGCTAATTTTCTAATTTTTGGCGATTTTTTTAATTTTAAAGATTTTTTTTTTAATTTTTGCCGTTTTTTTATTTCAGGAATTTTTCTAATTTTTGGCGATTTCTTTAAATTTTAGTGATTTTTTTCATTATTATCGATTTTCTGTAAATTTTAGAGTTTTTTTTTCAAATTTGGATTTTAGCGATTTTTTTTTTTTTTTTAATAATTTTAACGTTTTCTTCTTTAAAGATTTTTTAAATTTTAACGATTTTTGGCGTTTTTTTTACTTTTGCATTTTTTTCAATATTGGCGATATTTTTAAATCGATTGAGTAAAAACCGACTGAATAAATCGAATGAAGAATTTAATTCTTTAAAGCTCTGTACCTATATTATATTTTGAAAATATTTTTCCACAATTAGGCTGCAAACACTTGGAAATAAACGTTTTTGGTACATTAGGAAGTTTTTTAATTCACTATCACAAATATTACATTTACAATTTTTTTTTCATTAAAATTCTGAATAAATTGAATTTTTTAGATTTTTTTTTTTGCTTTTTTTAATTTGCTTTCTTTTTTTCAATTTAAAAATGTCAAAATATTTGTTACTATTATAAGTTAGTAAAGGGTGGTTAAATTGTAAGGGCCGATGTTGAATGTGAACCACACCTAAACGCCAAGTTTTTTTCCGAATTTTATTTGACATTTCTCTATTTCAGACTTACTCAATTTGAACCATGGAGAGATACACAATCCAACAACGTGTTAAAGTTATCCAGACTTATTATGAAAATGGGCGTTCAAATCAAAATGCATATCGTGCACTTCGTGATTTTTTTGGTCAATTTGATCGTTCAAATGTGCGTACAATCGCAAAAATCGTGGAAAAATTCGAGCAAACCGGGCCTGTAGAAGATGTGAGAACACCAGTGCATGCTCGTACAGCTCGTACTGCAGAAAATATTGCTGCTGTTCGCGATAGTGTGGCTGAAGAGCCGTCCACCTCAACTCGTCGTCGCGCCCAACAATTGCACCTCTCACGCTCGTCGTTGATGAACATTATGCATAAAGACTTGCATTAACACGCTTACAAGGTGCAATTGGCTCAAGAACTAAAGCCTCTTGACCATTCCAAACGTCGTGAATGGGCAGAATGGTGGCAAGAAATGGCAACAGTGGATGATCAATTTTCGAAGAAAATCATCTTCAGTGATGAGGCACATTTTCACCTCAGTGGATTCGTCAATAAACAGAATTGCCGCATTTGGGCGAATGAGAATCCAAGAGTGATTGTCGAAAAACCAATGCACCCACAAAGAGTGACTGTTTGGTGCGGTTTATGGGCTGGCGGCATCATCGGGCCGTATTTTTTCCAAAATGAGGCCGGTCAGGCAGTTACTGTGAATGGTGTTCGCTATCGTGAGATGATAACGAACTTTTTATGGCCCGAATTGGAAGATATGGATGTGGACGATATGTGGTTTCAGCAGGACGGTGCCACTTGTCACACAGCTGACGAAACAATGGCTCTTTTGCGCAACAAATTCAATGGCCGTGTTATCTCACGTAATGGCGATGTCAATTGGCCGCCAAGATCATGTGATTTGACACCGTTGGACTTTTTTCTTTGGGGTTATTTGAAAGAAAAGGTGTACGTCGATAAGCCAGCAACAATTCAAGAGCTAAAGGATGAGATAATTCGGCACATTAACGGCATAGAACCTCCATTATGCCTCAGCGTCATCGAAAATTTGGACCATCGGATGGAGGTGTGCCGCCGTGGTCGCGGCGCCCATTTGGCCGATATTTTGTTCCATACATAATTGAGTAATACCAATATATCATATTAAAATAAAATTACAATAATTTCCTAAATAGTTTGTGTTTTATTTAAAATCAACATCGGCCCTTGAAATTTAACCACCCTTTATATTTACAAACTTGGTGCGTAAAAATTTTATTTAACAAAATAATACTACTTTTAGGCATAATGGGTTTAATTGTAAACACATAATTGGTAAAAATACTGTAAGTGTGTATTATTGTATATAAAAGTGTGCGCAAAATAGTTTTACGCATTTTGACGTATAAATTTACCGAATTTGAGTAATAATACATGAAACTTTACTCGTTTTATAGTAGTAAATTTACAATCATTTTTTAGAGTGTATTTCAATGGTAACAACTTATAACTTCAGTTAGTGCAACGATATTTAAATTCGAGTTCTGAATATTTTGGGTATTGAAAATAAAATTCTGTTGAATTAACCTAACTTTGTTGTGAAAACTGATGCTCTGTAGTACCAACCGACTGAAATTCGTAATTACCAAATTTGAGTCGTAAGAACAAAATAGCTAAATTTTTCTCTTTGTGTATGTATATCAAAAGCTCTCATTTTAGGAAATCAAATTAAAGAATTTCAAGGGGTAGCATTCGCCACTTTTTGTTAAAGCGCTGTCGTTACTCAGCCAACAATGTTTTTGGAGGAAATGTATCTAAAATTGTACACATCCTAACTTTAATTTGTACTTTTAAAACATAAATTATCTGCATTCTTTATATTTCTTTTTTTAAGATTTCCAAATGAGTTAAATTCGCCAAATTGATGTTGATTGATGTCAGCAATAAATATAATGGTTTTGGTAAAAAAATTATATTTTATATTAAAAAATCATAAAAATGGATATCAATAGCTGTAATTTAAGCAAACAATTTTTCAAAAAGTTTATTTTCATCGAATTTCTTGAACGAAAACTATCCCTGACCCGTGCAACACATATAAGCATGTAACGAATTAAAATTACGTATGTATACGAAAATGTTAATGCATGCATGTATGCAAAAACACACGCTTACAAATTCATATTGTTCTTGAGCATTATTTGTTTTGGTTTTTCCATGTGCCGTTAGAATTTTTTGTATGTTTTACTTGAAAATGTAATTTTTCTTGGTACTACAATGGAAAAAAATCGGCAAAAAATAGAATCCATTCGACTTTCACTCTGAAATTTACAGAGAATATTAATGTTATAATTGAGCTTTAAGAAAATATTTTTTTCAAATTTTTCGACTTGTTCGAAGATGGTAGAAAACAGAAATTAAGTAAAAAAAAAAAACCAAATTTTAAAAATAAAAACAATAAATAAAAAAAAAACAATTTTTTAAAACAAGGTTCAAATACCTTTAAAATAAGGTATTAAACTTTAAAATCCATACACTAGTTTTAGAAAAACATCAGTTTAAAAGTTGTGTTGTCTGATGACTTTTCACGATTTTAAACAATTTTCGAATGGCCATAACCTTTTCAAAAAATTTTTTTAATTTTTTTCTGGAAACACGGGTAAAATTTTTTTTAATGTTTAATACGTCTGGCAAATTTAAAGTAAATCGGAAGAGGTGTTGTAAAAAAGGTGTTCGAGCTGACATGGAATGACTCATACGTTTTTTAAAGTGCTACCAATTTTTGCTGATGAAAGTACTCCACCTGGTGGTCAGGCGTAACCATGATCAACCGCTTACAATCCTTCATATTTTTTGCACTTTTTACAGATATCTTCTAAAAGATTCGTGTTAATATTAAAAATTATTATCAACGCTTCGACATTTTAAAGGGTATTTTGATTTAATACCCGAAATGAAAGAAACCGCTGGATTATATGTACATTGGTCGATATATAATAAGATGTAATTATATATAGCACTGTATTAAAAAATTAAGAGATACATACAATGAAATTTGCTAATTATTATTTGCAAAATATGAACATATCAATAATAACAAATAGTATAAACTAAATGAGAATTTTTAAAAATTCTACATAAAATCTATTTTTAAATAACTAACAAAAATTAACTGCTTACTGCAAAATTACTGTTTTGGTAGTTGTTAATTAAAATAATAATATAACTACTCAAAACAACTGCTACGAAAGTACAGTATGTTTGGTTATTTATTTTTTAAAATGACTGTCTAATTTAACCAGTTTTTATTTTATCATAGAAAATTACTATAATAGCAGTTGAAACAACTACTACTGTTTATTACCCGAATGACCTACATATAGTTACTGTAAGAATATTCTGAGTGTACATAAACTTACCCAGCACAAATAGTGAGGAACAAAAAAATAATAGAAACACTACAACTGTTGTATAGGATGTTGTTCAGATTTAGGTTTTCATCTGTGAATTTAACATTTTCTTTTCATAGAAAGGGTGATGTTCCTTTTAAAAACAATCAATGTAAGTTTAAATTAATGAAAATTATGTTCTTTTACATTTGTTTTTATTTTTTTTTATTATTAAAAAAAATGTTGTGGCTAGAGTGGGGTTTGAACACAAGCTGACTATCTACCCCTGAGTTATTCTCTCATTTTTATTTATTGGATCTTCTCAAGATTTTAGTGAATTAACAATAATTATTCGAATCTTAAAACTAAATATTGACGTTAAATCCAGCCAGTGCCAGACAAAACTTCAATGGCTCAGCTACAGCTTGATATATGTACATGATAGTAGACTTTTAGCAGACTTATTCTGGTTTGATGGTATACTTTAAACAAAAAATACATGCATGTATAAATTTGCTTTTGAATAAAGTTATTTTTATTTAGTAAGAATTTATCAATATTGATTTTTCCTAAAATTCGATATATGCTTTTTTCAAGCAACTTATAAGGATTTTCTCTAAAGTTTTTAAAAATGTCCTTTAATAATTGACCCCGAAAGGGTCAAATAATAAATTTGAAAACAAAAAACTCTATAGATTATTTGTTAGGACAATATCCTAATAAAGAAATATAGAGCATGGCCTCGAACTTGAATAATTTCCATTTTCATTAAATATAATATTTAATGGAAGATTAATTAAATATTTAAAGAAAAATTAAAAATTAATTTAAAGAAAAAATAAAAAAACAACGAAGTAAAATAATGAATCAGGGCTATGAACCAAAAAGCTTCAATAAGTTCGCCAACCCTCCATCAGGTGGCGAGCAACAACTCTAGCGCAATTACAGTGTTGCCATGCTTGAAGCCCTTAATCATTCCCCACCTTTTATCTCTCCACTATCCCCTTTCCAAAGAAAGCAACACATTAATTAATAGGAAGAATTTCCTGAGTGTTGCTTCTCTTAAAAAAAAAAAAAAATAATGTTTCTATATAAAATATACGGTATAAACTTTTCTAAGTTTGTTTAATTTATAAATGTTAAAATCATTTTGTCACAAAGGTAATATTTTAATAATAATTTTTCTGCTTGAATTTTTTTTATGATTTCATAAAATGTCATAATAAATTAAATGAAACTAAAACAAATAGTTTAAAAAAATCAATTACCTCTTAAAAAAAATTGTGCTTTACCATAAAAATTTAAAAAAAAAAAAAACAAATAATTGTATAAAAAAACCAAAAAAAAAATGTCTATGGCACTTCCGGGATTTTAATGCGGAACAATCTGATGGCTAGACCAGCACTCTTCCATGCAACCCCCATACGAAATATTAACATCTTGTCACCCGTGAAAATAACTCCTAATTGGCATATTTTTATTACAGAAAACTTCTTCTTGATGTAATGAAACAAGAAATTCATTTAGAAGTTGTTTCATTTATTTTGGCTCATTATATACACTCAAAATAGTTTGTAGTTGAAATTAACTGAAAATGTAATTTAACGTAAGGAGTAAGATCGAAAAAAATCCTTACATACATTTTCACTTACAACTGCTTTTGTGTACGAGACTGAACTTTTTTTCTTGTCACGTTACCTTTAAGAAGATTGTTAGACTATGTGTGCAAAACATTAAAGCGATCGATCGTCTCATTATTTCGCTTCCAAAGGGAATCTGAGCAAAATGTGCTTAAATAATAGAGTTTTTTGGCATCTTTAGTTCATTAATTGTTAGAAGCAGACCATGTCTAAAAAAAGTAACGGTATAGGGAAAATAAAAATAATCTTAATATCATTTCATTGTTCTGAGTTCTGGACAATTAAGCATATATTATTTTTTTTTGAGAAATTTAGGTTTTTTGTAAAAATTATACTTTTTTTGAACGCACTCCATTTATAAACAAGCTAATAATCCGATTTTGCTAATATTTTGTACCCATATAAGTGATAATCTGTGCCAGGAATTATTCGATCTCACTTTTTAAATGAAAAATTACTTAAAATCCGGTATGCTTACTTTTCATTTAAATCGAATGTTTCTTGTTATTTATTTATTTATAAATCCATAAGAACAAATGTACACACAGAGAAATAAAGTGCAAACCGAATTAAAAAGTGTATTTTAATGGTAGCAACTACTAAACTCAGTTAGTACAACTATATTTGCATTAGATTTTTGAATATTTTGGGTGTTGTAACTAAAATTCAGTTGATTTAGCCGAACTTTGTTGCGAAAACTAATGTAAAGTTGTGCCAACCGACTTAAATTCGTAATAACAGAATCTGGGCCCTATTAACCGAATATCAGTTGGCAAATGGCTAAATTTTTCTCTGTGTGTATGTAGTATTAGGGTGGTCTTTCGTTGTATGGGCGAAAAATAAAAATGAGATTTTGACTGTACCCCCCTCTTAAAATATTTGTTAGGGTGTCAAAACACGCCACGCAAAAAATTAGAGTTCTAGAATAACGGGAAGATGTCCCGCATCGCCCTTGAAAATCGGGCCCCTTGGAAAAATGGGCATAATTTAAAAAAAACTTAAAAATTTTTTTTCTTCAAAATTAAAAAAATATAAAATAATTTTTGTGTTGGGTTTAATCATAACTACTCAGATAAAAAATATTATTTTCCCAGAAAATCGCTAACTTACCCTAACTTTGTGTCAAACGAATTAACAAATATTTTGGGTGTACCTCAAAGTGATTTTTTTGCATTTTTGAAATTTTTATTCAACAAAAATCAAAAACCTAGTGTTTGCTGTCAAGCATTTCATTAAACACATATCAAGTATTAAATAAGCCAAGTACTGTGGATATCCGTTGGCAATTTTTTTTTTTTAGGGCATTTTGATTCTCTGGGATTTCAAGGTTTTTTTTTTATTTTTATACATTTTTACTTTAAAACAATTTTTTAAAAATATTTCATCAATATTATTGTATATGCTCTTTTATATGATTGTAATAACTTTATTTTAAAATACTATATTTTCTGTTGATAGTTAACCCATGTTAACCTGGGGTCAAATATGACCCACGTAAGAAAAATGCAGCTTTGTGGCAAAATTTATAAATAAAATAAAAAAGGAATAATTCAATTTATATTTATTCTAAAAAAATTTCGTTAACCGTTTCTAGTCTTCGAGTAGAGCAATTTAGTAAAAATTAGAGCTTAAAACTTTTCCATAATAATAATTTTGAGGAAAAAAAAATTTACACTATTAAATTAAAAATACGTTTTTCGAAAATACTCCTGAATATGTACAAAAAAATCAATTTTAATATGAATTCAAATATCTGAATTTATACTAAATATTTAATTTTAAAATGTAAATAAATTACAATTAGAAACATAAACAAAAATTTATTTTGTCATCTTTGTGATTTTTGACTCTTTAAAATACGAGGGTCAATTGTGACCCCATGAAAACACAGGTTAACTATGAACACGAAAAATTATACTTTATAATAAAGTTATTACAATTATATAAAATAGCATACACAATAACATTGATGAAATATTACAAAAATCTTGTTAAAAAAAAAAGTCTATACAAATTTAAAAAAACGTTCAAATCCGCTAGAATCAAAATGCTCTAACAAAAATTTTTGCCAATGGATATCCGTAATACTTGGCTTATTTAATACTTGAGATGTGTTTAATAAAATACTTGACAGCAAACACTAGGTTTTTGATTTTTGTTGAAT
This sequence comes from Delia radicum, assembly GCA_021234595.1. Taxonomy (NCBI): domain Eukaryota; kingdom Metazoa; phylum Arthropoda; class Insecta; order Diptera; family Anthomyiidae; genus Delia; species Delia radicum. Next base: position 87,863,439 of record CM037855.1, read on the forward strand.
AAAATTTTCAAAAATGCAAAAAAGTCACTTTGAGGTACCCCCAAAATATTTATTAATTTTTTTGACACAAAGTTAGGGTAAGTTAGCGATTTTCTGGGAGAGTAATATTTTTTATCTGAGTAGTTATGATTACACCCAACACAAAAATTATTTCATATTTTTTTAATTTTGAAGAAAAAAAAAAATTGTAATTTTTCTTAAATTATGCCCATTTTTCCAAGGGGCCCGATTTTCAAGGGCGATGCGGGACATCTTCCTGTTATGCTAGAACTCTAATTTTTTGCATGGTGAGTTTTTGTACCCAAACAAATATTTTAAGAGGGGGGCAGCCCCAAAAATCTCAAGTTGAAAAATAAGGACGACCCTAATGTAGTATGTTAGAAATAAATGTTCAAATTTTAACTATAAATCAGTAAAAATAAAAGTTACGAAAATTATTTTAGTTTTTTGTTTGTTTTTTTCTACAAAATGTATACACATACCAGACTTGGGCGACGTCATTTACATTTCAAAATCATTCACTTGTGAATTTTTTGATATCATTAATATTATCAAACCTACGCATCGTTTAGATTCTTTGGAAAATTTTATATAAATGTTAGTACCAAACATGGGTATTAAATTACAGGGCAATTACCCACTTACACCCAATTACATGTAATTAGACATTGGCCTGTAATTAAATACACAAATATACGTATTATATCACATGTCTGGTATTGGCAAAATTGAAAATTTTCCAAACAAGCGTTTAAGCCCACAAGTGTGAGCGTAGTGCTTAAATAATTAATGATATGGAAAAATTTCACTAGTGATTGATACGAAATGTAATTGATGTCGCCCAAGTCTGACATATACACTGCATGTGTAACATTTATAATTTTCTTGAAAATTGAATTGAAATAATTTTGTATATAAACAATCCATTTTAATAAAAAAAAAACAGATACGAATTTTTTAAATAATTTTTTTTTTTTTTTTGGAATAAAAATTTTTGTTTGCAATAACTTTAACGGAAACAAATCCACAAAAAAAAATGATCAATCTAAAATATCTAATAAAAGATTTGATTTAAAGCTTGATTATTACTATGGGGACTCTGCATCATCGATTTCAATGGTAAAAAAGTGGTTTACTGACTTTCGTTGTGGTCGCACAAGTACAAACAAGTACAAATGACTCTGAACGTTCTGTACGGCCAATTGAGGTCAATACACCCGAAAATGTTGAAAAAATCCACGATATGGTGTTGGCCGATCGAAGAGTAAAAGAGCATGAGATTGTTGATGCCATAGGCATTTCATATGGTAGTGTGGTTTCGATTTTAAATGATCAGTTGGGTTTAAGAAAGCTGTCTGCAAGATGGGTGCTGCCGCGTTTGCTCTCAATAAACGTAATCGTGTGACATCTTCAAAGGATTGTGTGGAGTTGTTTAACTGCAATTCGAATAAGTTTTTGCGCCGTTTTGTAACTGTGGATGAAACATGGATCCATTACAACACTCCGGAGACCAAGCAGCAGTCTAAGCAATGGGTTTCTCCGGGTGAACCGGCTCCGAAGAAGGCCAAGGTAAGTTTGTCGGCCAATAAGGTGATGGCAACAGTTTTTTGGGATGCACGCGGGATAATCGACATCGATTACCTTCAAAAGGGAGAACAATAAACGGCGAAAATTATGCCAACTTATTGGACCGATTTAACGAGGATTTAAAAAAAACGACCCCATATGGCCAAGAAAAAAGTTCTTTTTCAGTAAGATAATGCTCTCAATAAATAATCAATAAGATAATGTACGGGTGTACACGTGTGCAGTCTCAATTTCAAAATTCCCTGAATTGGACTACAAATTGGTACCTCATCATCCATATTCTCCGAATTTAGCCCACATTGACTATTTCCTATTTCCAAACGTAAAGAAATGGATCGGTGGAAAGAGATTTAGCTCCAACGATGAAATTATTGATCAAACAAATGCCTATATAATGAACCTCGAAAAATCCTGTTTTTGGAAGGGATACAAAAATTGGAGAAATATTGGACTAAGTGTATTGAGCTAAAAGGAGATTATGTTGAAAAATATTTTTTTTTTTTTTTGCAAAAAAAAAAACTGTGTTGCATTCAAAAAGTCATGGACTTATTGAACCGCCCTCGTATCCTAATAATGAAATATAGAGTATGGCATCGAACTTGAATAATTTTCATTTTCATTGCACAATTAAAGGCCGAAAAACATAATTTTTATTTTTAATAAAACTTATATGAAACTTAGTTTTAATTAATATTATCATTACCGTGATAGGTGCAAAATCAATTAAAATATTAATTGATTCAATAAATTTTTTAATTGAAATTCGTGTTTAGGTTTTTCTCAGTATATTCCGATTTTACGTTTTTGTGGTTAAATTTGTATGAAACTTTAAATAAATGAAAATAATTAATGAAACTAAAAAAATCGGTAAACGGTATTAAATTATTTTGAACAAATGTATAAAAAAAGTTTAATTAAATATTTATTTGAAAAATAAATGCATGTTACTTAATTTTTAACTCAACTGAAAACTTTTTTAATAAACTACAAAAAGTAAACAACTTAATATTCTATGTGTATAGTGTTCTAAGTGTATTCTAAGTACATATATATATATAGCATATAATACCATATATATTTATAAAAATAATACATGATTATATGTAAACGTTTTTACTCGGGAAACTCTTTTTTTTTTTTGTATGCAATATTTTGTGGACAACAATATGGTTGGCAAAAAATAGAAGAAAAAAAGTCTGCAAAAGAAAATCAATAATATCATCCTACACTCAAGTGGAAACTTGAGTTTATGTTTCTTTTTTTATGTACGAAATATCATTTACAATGGAAATTATAACGTTTTATCGCCATTTTTATTTTTATATAAGAAATATCATTTGAATTTCAAACGTCATTAATGTGATTTAAAGAGATGTGTCAAAAACAATTGTCCTATTTATTAGGATACAAAGATTCTTTTTAGCAGGGACCGTAAATAATGATTATTGCTTGTTTTTTTGAATCAAAAAATCAATCACTTAGAAGAGACATAAAAAAAAATTTATTGCACCATTATTATTATTTTTTGACAATCTTTGCATATCCGTCATGATTTTTAAATTTTTGATTTTTAAAGTTTTCTTCAATGGTAATGATTATTTTTGAGTAATAATAAAAAAAATCAGCCATAATCATTATTTTTGAGCAAAAAAAATAAAACTCAAAAATAATCATTATTTATGATTTTTATTTTTTTCGCTCAAAATAAAACTCACTTTCAATGTGTGGGATTGACATATCTCAGGAAGTAGGAGGTGCTTATCGAAGATTATGGTATCAATCTCTTCTTTGGAAGATTCTCTAGCAGATTAATGCATCACCCATATCTGTGGGTGAGGTTTAAGGGGTTAATTTTTAATTTCAAAATAGGGCTTTTTTTGCCGTATTTTGTGAAAGTAACAATGTGCTGAATGGACATATCTCAGAAAGGACTAGGAGCTTATCCAAGATTATGGTATCAATCTCTTCTTTGGAAGATTCTCTAGCACATAAATGCATCAATCATATTTGTGGGTGGGGTTTAAGGGGTTAATTATTAATTTCAAAATAGGGTTTTTTTGCCGTAAAGTCAAAATTTGGAAGATCGATTTTCACCGTAGACGTATGTTTTAGTGGACTTTTTTGCTCAGTACAATCCCAAGAATCAGAAACGCGAAGCGCCCATTAAGATTTGTTTCCTTCCATACTAATCGCCCACCCCAATATGTATATATATTTACACCTACATGAAAGTGAGTTTTATTTTGAGCGAAAAATATAAAAATCATAAATAATGATTATTTTTGAGTTTTATTTTTTTTGCTCAAAAATAATGATTATTGCAGATTTTTTTTATTATTACTCAAAAATAATCATTACCATTGAAGAAAATCATTAAAACTCATAACATAATCATTATTGTGTAATTTTTATTATAAAACTCATAATGATTACGGTCCCTGCTTTTTAGGGATAAAATTAAGTATTTCATCAATCATTCATTGTAAAAAATTCCGCAGTTATATATTTCGCTATATAAAATAGTACTTGATTGATATGAAGAACATTGGCGTATATAGGGGCTATTTGAGGGTTTCAAAGAACCATACTAAAACCAAATTATTAGGTGAAATGTTGATTTGAGATACATATTTCCAGAAAAATGCACATTCAAATTGTTAAACTGGTATAAATACAAAAAATTCGTAACTTTTGAAAAATTTTTTTACCAGAAAGTCATCACGTTAGTGGACTATTTTTTTCTGTTAAAAAGTTGTAGTCATTTATTAATTCTTAGGCTTTTAAAAAATTTCGAATTTGAAGTCATATTTTTATTAAAAAAATTGATACTGAGGCAGTTTTACTAGGAAAATTTAAGCTATTTGCATTTTCAATACATCATTTTAAAATATATACGTACACTAGGCTGCTTCTTATTTTAAAAACGTCGAATTTTTGAAGTTACAACAAGACTGGGTTAGATTAAGACTCATGAGAAAAAGATTCTCTAATTTTTTTTTTAATTTTCAGAAAAAAATTTGGGATCGCTACCAGTCTTGAATAATTGTCCCGATTTTCAAAAAGGACATATTTTCATAAAAATAGTTTATTTTTAATAATTCCAAAAAAATATTAATATTAATCTTTTTTGTATTATATTTAACCTTGACAACTAAGGGGAAAAAAATGTAGTTTTTATAAGGTTGTAAATCCTTAACTACACTAGGCCAAACAAATGTCTAAAACTTTGCATTATTGCCAAAGCTTCAATTTTGAATAAAAAAATAAAAAAAAAAAATAAGAATTGCTAATATTAAAATAAGGTTAGGCGCTTTTTTTAAACACATCAGGAAAATAAAAAATAATAATTCTGAAGGGATCCCTCAGTTCATTTAGCTTGTGGACCGATTTAATGTTGACGGATTTGGAGGAAAGTCAGTATAAATATTTGGCGCATCGTTAACCCATTTTTTCTGTAGAAAAAAAAATGTAACATAAAATAAAATTGAGGTTATAACTGAATATTTTCAAATACAAAAAATTTAAAAAGTACAAAGTTTTGTAGACATGAGGCAAAAAACGCTAATTTTTATATTATTATCCACACTTTCGTAAAACTAGAAAAATCTGTTGCTGAATATCTGCAGACAAAAAACAGTATATCCTGCTAAAACATAAATATTTGCTAAAACCAGAAATATTTTCTAAAAAATTTTAGATTTCAAAAGGCCAAATTTTTATTCGCATAAAAATCAATACAAAAAAAAAAATTATAAAAATTTCGCATCATTTTTTTTTTATTTTTTTTTTTATTAATTAATAATCATATAATTACAAATTATATACTATTACCCTAACCGAGCACTAGCTTCTATGGCCTTCGGCGCGTTGTAGCGAAAACAGACCAGTGCCTCTGGTGGGAATCGAACCCACGACCCTCGCACTGATAAGCCAGCACGCTACCAACTAGCCGACCGGGGCGCACCGCATTATTTTTATTTTTTTGGCTACTAATATTTATCAAATTTTTTGCTGATTTAAGCAGATTAATTTGTAATTTCAACCGATTTAATAGATTTATTTCTGATTCAAATCTTACTAATATTTAGCAAAAAAATTAGCTTCTTTCAGCAGATTTTCCTGCAATGTCATTTCAAACTAATTTTTAGTAGTTTTAGCAAAAAAAAAATTCACTGAACTTGCTTTGCACCAAAACGCAGTTATTTACATGTTTCTCTTATATGTACATTATTTTCACCAGAACAATAAGTTTTGACCAAAACAACATATTTTGCTCAAAACACATGCAAGGAAACTACACAGCGGGATCTGCAGATTTTAATGAAAGTTGGATATGTTGTTGAGGATAAAAATATATATTTTTTTTTTTTAGATTCGCCATCGCACTTTTAGCGGTTAAAAAAGGGGGGGGGCAAAATTACAACATTTTTGTTTAACATGTCTAAAATTTTTTAAACTCATAGCTTTTTGTACTCAGTATTAAAATACTTGTTAGAAATATTTTAAAAATGTGTTATGAAAGCTCTTTGGGAAAAGTCGTGTTAAAGCCGAACGATTACTAAAATTGAAATGTCCAGACACCCCCTCGATAAAATTAAATAAGCATTATTAATGTTAATTTGAATTCAAATCAACAACAGCATCCCATAAAAATGTGGCATTTTAGAAACTTTTTTGTTTTTTTATAATAAAAAAAATGTTAGGACATACACGGATATGTTGTATATACACCCCTGTTACGGCTTTTAAAACAGAGCGAAAGTGAAAATTTTAGAATTTTTCGGTGTTCTTGCGATTAAATAAGAACATTTTTCCCTATTTTTTATTCGTTTTAATTCGTGTAAAAAAGCCTGGTCGAAAGTAAAACGAATGCCCTTTTTTCTAATAAATTACAATTTAGGGTCAAAAATGGTGCTTAATATTTAAAATTTAGAACTTTTTTTACTTATTTCTGATTTTATAAAAACTCTAAAAAACTGTTTTAAAAAAACATTTTTTTTTTTTTTTTGATATTCTAGAAAACATTTAAACAAATTGACAACAATGTTAGAAGCATTTTACTTTCCATATGTTTTTTATTTTCCATAAAACCATATGTTTTTGGCACTTCGATAATAATTTCGAAAAAAATTCGAGCTTTCGAAAGCTTTTAGGATTTGAAAACATCAAATTTCAATTTCGTGTGATTTCACAAATTCGTTCTAATTGCAAAATGTTCTGAAGTAGGGACATGGGCGATATTTATATTTTATATATCATGCGATCCATGATACATCACAAACGGGATTGACCGAGAGTCTTTAAATTTTACCAATTTTTTGAACACACATACTCCATGGAGCCCATAACACATAATTATATTCAGATTTTCTAATTTTCATCAAATAGCGATTTTTAACGGTACTAATTTTCAAAAAATTTCGTAAGTTTTTATAGAATTTTACTGGTTCAAAAGGCTCTCCTTTTTCGCAGTTATACAAAAAAAAATACATTTTTATTGCAAATGCAATTTTTAATTTGCATTTTCGAAATTGTTCTCCGTCTTTAAAAATTTGTTTAACATTGATTTGTAATTTTTATATTTTGAACAGGTTTTTATACAGTTTGAAACTTACGAACATTACAAGTTGTTCTGCAACCTGTTATTTGGATTTCATTATTTTACTGGGTAATAGTGTGTTCTGCTATTTAAATAAATATAAAAATTACAAATTATGCAAAAAATATTTTTTTTTATGGAAAAGCTTTTAGATGACATTCGACATTTTTAAAAAATTTTGAAGAGGGAGAACGATTTTGAAAATACATCTAAAAATTACATTTGCATAAAAAATGCATTTTTTTATCGCATTAGTGTGAAAGAGGACAATCGTCAAAATATAACGCTTTTCGAATTAGCGAAATCAACGGCAACAACGGCTCTTCAAATTTATATACTTTTTGTATTATTTTAATTCTTTTAAAAATTAAAAATGTGAAAAAATCGCGAGTTTTTGAAAAGAAAATCGAAAGACATGAGGTCAAAAAATGCAAATTGTTTGGTCTTCTTTCAAAGAAGGAATGATATAGTGGATGCGTTTTAAAAATACCTTTCAGTTGATACCCAATTTGAATATACAAATAGAAAAAAATGAGTAAAAATTTTTGCTAAAAATAAGTTAAAAATTACGTTTTAGGAAAAGCTGCTAAAATTAGCAGATTTTTTTTGCTAAATATTAATAAAATAAGAGTAGCTAAAATAAATCTGTCGAATCTACAAACATTTTGTTATATTTGCGCTAAATTTAAGTTAATTGAAAGTAACAAATTAATCTGCTAAAATCAGCAAAATGTGTGCTAAATATTAGTAGACAACGAAAATCATAAAAAATCTGAAACTGTTAAAGTTTTTTTTTCTATTTTTTAATGTGAGTAAAAATCTGCCCTTCTTAAAATAGCAATCTACAATTTTTGTAGCAAAAATTTCTATTGATTTAAAAAATAATATAGTTTTATATGCATTCTACTAAACTTAAAGCAATTGATATTACAATTTTTTCCTGCTGTTTTTAGTCTATAAATATTTAGTAAAACTATTTTGCTAATTTTAGCAGAGTAAATAGCTATTTTCAATTTACTAAAATTCTACTCGAATATAACTAAATTGTGTAAAGTTAACAGTTTTATTTTTGCTTTTCTTATTTTATTAATATTTAGCAAAAAAAAATATGCTAATTTTAGCAGTTTTTTTCTGCAACGTCATTTTTTTTCTAATTTTTAGTACACTCATAATAATCCATGCCTAAAAATACGAAATTATTGTCAAAACTACAAAAACTTTCGTAAAATGTACAAATTTTCGTTTATTTTATAAAAAAATTTGGTTATTTTGACATTTTTTCGTAATCTTACGCATGGATTATTATCAGTGTAGCTATTTCTGCTATTTTTACATGTTTATTTCTACGAGTGTATAGTTTAATAACTTATACAAGAAATATATTGAAAAAAACGTCAAATTGGGTAATTTTTGACCCAACATATTTGGGTAATATTTCTAAAATTTTCATTCAAATCTGCGGATTCACCACTTTGTAGTTTAATTGTTAGTGTTTTGTTTTCTGTTCTGAATTTTATAAAGATATTAGGGTCAGTTCAAAAAGACCTTATTTGTAACAGAGCTGTGAATGAATCATTCATTTTTGATTTCAATTCATTACGAATTTGAATTGAATTTTGAATAATTCTTTTCATATAAAAAAAAATTGAATGAAATTTGAATTAATTCAAATGAATTTGGTAAAAATAAATTGGAATTCATTTCCAATTCAAATGAATTCGGCAAAATTAATTGCAATTAATTTTCAATTCAAATGAGTTTGGCAAAATGAATTGCAATTTATTTCCAATTCATTTGACTTGAATTGATTTTGAATTAATTCAAATGAATTAGAAAAATGAATTGCAATTCATTTTCAATTCATTTGTATTGAATTGATTTTGAATTAATTCAAATGAATTAGAAAAAATATTGCACCGTGTTATTAATCATATTTATAAAATTTTCTTATATGTGATAAACGAGTTTCATAAAATTCATTTGAATTAATTCAAAATCAATTTAATACAAATGAATTGAAAATGAATTGCAATTCATTTTTCTAATTCATTTGAATTAATTCAAAATCAATTCAAGTCAAATGAATTGGAAATGAATTGCAATTCATTTCGCCAAACTCATTTGAATTGAAAATGAATTGCAATTCATTTTGCCGAATTCATTTGATTTAAAATGAATTGCAATTCATTCCAGCCAAATGCATATGAATCGATTCAAATTTCATTCAATTCGTTTTTTGGCGAAAAGAATTAATTCAAAATTTTACTAATTCAGTGCATGAATGATTCGCGAATTAATTCAAAAATTAATGATTCAGTCACAGCTCTGATTTGTAACACAAATCATGATCTAGAAACTACATTGATGTTCATTAAAATCTATCTTTGAACCAGATATGAGTTGAAGTGTAAATAAAAAATGTGGAGCAGACGTGCGTGAGTTTAAAATCTCATTATGATTATATTTATTCTAGTTATTTCATTAAATCATTTAATTAATTTATGTGTTGCTGTAATTTTCACACAAATTAATTCCACTTTTAGTAATTGAGAAAATATATGATAAAAAAAAAACTAGAATATTGAAAAACGTACAACAAAAAGTGACCCAGTTCAATATCAACCCCCTTTGTTTAGCAAAAAAAAAATGTATTTTAAAAAATACTTTAAAGTCTAATTCATTTTAAAGCAGGATTTAATTAAAAAATTTAATACAAAATTTGTGTATTGATTAAAATATTAAATTAAATTATATAAATTCGATTATAGAATAAGTTTTCTAACTTACCATTTGTATAAATTTGTTATTGAAACTCCTTAAGCGATGAAAATTGTTTAGGAATTAAGAAATTTGGCAACGTTGTTAATTATTTTTTATTTTTTTTATCTTTCAATGTTTAATTAGAACAATAATTAAGGTGGACAAATTATAGCATACACCTGATCTGGTTTTTTAGGCACTCATATGCAAAAAAAGCGTAAAATTTTTACAAAAGTTTAGCAAAACAAATATTAAGTAATTATGGCGAAAACACAAAATTCAGCAAATATTGAACAGCAAGACACTTTAAAATTTGGGTTTTCCCCTTCTTTTTGTCTTAAAATTATAATAATTTTTTTTTTTATTATTGTAATTTAATTAGATTTTGTTGCTTTGGTACTTTATTATAATTCCTTATGTTATTATAGGACTTTTAATGTCAATTTCCGTTTCCGTTTTCGTTTGAATAATAAGTCTGTAAAGTTATTCCTATTGGTAATGATGTATTGTTGATTGTAATACTACAACTACTGTTGGAATTTTTTCTACTTCTGCTGGTGCTGCTGATGATGTTGCAAATGATGCGTGGTTATATTTGGTGGGGTACATACAACAAACAACGAATGTCTTTTAAAAAGGAAAAAAGAATTAATTTCGAATTTTTCTGCTGCTGATTCTTGTTGTTACTGTTACTGGTACTTTTTACACTGTGTATACCATAAATCGATAACTACAGAAACTCTATTACGTTTTATTGTGATTATTGAATAAAAATTTAGTTTTTTAAATCAATACTTTTTAAAAGTTTTAACAGTAAAAGAATATCTTTTTTTTCATAAATTTTTTTAAATTTCTGACAAATATTGTAAATGATGTTAAGCTGTGCGTTTTGTTATATTTTAATAACTTTATTGAAAATTGATTGAATTGGTTGTAATTTTAAAGCATACGTTAACTTTTTTTTCAAAAAAAAAATTATTTTATTTAATTTAAGTGTTTTTTTTAAATAAAATTTTCCATAAATTTATTTATTTTTTTTTAATTTTAATTTTTTTATTCAATTAAATTTTTTTTTTTATTGAATCAACTTGATTTTTCACTTTACTGCAGGATACTAAAGAAATATTAAGAGCACAAATTTATATTTTGTTTTCTTTTCTCCTGTAGTTTTCGTTTTACACAGGGATGGCAAAGTTGATACTATAGTACTTTTTTTACTTCGATGTTCCAAAGTACCGTAGTACTCCAGCGACTCATTTGATATTGGACGATTTAAAGTTTTTAATTCGTTTTATTTTTTTAATTTTTATTAATATTCCCATTTCGATATTTTGCCAAATTTTCCCCTACTTTTATTTAATTTTTGAACGGAAACTCGTTTAATGGCGTTTTCTTTTCTGACAAAAAAATGTTGCATTTTTATAAGTGACATTTAAATAATGTTGTCATAACCCTCTTAATATGTTGCCATATTCATAGTCACAATAAAACATGAATTTATACAAAAAATGCTGCCCTGCTTTAGAACAGCTGATTTGTGTATAAAAGAAAACAAGTTGAAAAATAAAAAAGCGGCAAATTGCAAATTGGCATGTAAATTGTTTTTAATTAATTTTTTTTTTTTTATTTAAAATGGATTCAGGAATTGATGCAAGCACAATATTTCGCTCCTGCAGAACACACATTTCCTCTTCATCTGATGATGAGGAAGAATCCATTAGTACCCCAACAACATTGTTTACGCATATCACTACAGCAGCTTTTTCCATTTTTAGCAATTTAAATGTATATTTTTTAAAATTATTATAATTTATAAAACAAAATTTGTTAATTTTCGTCTTTAAACATTTTTTTTTTCAAAACAAAACTATAAAATCAGCTGTTTTATAGTGCAACATTTTCACCCCATCATTTTATAAAGGGTGAAAATGGCAACATTTTTGCATGTTAATAGGGCGACATATTTTTAAAAGAACATGATTCCTTTTTAAAGTGCTGTCAATTTTTTAGAAAAGAACACAAAAAGTGCAATTTTTTAGAAAGGGCAAACAAAATGTTACATTTTTTGCCAGAAAAGAAAACGCCATAAGTGTTCAGGAAGAAACATGAATCTGGCAACATTGTTTACTTGTTTGTATGTATATGTGAACAAGTATAAAGTGAAACACAATCAAAACTACAATCTGTTACACAGGTGATTTTCATTTTGATACAAAACTGATGAAATTATTTTCGTAGTTGTAGTTTGTAGTATTTTGTGTGCATTATGTTTGATAATTTGCTTTATTTGAGAGAATTTTTTCATACCAAAATCTGATTAGAACCAAAGGCAGAAACAGACTTCATGTTCCAAAAGTATCAAATCTAATACAAACCAAAGATTTATTAAAAGCAGGAGTGCCCAAAAGTTCCTTACGGAAGAGCAAACACCAATATGTACATTTAAAGAAAAACTAATTTTTATTCAATATTTTTTGTTGTAAAAACCAATACATACAAAGAAAAAAGAAAAAAATATTTCAATGTTTATCAGCAAAGCATACGAAAGTGTTGTTGCTTTGCGCTTGCGTGTATACAGTGAAGAACGACAAAAAAACTAATAAGACAAAGTTGTTTGTGTATTTCGTATTGCTAGTGCTGAGCGCTCTATATGTGTATTAAAACACACAGCCTATAGCTAAGTGTTTTTACAAAAACAAATGAGCACCAAGCGCATAGGCCTTGGGCACCCCTGATTAAAAGCAACAAATTCTTGTTGTTACAATTTTAAAATCTCTAACAAGTTATTATCAACCAATTTATAAAATTCTTTTTTAGCTGTATTGATTAATTTAATTTTGATCTCATTTGGAGTTCTTTGTTCCTGTACATTAATTTAAAAAATATACTTTTTAAAATACAACTTTATTTTTTTATAAATACATATAAACATAAATTTATGTTCATTAACATTTAATGTTATTTTAATGCATTTTGTATGAATTTTAAGAAAAATAAAATAAAAAATCATTTTAGTACTCTGAGAGTCGAAAAAGTACTATTTGATACCGAAACGAAATTCTCATTTCCCATCCCTGGTTTTACACCTTACTTTAGTGAAAAAAAGTTATTACAAATTTTGTATCTTTTCTTAATTTTCAACACACACACATCAAAATGTATACTATTAAAATTTTTGTTGTTTGCCTCTTTCTACTCTATCCTCTTTTATTAAATTTCATTCTTAAGTTATGTGTAACAATTTTGTCAATACAATATTTTAGCACACAGACGTTCTCTCAGAGTACATAAAAAATCAATAGGAGTTTTATTTATGAGCATTTGGTAGGTTGATAAGTCAGTATTGCGCAAGCTTTGAAAATAACTGTCATTGGCAAACATCTGAATAACTTTAGATAACGGTATTTACAAGCATATAACAACTCTGGTTAAATGAAATGCGACTCCGCTATACGTTTGACATTTTGGCACAGACTAAACCAGACACAACAATAGACTGTAAAATTATACTGAGAAAATGTTTAACGTAGAATCTTCTTAAAATTACAGATAAAACAAGGGTAAATTCAGTTAAAATAGTGACAAAGGAAATAACCGTTAAAACAACTAAAAATTGAATTACAGTAAAAAATATATAAAAACCTATAAAAATAACTAACAATTTCGTAACAATTATTGTTAATAATTCTTTATTACAAACAACTGGATAAATTTATCCAAAAATACTGTATTTGAGCAGTTATTTTTTCGATATTTTAAAAATAGATATATTTTAATAAAAAAAAAGTGTTCTTTAATTGAGCACAAAAAAATGCTTTTTTTCTACATTCTATTTCAAATGTAAAGTCAAAATTCCAAACGGTACTCTAGTTATTACGTTTTTATTATTCGACCTAGGCGTTTAACCGGTTAAGTGATTATTCGAAAAATTGCTAAAATTAATTTATTCGGATCGGTTAATCGACAAAATTGGCGATTAATCGTTTAAAATGTATTTCTTTGATTTTTTCTCAAACAAATAACGCAAAGTTGTCAACACTGAACATAAAAACCATACGTCAATTTGGTAACATTGTGAAATAGATACGGAGGAGGTTAGAAAAATAATCAAAAATCTAAAAATAGAATATTTGTGTTTGTTAGTGTTGTCATTTCTGAGTATAATATACAATAACAGAAAAGCTAATAGGAAAGAAAACTGCAATTTAGCTGCATTACATTCGAGGCCATACTTGGGTGTGATCGCTAAACCGTCATGACTTGGTATTGTTACGTTTGTAATGTAAGAAGTTCGCAGGTTTGATTCTTACAGTTGCAGGTTGTTGAAAATATGTTATCATATAGGGACAATCTGACAATTATAAGACGCAAATAATAATACAATTTAAAAATGGCAAATCACTGATGACGCCTGTCCATAAAAAGGCAGAACCTAGTCTAGTCTGATTTAAAAATTAATAATGTTTATAATTTTTAGAGAAAACCGTTTATTCTTCTTCTTAACCTCAACATATCTAAAATAACAGTTTTTTTGTTAAATTTCAAGTAACGTTGACTGTATTGATTTTTAATTTTATTGAAGATGATTCAAAGCATTCCTGCTTTGTTTTGGATGCATCTAGGGGCTCTTAAACAATAATATGTTATCAGTAGGACATTTTTTGGCGTTTGCCGCTAAATGTCACATTCACACTAGACAGCAAAATATATTTTTTGCCAACACACTTAAGGTACTCATACACTACGCAATATTTTTGTGCAACTTTTGCTATTGTTCAAAATATTATCAGTGTGTATGTCACATTTAAAGGTTGTACAATATAGTGGAAAAAATCAAAAAGTTTTTGTTTCTTATTGCGCAACCAAGAGATGTGAAAAAAATTTGATAGTGTGTTTGACATATTGTGCAATTTTTATATCCCTCCACAACAGAACAAAAGAGTGGTGCAAAAGTATTGTACATCTTATTGCACTGTGTAGGTCAAAACTACGATAATACTGGCAATAATATTTGCAATAATATTGTAAAGTGTATGGGTATCTTTATTCTATTTCAACAGTTCTTTATTCTTTTCCACTCGTTTTGGTAAAACACGTGTTTTGCAATCTAATGTAAATGCCGTGCAAGTTTCTGGAAAATTTTTAAAAAATTTAGTATATTTTTTAAATGTTTGTAAAATTTTATTTCGGAATATTTTCTTTTAAAGCAACAAAAATTTTTAACTTTTACATTCATACTATTTTACTACGATAACACTTTAGCACTTTTACTGTAAATTTCTTCATTATTGATTTTTATTAAAATTATTAAACAAAAACACTTATTTTCAATTTATAACGAGCTTTTAACCTCCGTATATTTACAAAAATAAAGCAATTCAAACATATTAGCTAGGTTGATACTAGTATTTCGATCTGGCTAAAGATCTCATCAGAACCCGAAGTAAATCAACTGTTATTTTAGGCAGTTTTTAGAATTGTCATTGTTGTTGCTTCTTTATCGTGCCATTTTTCATTTTTAGATTTTTTAGTATGGGTATCGGTAAATGTAACGCTATTTTCTTTTATTTCGGGGTAACGATATTCAGATATTTCGGTAACGGTTTTTTAGCGTTAACGGTATTTAACTTATTTCGGTAACGGTATTACAGCGGTAATGGGCTTTTTAATTATGTCGGTAACGTAATTTTAGGGGAAATAGGTTTTTAGTTATTTCGGTAACGGTATTTTAAGGGTAACGTTATTCTAGTTATTCAGGTAATGTCAATGCACGCCAATGGTTGAAATGGTTTTGAATCGATAACGGTTTCAGCTGTATTGCCTGACTTCCCAGTTTTTTAATAAGTTCCACCTTCATAATTTTCTGAGTTTATACGAAAATTCCAAAATCAATATCCAATATCTAGCAAAAAATATGCTAACATGGCAGCACTGATAGCAAGTGTTGGCCATCTCTATTATCAAAGAGCTCTGTCATCTCTAACAAAACATTTGTTTACATGTTCCGTAACCAAATTATTCCTTAAAAAATTGCAACTATTTTACTATTTTAAATCTTGTTTACAAAAGGAAAACAAAACGTTTATTCGCTTATCTCCACACATTTTCTAAACAAAATAAAATGGCATCAGCTTTGGAACAATATATAAATCACACCGTATCCATAATTACAGCTGATGGACGTAATTTTATTGGAACATTAAAGGGATTCGATCAAACTATCAACGTGATTTTGGATGAATCCCATGAACGGGTGTTCTCAACAACAGCCGGCATAGAGCAAATTGTATTGGGCCTGCATATTATACGAGGCGACAATATTGCGGTGGTAGGACAAATTGATGAAACTATTGATTCGAGGCTGGATTTTCCAAATATAAGAGGAGAACCCTTGGGACCAGTAGTACACTAATTTTGTTAAGTTTGAAAATAAAACAATAAATTTTTAGATGGTAAAAAACACAAATTGAATTTTTATTTAATCGTCTTGCATGGAATTAAAAGTGATTTCATGACACTCCATGTTATCCAAATTAACAACAGCTATACTTTGTGTTTTGGAAAAACTGGGTACACAGATAAGACGTGTCTTTTGGCCCTTAGATCCCTCGTGGAGTTCCGTAGAGAATTCATTACAATTACCGGCAAAATAAACATGAGGACAATCTTTCATTATAAAAGGATCTGAATCGATGTAAGGATAACATGCCAGGGTATCGGGTGCAGTCGGCGCCAAGTGACCCCATTTCAAAGTACAACGCAAGGCATCTAATGACTTATCGAGAGTGGTACAACGTATTAGATCTTTAACATTTTGCCCTGAGGTACCCATAATTAAGGCATCATCTATTGAACAGCTATAGGGATTCGAAACACTTTGAAAATTTTCATGTTTGGCTGCTACAGGAAACATACAACTATGAAATGGTTGTTGTGGCAACATAAAATTTGCTGGATCATATGGTCCCGGCATAACATCAGTGGCTATTGTGCTAGACCACGAAACAAACCAACTGTCTAAGGCTTTCATGGCATCAATAGTATCATTGGAATCGGAACATTTCGTTTGCAAGGAGGGCAAATTTCTCTCTTCACAACTTCTAACCGAATTGCCAGCAATTATCAAACGGATTTTTGTGGATTTCATATCACTCTTTAAATTTCCTCTTAACCAATATTGAAATAGATTTAAAGAATCAACATAATCATGAGAACGCACCCAATCCAAACCGGATATCAAAATTAGTAAACGTTCTTCTCCTCCTTGCTGTGTTAAAGGACGCTGTATGCCACTTTCAAAAAATATTAAATCCTGTACATCGAAACGTCCATCTTCTTCTATTAAGCCCATAGCAGCACATACTACACCCGTAGCCAATTCTTCACATCTTACCTTGCCATGCAATCGTACACGTTGTAACTCATCTTCCAATATAAGCTTATCTTCGGGATCGGAATAATTTTGCCTTGGCGGCTGTGGTGCCAATTGATTTTCTTCGGAGATTTCCTTTAATATACTCGGCTTATGTACCTGATGTTTGTATATAGTTCCAATTATTATGCATTCATCTTCATTTTCTTCCCGCAACTCGCATAGTTTTCTAATTGGCACTTTGGTACCCCAGTGGTCGATAGCCCTCTGTTCCATCAACTTGGACATTTCCTCCAAACGATGGGAATAAAGATGTGAATATTGCTTTTGATAGTCAAAGGCTTTAATCAAAAACTTTTGAGAGTGATTTTCATATTTAGACGTAGACATTTTAAAATTTTTTGATTATTTTATATTTTGACGAAATAATTTGCTAGTCTTGTTTGCGTTTTACCGCCAATTAAATTTCATTACTAATGTGGATAGGATTTCGATAACTCAAACAGCTGTTTATCAATAGAGATGGAATATTTTATTATACACGCAAAAAAAAATTGTCACGATTTAAGTTATCAAACTTAAATTTAATAAATCATATTGACAACATATCAATATCAAAATTATTTGAGAAAATTTTGATAAGAATAACAGACAAAGATGTAAGCATGCAAAATTTTCGTTACATTTACCATCGACATCCAGTTAAAAATAGATATCAAAATCTAGTTTAAACTGAATTGCAAGGGTAATGTAAACGCAACTTAACAGGAAAGTGTTTAGAGACAAGTTAATCTACTAAAATGGGATTAAATGCCTAATCAAGCACTAAACAGGGCGATTAAACTATTTTTAATCTTTTTGATAAACATATAATCAGACTTTTATCTTACTACTATTTCTAATAGGGAGTTTAGACCATAAAGTTAATCTCGTAAAATGACGATCAACTGCCAAATTTCAGTGCACACATATGTAAACGAGGAATTAACTAGAAATTGTTTATATCAAGAGAATATTTTTGTTCTTCAAAGTTTTGTATATTCATGAAGTTAGGAAAAGACCTTAGACACGTGGTTGATAACTAAGAAAGACAAACAAAACAAAATTGTAGACCTTACCTTTTCTAAAACTTCGGGTTCTGATGAGATCTTTAGCCAGATCGAAATACATGTATCAACCTAGCTAAAATAACTAATTTGGTTTATTTTTGTAAATATGCGGAGGTTGCAAATTAATAAAAAAAAAAAAAAGTTAATCAAGTAGATTAGTTTCGCTGTCTATATTCCCTATTACTTAACCTTTAATAGTTAGCTTAGACTGCGAAATGAATTTACTTGATTAACGTTAATCCACCTTCTTAATCTTCCTCGATTACATGTGCATTTTTTATTAACTTGACTGCTAATTGCGTGCAACTCTGTGTGTTTATATAAGTTTGGTTGGAAATGCTAACAATATATATATATAGAAAGTTAATTTTATAACGATAGGAGGCTGCCGCAAAAAATTTTTGACGCTGTCGACAAACATTTATGCTAACGCCGGAATTTTTCTTGTTCTTCTTATGCCGGATCACTATCGGCGCCTCCTTGGTATTTTAAATATTAATAAAAAAAAAAGACAGATGAAAATGTTGATTGACGTTATTCAAGTGGATTAGCTTCGCAGTCTGAACTCCCATTGGTTTTATAACTCTTACTAATGTGGACCGACTACCTGATTTTTAGACTCTTTGTAGTCCAGGTTACAAGATAAGGGGAAATTTACACGCTATCCATCTCTGCCCATCCATATCTAATATTTCCCAGTATTGGTGATCCGAATTGTCAAATTATTGTAAATTCAACCACAGAAAAAACCAGCAACAGACAAAACGTTATGCTGATTACCCGAACAATAGAAGTTATTTTCTTATTTCCTTACAAGTTTAGAAATATATATATTCAAGAGAGAGTCATATATTAATAAATGTGGAAGTATATAAATCACCCAGGCAGAAAAATACAATCGGCATAGTGTTAGTAAAGCGTAGGCAACGGTCGGTTATGAATTGGTAGAAAGTGGGACTGACAGTATTGCCCTGTTACCCGATTGTTAATAGTGGACAACCATTGGTTTTAGCGAACTTGCCACCGCTGGCAAAACATTGGTAATTAAAAAATGTTGCTACTTTTAAAATAGCATGTAAAAAGCAGTAATGCAGTTCGGTATTAGTTTTTTACATTATATTTAAATGTGTGAAGTATAATAAAATGTAAAAATAGATAGTTTTTCTAATTGGCTGTAGCAATGGTAAATAATTTTTTTGGTGGTACTGCCAAAGCACATGCTTTGCAAACAAAATACTGTTTTTATAGTACAATATTAGTTGTACCTTTGTTAATATTTAGCACGTTGGTTTTAACAAAAACAGCAATAGTTTGCCAGTACCATTTTTTTGTACTTTTTACTCTAATTTTTGTAAATGATATACCTTTTTTTCTGCGTGTAGCCTTGAATGTGGCTGAGTAGTTAGTTTTGACAACTCAAACTATGCAAATTGATATTACGTGCAAAACTACACTTTTAAGGGTTAAAAACAAATTCGTAAATATGAGATGGCAATCTTGATTTAATAGGGATGGGAGTTTATGTTATCGAAAAGTTTCTAATGAGAGAGCTTTGAGCAAGTGACATTTGTTCTGACCAAAAATTTACTATTTTCTTCTGGGTACATAAACAAATTTAAAAATATTACTTTGTATACTAAACAAATTGGAAAAATGGATTTAAACGATAAAGTAGAACAATTGGCCCAAATAACAGCCACGCTAAAAAATGAAATCAATGAATTAAAGGGTAAAGATCTAAATACAAAAGTTGATGAATTGGAGCATGAAACGGCTGAACTAAAAAATGATATCAATGATCTGAGATGTAAGTAAATTTTATATATTTTTAAGTAAATTTAATATATTTTTAAATAAACTTTTAATTTATAATTGTTTTTATTTGAATTAGATTGTTTGATGCAACAAAATGAAAAGATATTGTCATTATTAATGCAACAAAATGAAAAACTGGAAGAAACTATTGATGCGGACAAACTGGCACCCCTGATGTTTAGTCACAGGATTTCGGAATATTCAAAACTTTTTCCAATAGCATCTATGGGAGATTTAGATACTATGGAAGAATTGATTGATGACACAAATACGAATGAACTGGTTAGTATGCGATTAGATGCAGAAACCATAGACTGTTCGTTGAACAGCATGCATAGATTTAATTTTCAAAACCCTAGGAATGCATTCCTAGGGTTTTGAAAATTCCTTACCTAAGAACACTAGAAATTGTTTTGTAGAGTTAAATCAGCAGTTTTTGTTTTAAAAGCGTGTAAATTGTTTTAAAATAACTACAATTAAACGCTATTTATTAGGGTGTCCCTTTAAAATAGTCTCCCCAGTTTTATTGCAAACGAAAGAAATTGTTTTTTTTTTTTAATTTTAATCTGTTACAAATTTTGCCCGAAAATGGTCCATTTTTTAAAAAAGTGTATTTTTCATGGATGGAAAACGATTCGATACGTGTATCAGTAAGCGTAGCGTTTTTTTCTTTTATTTCGGTAACGTTATTTTAGGGGTAACGATATTTCAGTTTTTTAGTGTTAACGTTATTTTACTTATTTCGATAACGCTGTTTTAGCGATAAAGATATTTACGTTATTTCGGTACCACCATTTTAGGTATAAATGGTTATTAGTTATTTCGGTAATGGTATTTTCAGGGTAACGTTATTTTAGTTATTTAGGTAATGTCAATACACACCGATATTTTTAGGAGCATTATGCCCGAGTTCCAATGACAGGCTAGTTTATGATCAAACAGTTGGGAAAATAATTCTATTTACAACGATTTTTTTTCAGATCTTGTCAGATTATTTCGGTAAAGGTATTTTAAGGATAATGCTATTTCAATTATTTCGGTAACGGCTTTTTAGTTATTTTAGCAACGGTATTTTAAGGATATTGATATATTAGTTATATCTTTAACGGTATTTTATGGATAACGGTATTTCAATTATTTTGTTATCGGTATTTTAGGGATAACGATAGTCAGTTGAAAGGGTTTTGAATCGATAACGGTATGTTAGCGGTATTGCCTGCCGTCCCTGGTATTTTTATTAAAAAGTCCCAAAAGTCTTTTATTTCATTTATTGCTTTAATATACTCAAAACTATTTTGATATGGAATTCTGACTTCTTCGGATATCATTAAACCACATAACACATATTTGTTAAAATTTTTGATGCTGTACTTCTTCCCACAGCTAGATTGAAGTATTTTGCGATCATTTGTTGGTAAATTCCTTGTCCGAAATAGCGTAGTGATGTGTCCAATTGCAAAATAATTGGAATGCTTGTCTTTTTAGCCATTGGTGATACTTCTTCTAAAACCATCATAAATGCATACTTATTTAATCTAAAATACGCAATAAAACTATTTTTTTTTATTAATTTTAAACACTTGCGACTCAGTTTTAATTATTGTCTTACGATTTTTCTGGTAGTTCCAAAGGATTTGAACAGTCACGAAGCCTTTTTCTATTTAGATTTTCCGTTCTTTGCTTTTTTTCAATTAAATACCAGGAAATCACAATTGCGAAACTCATTTTATATTATTTTAAAAATAATAATTTTTTTGTTTAATTTTTATTTTTGTTAAAAAATGCACTCTTCTTTATTGCAATTTTATTCCCTTTAAAGTGATAATTTGGTTTTTTCCCGCATTTTTTATATTGTTGCTAAGAACAAAATGAAAATGAAATCGTCATGAAAAAAACGATTCACTCGTTTTTCAGAACACAGCGGAATTGAAAATGTGGAATTAAAAACGATTCCACTTTCACTTCGTAGTGGAATATAGAACCCAGGCCTATAATTATCTTCATTTTTATTTAAAAAATCTTTAATCCTTAGTATCTTAGGTACAAAAAAGACCCTAAAACGTAATTTATATTATGACTACAAGATTGCAAAGTTTTTAAATTGCAAAAATAAAATACATTTCTAATATATATTTTATGCAATTTGATCCATATAGAATTAATGTTTTCCCTTTTCACCAAAAAAGACCAACTAGGAAATTTACACAATAACATTTTTAGATTTTGATTAAATGTGGATTTAAGATTAAATGTGTTTTTAGATTTTGATTAAATGTGGATATGTAATAAAGGGTACTAAACTACCGAACAAATTAAATTCTTTAGCGTACCTTACTTTGAAGCGTTAAAAATGTGTAGTTCAAAATAGTTCCAAAGATACTGAACAAAAATGGGCATCAAATTAAAGGTATTTTAAAGTTCCATCTAACGATTAACAAAACAAATTTAAGGGGGTTTATGTTTATTTGTGTATGCTGGAGCCAATTTGGACCCCAGATTAAGAAAGATTGGTACGACATCGTATTGCGCTTGTTCGGTAGTTTAGTACTCTTTATTATTATGAAAGAAATTTTTCTGCAAATTTCCTAGTGGGTTGTGGTTGGCCAAAAGAGGAAACATTAACAATATATGTACCAAATAAAATAAGTGGAATTTTATTTTGATCAATTTAAAAGCTTTGCAATCTTGTAATCATAATTAAAATTAGGTTCTATGGGTCTTTTTGTCCCCAAACCACTAAGGGTTAAAGATTTTGTTTTAATTAAAGGAAAGATTATTATAAATGTTACAAATACGAAAAAAATCTGCAGAAACTAGGGAATGCAGATGAAGTGCTATTAATTAATTATGGTGGATTATGTATTTCTCTAGTTCTTCTTCTCTTCGTAACAAAAAAAAAGGCCAAAAAATATAATTTTCAATACAGAATGTAAAAATATAATTTTATTGTAATCCATTTCTACTTAAATATAAGCTACACCTTGATCTGGTGTATTTGCTTTTTAAAAATTTTGAAAATTAACATTCTTATAAAATATTCTAATATCGACGGTATATAAACTGAGAACAAACTTAAGTTTGGTCCATCGTGGATTATCGTTTACAGAACAGATTTCTCTAAATAGACTAAAATATCCGCCAAATTTTTTAAGTTTCAAGAAAATAACTACTACTACCTTAGGCTTTTAATTTACATTTTAAATAATATGGTATCTAATCCTAGTTTATTATTAAAATTTTCAATTTTCAAAACAAAATTTATAATAATTAACTTAAAGCAACCCAAACCGTAAACAAAACATCCAGACCTTAAACGGGAAACTTTTTACACATAAAATTGATCATTTTTGAAGAAGAATTTCATTAGAACTTAAAATACCTATTAAAGTTTAAATAATGTTTATTCATGAAACCCCATTTCGTACTGTCTGTCGGATTTTTTGCATCTAAGGAATGCATCAAAGTAATAAAAAGATATAAATTAGTCAGACTTGGGCGACGTCAAATACATTTCAAAATCGTTCTCTTGTGAAATTTTTCTATATCATTAATAATTTCAGACCTACGCTCACACTTAAAGGCTTAAACGCTTCCTTTGGAAATTTTCAATTTTGTCAATACCAGACATGGGACATAATTCCAATATCTGTGTATTTAATTACAGGCCAATTACTTTTTTATGTTCAATTACATGTAATTGAGTAATTGCCCTGTAATTAAATACCCAGATGTTGTTACTAATCCCCATGTTTGGTATTAAAGATTTTACAAATTTTCCAAGGAAGCGATTAAGCTCACAAGTGTGAGTGTAGGTCTGATATTATTAATGATATAGAAAAATTTCATAAGTGAACGGTTTTGAAATGTAATTGACGTCGCCCAAGTCTGAAATTAGTAAACGGAGTCCTAGTATGCTAAAGAGTTTAAAGTAAATTTTGATTGAAATATCCGCAGAAGGTTTGGAGTACTTTTGTCAAGGGAATTGTACATTACAGATCGTAGAGGAAATATTTATTTAAATAATTGTAGGGTATATTCTGTTATATTAAGTCGCAATTAGATTATTTAGTTAATTAAAATGATGACATGTAATTAATGACATGGAATGGGTTCACTAAGGAGCAAACCCCCAAATGTATGACCAATGATAACATTTAAAAAAAATTAGCGGGTTTCTTAGAAAACATTCTAAAAGTTTCTAAATATGTCCAAACAACCATAATTTTTCGCTAACAATTTGCTTAAATTTAAAAAATATATGTTAAAAAAAAAGAAGTAAGATAATTTTAAGCGAATAGGAGAAATGTCGCTTATTTTAGATTATATGAAATCTTGAGACATATATCGCACTTGATCAACAAGAGGGTATTAACTCAAAATTTTTAAAATATCACTTTTTTCAAGAAATCAACTAACAACATCAATATCTATCTATTGTAAAAATTTCAACGAATTCCGATTACTCTTTCATCTCGAAAACCACTTTTGAGACCATTTTCATGATAATGTAGTGATTACCTTTATTTCAACAAAAATGTATTATTTCGAGTTAATACAAAAGTTCAAATAGAAATGAATCGTATATTTTCATAAAAAAGGTATTATTTTGATTTGAGCCTTTATTTATGTTAAAAATAATCAAACTGTTTTATTTATATTTGGTTGTATTTTGAGTTGATACTGTTTTGTTGATAAAATTTGTTTTATTCTATAAATTTAAATCGATAAAATTTCAAAAAAATGGTATTAACTCAAAAAATTGATTTTTTTTTTGCAATGAGTGGTAAAATTTAAAACAAAAACAATGTATATATATTTTCAAATGGAATTTGCTTATTATGATATGTTTGAATTTTTAAATTCTGTTAAAATGTGGCCATAAACAGTTTTTTGACTCTACTGAAAATTTTAAAATTTTGAGTTAATACCCTCTTGTTGATCAAGTGCGATATGATTAATTTGTCGTTATTAGATAAAAAGTTATAACATAATTAAAATTGAAAATTTTGATCGTATCCATTCTTTGTAACAACATCTTGACTATACTCAGAAAACTATGTACGTAGATTCAACTGCAAATGATAGTTAAAACAACGGCATTTGAATTTGAAAATGTGTACATTACATTTGCATTTAAATCAACTGCAATGTGTAGTTATTTTAACCGTTCAAAATTAACTGTAGACCGTAGTAAAAACAACTGTCAATGCAGGTAAAAAACATTAACAGTTTTTTTTTTAAAAATTTCAAATAAAAAAACAAATTTTTGTTAACATTCTTAACGGTTGAGAAACTGTTTTTTATATAAAATATCACTTTAACTATTTATTTTTTATTATAGTTTTCTAAATCATTATTGCCACATTTTATTATTGCTTCTTTGATTGGTTTTCATGGTGTAATGGTTAGCGCGTTGGACTGTTACACAGATGGTCCCGGGTTCGATTCCCGGTGACGACAACATCAATTTAGCAAAAATAATATGTATGTGTTTTCTATCACTTATATGTATCGCTGCTTCCACCTTCGGTGTTCCCATAGCACTTAACCCCACCGAAGTAAAATAATGAATCAGGGCTATGAAACAAAAAGCTTCAATAAATTCGCCAACTCTACATCAGGTGGCGAGCAACAACAACTGTTCTAAGACTTATCATCTCGCGCAATTGCTTGCCATGTTTGAAGCCCTTCATCTTTCACCACCTTTTATCTCTCCACTATCTCCTTTTCAAAGAAAGCAACACATTAATTAATAGGACGAATTTCCTGAGTGTTGCTTCTCTATTTAAAAAAAAAAAAAAAAAAAGATTGAATTAAGATGCAATTATTAATTATACAACATTCAATAATATTAAATTAATTTATTTTCTATTTCAACACTAACCGTTATATTTTAATTATCTAATAAATATTATAGCAGAGAAGTTTTCACTAACGACGCGTTTTCTTTCGATTTCTTTTCTTGACTAACAATAAGAAACAAACGTTCTTCTCATATTACTTTACTAGAAAATCGTTGCCCGCGCTGTTTTGTTTTTCTCAAAAAATTGTTAAAAATCTTAAGCAACTGCATAGTATAACTGCTACCGAAATGCAGTAACTTTGGCAGGTTGTTAAAAAAAAAAAAAACCTTCAAAAAATTAAAAAATAATTTTCTAAGTAAAACAACTGCAATTGCAGTTAAAATAACTACAACCGCATTACTACACAAATAACTGTTATATAGTAACTGCAAAACTTTTCTGAATGATACAATCATGAATAAAAATTGTGTAAAATTGTTATCCAGAGTTGTCAATAATTATTAAAAAAAAATTATAATTTGTTGACCTTTTTGATGGGACCTTAGTAAAAAATTAATTAAAAATATAAAAATTCTAATATTTTTTATTTTTGATGGTTATATTGATGAAAAAATATGAAAATTTATTTCTCTGCTAGATATTAGTTCATCGATTGTGTATAATTTTTAAAAAACTGACCTATCGGACGATGTATGTTTCAAATACACAAAGTCTAAAATATTTAAAAATGTATTCCGTTTTCGCTAAAAACATAAATAATGGATGATTTTTATTAAAATACTACTAAGCTTATAAAAATTATAATGTCAGGGTTGCCATGTGGCAATTTTAAAAAATGGTCAGAAACCACTGCATTTTTCCAAAAAAAAAATTAAAAACCGGTAAACTTAAAATTAATTTTTCATATATATTTTTATAAAGATTTGTACAAAATTATAAAAAAATTTAAATTTTTAAAATATGTATCTTCAACCGTATACACGCAAAAAAAATTGGGGGTATATTATCGAAGTGCTTAGTAATTAAACGACTACATAAATTTCAAGTTAGTTTTACAAATTTCTTGAAAAATATATGAATTTTACTAACGACTTGTATATATTTTACAAAAATTTTAAAATATATTACTAGAACTTTGTAAAATTGACTTAAAACTTTTGTAGTTGTATAATTATTAAGCACTTTGATAATATACCCCCAGTTTTTTCTGCGTGTAGGATTTATATTCTGTCCAAGTTTCAACTTTGCTTTCCACTAGAGGACGCTTTGAGGTAACAAAACTTTCTTAATGAATCATTGTTCTATACATATATGTATCCGCAAAGTTTACTTGTCCAGCGGATCTATGGCGTGCAATTAGTGAGTTAAAGGAATAAATGAAACAAAAAATTGAATTTTTAAAAATTTTGAATTTTGGCAGTTTTTAATAAAAATACATTTGTTTTCCAAAATGGTCCAATTTTCGGCATGGTTTAACATTTTTAAAAAATAAAAAAAATCTAGAAATGTTGAGGTTAAGAAGAAGAATAAACGTTTTTCTCTAAAAATTATAAACACTATTAATTTTTAAATCAGACTAGACTAGTTTTCTGCCTTTTTATGGACAGGCTCATCAGTGATTTTCCATTTAAATTGTATTATTTGTGTCTTATAATTGTCAGATTGTATCTATATGATAAATTTTTCAACAGCCTGCGGCTGTAAGAATCAAACCTGCGCTCATCTTACATTACAAACGAAACAACACCAAGTCATGACCGTTTAGCGATCACACCCAAGTATGGCCTCGAATCTAATGCAGCTAAATTACAGTTTTCTTTCCTATTAGCTTTTTCTGTTATTGTATATTATACTCAGAAACCACAACACTAACAAACACAAATATTCTATTTTTAGAAACGGGAAACTTTTTACACATAAAATTGATCATTTTTGAAGAAGAATTTCATTAGAACTTAAAATACCTATTAAAGTTTAAATAATGTTTATTCATGAAACCCCATTTCGTACTGTCTGTCGGATTTTTTGCATCTAAGGAATGCATCAAAGTAATAAAAAGATATAAATTAGTCAGACTTGGGCGACGTCAAATACATTTCAAAATCGTTCTCTTGTGAAATTTTTCTATATCATTAATAATTTCAGACCTACGCTCACACTTAAAGGCTTAAACGCTTCCTTTGGAAATTTTCAATTTTGTCAATACCAGACATGGGACATAATTCCAATATCTGTGTATTTAATTACAGGCCAATTACTTTTTTATGTTCAATTACATGTAATTGAGTAATTGCCCTGTAATTAAATACCCAGATGTTGTTACTAATCCCCATGTTTGGTATTAAAGATTTTACAAATTTTCCAAGGAAGCGATTAAGCTCACAAGTGTGAGTGTAGGTCTGATATTATTAATGATATAGAAAAATTTCATAAGTGAACGGTTTTGAAATGTAATTGACGTCGCCCAAGTCTGAAATTAGTAAACGGAGTCCTAGTATGCTAAAGAGTTTAAAGTAAATTTTGATTGAAATATCCGCAGAAGGTTTGGAGTACTTTTGTCAAGGGAATTGTACATTACAGATCGTAGAGGAAATATTTATTTAAATAATTGTAGGGTATATTCTGTTATATTAAGTCGCAATTAGATTATTTAGTTAATTAAAATGATGACATGTAATTAATGACATGGAATGGGTTCACTAAGGAGCAAACCCCCAAATGTATGACCAATGATAACATTTAAAAAAAATTAGCGGGTTTCTTAGAAAACATTCTAAAAGTTTCTAAATATGTCCAAACAACCATAATTTTTCGCTAACAATTTGCTTAAATTTAAAAAATATATGTTAAAAAAAAAAGAAGTAAGATAATTTTAAGCGAATAGGAGAAATGTCGCTTATTTTAGATTATATGAAATCTTGAGACATATATCGCACTTGATCAACAAGAGGGTATTAACTCAAAATTTTTAAAATATCACTTTTTTCAAGAAATCAACTAACAACATCAATATCTATCTATTGTAAAAATTTCAACGAATTCCGATTACTCTTTCATCTCGAAAACCACTTTTGAGACCATTTTCATGATAATGTAGTGATTACCTTTATTTCAACAAAAATGTATTATTTCGAGTTAATACAAAAGTTCAAATAGAAATGAATCGTATATTTTCATAAAAAAGGTATTATTTTGATTTGAGCCTTTATTTATGTTAAAAATAATCAAACTGTTTTATTTATATTTGGTTGTATTTTGAGTTGATACTGTTTTGTTGATAAAATTTGTTTTATTCTATAAATTTAAATCGATAAAATTTCAAAAAAATGGTATTAACTCAAAAAATTGATTTTTTTTTTGCAATGAGTGGTAAAATTTAAAACAAAAACAATGTATATATATTTTCAAATGGAATTTGCTTATTATGATATGTTTGAATTTTTAAATTCTGTTAAAATGTGGCCATAAACAGTTTTTTGACTCTACTGAAAATTTTAAAATTTTGAGTTAATACCCTCTTGTTGATCAAGTGCGATATGATTAATTTGTCGTTATTAGATAAAAAGTTATAACATAATTAAAATTGAAAATTTTGATCGTATCCATTCTTTGTAACAACATCTTGACTATACTCAGAAAACTATGTACGTAGATTCAACTGCAAATGATAGTTAAAACAACGGCATTTGAATTTGAAAATGTGTACATTACATTTGCATTTAAATCAACTGCAATGTGTAGTTATTTTAACCGTTCAAAATTAACTGTAGACCGTAGTAAAAACAACTGTCAATGCAGGTAAAAAACATTAACAGTTTTTTTTTAAAAATTTCAAATAAAAAAACAAATTTTTGTTAACATTCTTAACGGTTGAGAAACTGTTTTTTATATAAAATATCACTTTAACTATTTATTTTTTATTATAGTTTTCTAAATCATTATTGCCACATTTTATTATTGCTTCTTTGATTGGTTTTCATGGTGTAATGGTTAGCGCGTTGGACTGTTACACAGATGGTCCCGGGTTCGATTCCCGGTGACGACAACATCAATTTAGCAAAAATAATATGTATGTGTTTTCTATCACTTATATGTATCGCTGCTTCCACCTTCGGTGTTCCCATAGCACTTAACCCCACCGAAGTAAAATAATGAATCAGGGCTATGAAACAAAAAGCTTCAATAAATTCGCCAACTCTACATCAGGTGGCGAGCAACAACAACTGTTCTAAGACTTATCATCTCGCGCAATTGCTTGCCATGTTTGAAGCCCTTCATCTTTCACCACCTTTTATCTCTCCACTATCTCCTTTTCAAAGAAAGCAACACATTAATTAATAGGACGAATTTCCTGAGTGTTGCTTCTCTATTTAAAAAAAAAAAAAAAAAAAGATTGAATTAAGATGCAATTATTAATTATACAACATTCAATAATATTAAATTAATTTATTTTCTATTTCAACACTAACCGTTATATTTTAATTATCTAATAAATATTATAGCAGAGAAGTTTTCACTAACGACGCGTTTTCTTTCGATTTCTTTTCTTGACTAACAATAAGAAACAAACGTTCTTCTCATATTACTTTACTAGAAAATCGTTGCCCGCGCTGTTTTGTTTTTCTCAAAAAATTGTTAAAAATCTTAAGCAACTGCATAGTATAACTGCTACCGAAATGCAGTAACTTTGGCAGGTTGTTAAAAAAAAAAAAACCTTCAAAAAAATTAAAAAATAATTTTCTAAGTAAAACAACTGCAATTGCAGTTAAAATAACTACAACCGCATTACTACACAAATAACTGTTATATAGTAACTGCAAAACTTTTCTGAATGATACAATCATGAATAAAAATTGTGTAAAATTGTTATCCAGAGTTGTCAATAATTATTAAAAAAAAAATTATAATTTGTTGACCTTTTTTGATGGGACCTTAGTAAAAAATTAATTAAAAATATAAAAATTCTAATATTTTTTATTTTTGATGGTTATATTGATGAAAAAATATGAAAATTTATTTCTCTGCTAGATATTAGTTCATCGATTGTGTATAATTTTTAAAAAACTGACCTATCGGACGATGTATGTTTCAAATACACAAAGTCTAAAATATTTAAAAATGTATTCCGTTTTCGCTAAAAACATAAATAATGGATGATTTTTATTAAAATACTACTAAGCTTATAAAAATTATAATGTCAGGGTTGCCATGTGGCAATTTTAAAAAATGGTCAGAAACCACTGCATTTTTCCAAAAAAAAAATTAAAAACCGGTAAACTTAAAATTAATTTTTCATATATATTTTTATAAAGATTTGTACAAAATTATAAAAAAATTTAAATTTTTAAAATATGTATCTTCAACCGTATACACGCAAAAAAAATTGGGGGTATATTATCGAAGTGCTTAGTAATTAAACGACTACATAAATTTCAAGTTAGTTTTACAAATTTCTTGAAAAATATATGAATTTTACTAACGACTTGTATATATTTTACAAAAATTTTAAAATATATTACTAGAACTTTGTAAAATTGACTTAAAACTTTTGTAGTTGTATAATTATTAAGCACTTTGATAATATACCCCCAGTTTTTTCTGCGTGTAGGATTTATATTCTGTCCAAGTTTCAACTTTGCTTTCCACTAGAGGACGCTTTGAGGTAACAAAACTTTCTTAATGAATCATTGTTCTATACATATATGTATCCGCAAAGTTTACTTGTCCAGCGGATCTATGGCGTGCAATTAGTGAGTTAAAGGAATAAATGAAACAAAAAATTGAATTTTTAAAAATTTTGAATTTTGGCAGTTTTTAATAAAAATACATTTGTTTTCCAAAATGGTCCAATTTTCGGCATGGTTTAACATTTTTAAAAAATAAAAAAAATCTAGAAATGTTGAGGTTAAGAAGAAGAATAAACGTTTTTCTCTAAAAATTATAAACACTATTAATTTTTAAATCAGACTAGACTAGTTTCTGCCTTTTTATGGACAGGCTCATCAGTGATTTTCCATTTAAATTGTATTATTTGTGTCTTATAATTGTCAGATTGTATCTATATGATAAATTTTTCAACAGCCTGCGGCTGTAAGAATCAAACCTGCGCTCATCTTACATTACAAACGAAACAACACCAAGTCATGACCGTTTAGCGATCACACCCAAGTATGGCCTCGAATCTAATGCAGCTAAATTACAGTTTTCTTTCCTATTAGCTTTTTCTGTTATTGTATATTATACTCAGAAACCACAACACTAACAAACACAAATATTCTATTTTTAGATTTTGTTTATTTTTCTAATCTTCTTCGTCTCTATTTCACAATGTTACCAGATTGACGTATGGTTTTTACGTTCAGGGTTGACAAATTTTGCGTTTTTAAGTTGAGACTTCGCCACAGGACAAATTTTATAATGTATTTTAGTACAATCGATTTCTTCCATTTAGAACCATTTGCAATAAAACTGAGTGGTTGTAATGCACGAAAATCGATCAATCATTATTGTATGTTCCTAACCATTGTCAAAGCACTAGGGTCTGGCTATTTTTTGATAAGCTAAAAATAACTAAAACTGTTTAAATTTCAATTATATTTAAATTCTTGCCTACTCACCATTTAGTCAACTAACCATATTCAAATTCTTATTTCATTTAGGTTTCTATTGTTCAACAATTATTGACTCCACATGGTGTTATTAAAAATCTTAATAATATCCTTTCCCCCGAAGTAATTATGGAATGTAATGTTGATGGTCATCATAACAAGCGGCGCTTATTAAGTTATCCTAAATTTATGGATATGCTTTATCGTAAGTGCAAAATTTCTTTTAGTAAGTGATACATTTTATTCATAATTGTCGAAATTTTAACAGAGGCCGCCTTTAGTGACGGTTATAGCCAAAAAGCATTTTTCGATGATGTTCGACGTGGTTTAAAAATGGTTAAAAATCGTTATAATAAAAATTTATGTCGTCATCGTCAGTTACTAAGACAAGGGCTGGAACAAGAGCAAAATCAAAATCCTGATGAAGAGGAAATTCCAGATCGTGATGAATCGCCACCCTCAAAATTATTAAAAACTGAAGAAATATTTTTTGATTAAATAATAATAATAATAGTAAGACTGAGTTAAGATAATGCATTAGTTTTATATTTTACGTATGTATAGAACAAAAATATACTATGAAAATGAAAATTATTGTAGTTCGAGGCCATGCTCTATATTTCTTTATTGGGACATTGTCCTAACAAATAATCTATTGAGTTTTTGTTTTCAAACTTATTAATTGACCACTTTCAGGAATGTGTTGATAGATATATTTCGGGAATTTTCTATGTTCACCAGAACACGAAATAGATCTATTAACACATTCCTGAAAGTGGTCAATTAATAAATTTGAAAACAAAACAAAAACTCTATAGATTATTTGTTAGGACAATATCCTAATAAAGAAATATAGAGCATGGCCTCGAACTTGAATAATTTTCATTTTCATTGCACAATTAAAGGTCGAAAAAACATAATTTTTATTTTTAATAAAAATTATATACTATTCAATGGATATTGTTTAAATTAAATGTTCGAACAGTGTATACTTTTTAAATTTATTTTAAAAAGGAAAATATATTCAATTTGCATGAAACTGTCAAAACTTGTATTAGTTCCACAACTACTTCTGCGACTAGTTCTAAAGAGCGTTTGAAAAACAGTTTCTATTTTCCATTCTTGTATCTGTGAGATTTGTTTGAAATTGTCTGGAACCTATTCTTACATCAGTTCTAGCATGCGTTCTACAACTAGTGCTTTGAGGGTGTAATATTTTGTATATGCAAAAATTTTTTTTATTTTATTAATTAATAATCATATAATTACAAATTATATACTATTACCCTAACCGAGCACTAGCTATTATGGCCTTCGGCGCGTTGTAGCTAAAACAGACCAGTGCCTCTGGTGGGAATCGAACCCACGACCCCCGCACTGATAAGCCAGCAAGCTACCAACTAGCTTACCGGGGCGCACATATGCAAAAATTGTATTACAAAAATGTAATAAAAGCAAGTTAAATATGAAGATACAAAATGAATCCACTTTTAATTGAAATCACGCAAATTTCCCAAAAAAAAATAAGTTTTGATCAACTTTTGCGATATATATCTATGTTAAAAATTTATGTTTTGTTAAATATTTAATGCATCGCAAACGAAAATCTAGCGATTTTTATACTAAATATTTATTGTGAAGTTAGCAAAAAAAAATGTTCGACCCTCTCAAATGATGTGGTTTTATTTATAATTTTATTCTCATCATCATTGACCACACAAAGCATAAAAATACATCAGACATTTGTGTTGACACTAGATATCATTTTTTCTAAGATTTTTTTTATGCAAAATTCAAAAATTGTGTAAAAAAATCAAAATTTTGAGAAAATTTAAAATGCAAATAAGGTTTTTGATTTAAAATTTAGAAATTTTCAAATGAAAGTTAGATCTCTCATTTGAAATTGAGAAAATTTTAAATGAAATTGAGATTTTTCATTCCTAACTGAGACTATTTGAAATTGAGGAAGTTGTAAGTTGGATTGGAATTGAAGTAAGTTGGATTTGGAATTGAAGTCCTAAATGAAATTGGAAAATTTCAAATGGAATTGAGAAAATTCAAAATGAAATTGTGAAAATTAAATATGAAGAAATGAGAAATAGAAAAAATTTAGAATATTGGAATTATGAAAAAAACTTTTTAGCAAATATTTTCGTCTATAAAAATATCTTTTCTTTAAACATTTAAAATTTTCTCGATTACAAAAAAAAATCTAAAAATCTCATATGGTTTATGTTTTCTATAGTCCAAATTTTAAAACTACATATATCGGGAAATAAAGACTAGATCTTAAAACGAGCATTTTTAAAAGTCTGTCAATTTTTTATTAAAAACGTTTTTTTTCGCAATATTTTTTGCAATGTTCCAATTTTTATATGAAATTTCATATGAAATTTCCTTACTTTCAAATGGAAAATCTCAATTTCAAATAAAAAGTCTAAATATCAAATAAAATTTTTTGAATTTTCTTTATTACCAATGGAAAATCTCAAATTAATTTAGAAAAATCTCAATTTTATTTAGAACTTCCTTAAATTCAAATAAAAAATCTAATTTTCATTTGAAAATTTCCCAATTTTATATAAAAATTCTCAATATCATTTAG
This sequence comes from Delia radicum, assembly GCA_021234595.1. Taxonomy (NCBI): domain Eukaryota; kingdom Metazoa; phylum Arthropoda; class Insecta; order Diptera; family Anthomyiidae; genus Delia; species Delia radicum. Next base: position 87,898,698 of record CM037855.1, read on the forward strand.
AAGTTTCTCAATTTCAAATAGAAACTCGAGTTTCTAAAGCAAATTCAGATCTGAATTTAATTTAGAACAATTTTCTAAATTTTAAATGGAAAATCTCAAATTAAAAAACAATTTCAAATGTCTCAATTTTATTTAAAATATTCTAAATTTCAATTAGAAATAGCAATGTCATTTATAGATTTATTCTGCCGTATTAGTTAATTTATGTGTTATATAAAAATTTAAATATTCCTTTTAAAATATAATAATATAAATAATAATATAAGTAATAATATAAATAATAATATAAATAACAGACTTTCCGTCATAAACGTCTTCAGGATTAATTCATCGTTTTTAGATCGTTTTTATATAAGACAAAAATCTCCTACGCTTATAAAAACAGGTAGTTCCAGCATTTTCTCTATGACTTAAACTTATTTTATTAAAGTTACAATTGAAGGGTTTATTGTAAAAACTTGATAAGCCACTTTTCATTTTTAGTTTGTCTTCGCCTTTTGAAGGTTGAAAAAATGAAAAAAATATGACTTGCAGGACGTTTATGCTCTAGGTACTTGTAGTAAGTGTTTAAGCATGGTTTCTATCAAATATTAATCAATAGATGTCTAGAAAATATCGAAAATCCATTAAAAATAAAATGTAGCTAATCATGTTTAAAAAAATAAAACATTTCACGCCATTAAATTGTGTTTGAAAAGTAGGAAAATCCCATACGAAAGGCATTTTCTCCTACAAATGACAACACTGGCTTCATTAGTATATTCTTAAAGTAAAAAACGTAAAGTACATAACATTGGCTTCATTAGTCTATTCGTAAAGTAAAAAACGTAAAGGGTCCGCCATCTAACGTTTTTTTTTCAACTAGTGCTTATTTTGTGAATGGTAACACTTAGCTTATGTCTGATTTGACAGATAATTAGTTGTATTCTTCCGCTGAACGAATATGGTCCGTATGTTCGTTATCTTGTGAAAAAAGTGAAAGAAACTGGCATCCTCATCGATAAACCATAGCGTTAAAAGCAAAAACAGTGCGTAGACCCGAGAATATTGCTGCTGTGGCAGAAAGTGTGCGTGAAGCGTCATCAACATCAATTCACCGTCGTTCTCAACAATTGAACATTTCGGAGACATTATTGAGACGAATTTTGCATAAAGACCTTGGTATGACGCCATACAAAGTCCAATTGGTTCAGGAGTTCAAAAAAAAAAGTTATTTGGCGGACCCTTTATATGCAGACAATATTTTATTTTACAATATGTAAAATAGAGTTAATTGTCAAGTATTGAAGTAGAAAATTTATATTTTCTACAGAAGTTTTTAGGATTTTACTTGACAACAGTTTCATTGAATTGGAAAAAAAATCAAAAAATAATTCTGTTCTTTTTTTTTTAGCACATTTAATTGTCTGGTTACTTTAGGAATGGACTAATGAAGCCTTAACGGGCGAAAGCGTAACAATTACCGTAGAATGACATTACCCAAATTGTTGGAGCAAAAAACGTTTTAACTCTGTTTTGTGTTTAGTTTCGCTGTCATTTGAGAAAAACTACACAAATTTGCATTTGTTGGCAAAATGCGCGAAAAAGCTTCAACAACGTATAGTTCAGAAGAAAACTTTTAGTACCACAATAATCTATTCGTATTGCGGAAATTGAATAGTTTATGAGAGTTATATTATACGGCATTCAGACTGAATTGCAAAACACGTGTTTTGCAAAAACGAGTGGAAAAGAATAAAAAATCGTTGGAATATAATAAAAGAGCTTAAATAAATGTTTTGGCAAAACATGTGTTTTGCTATCTAATGTGAATGTGGATTTTGTTGAAATCCCAATTAATTGGAAATGAACATAGTGAATCACCGTAATTAAATATTTTTATCCAATCTGTTTTATTAATGACTTACAGTATGGGGCTCATCTTTATTTATTTCTGTCAATCGGTTCATTTCTTGAGCAGTGCTGCCAGAAGCAGGGAAAATTCTTATATATTATTTTTACCTCAAAAACCATTTTTTTAAATAACCAACCAGAACAAAGTATTTTGAAAAACTATATGTTCTGATTGGACCACTTTTTTTTATAAACTTGTCCTCATATTGAATTTACATTATACCCGAAATCTCGTTTAAACCGGATTTTGGTGAAAATCTGGTTATGAAACGTAATTTCAAACAAGATGTCCCATAAAAATTAATAACTATGTTGTCTAGTTTGAAATTGGGGCCTATTGGGCCATTTGGGCCAAATCGTCTGGGCAGTGACAGGCAAGGCTGTTTATATCTCCCTCTGGAGAGGGAGGTTGTAGCGATACAACACTGTATTTTCCCTTATTTCAGGATTGAAATTTGTAAAATGTGCCACAAGGGCAAAAAATGTAAACAAATAAAAAATATATAAAATTTAAGAAAACTAAACATTACACCCTATAAAATGGCATTTTTATTGAAAGAAGTATTAAATTTAGCATATAGTTACTTATTTTTGTTTCCGCCGAAGACTATTTTTGCAAACATCAGTGATATGGTGACGAGAAGGACAAAAATGAATATCATACGTCCAAGTAGTCATCCTTAATAAAAAAAACTTTTCAGCAAAGTTAATATTACTTCTTTATTAATGGCTTAAAATTTTGTCTTCCGCCAGTAAATGAATAAATTTTTAGAAAAGTTTTAAATTTCTTTTTTCGAGTTCTAAAATCTGCAGTTAAATGTATTGTTATATGGAGCTGCTTCTAGCAGACATATTGGCGGGTTAATAAACACAATACATTTTAATACGCAATATAAAAACAATGTTTTGACTTTCCAGAAAGATCCAACCACGTGATTTACAAATCACTGGCGTACAGGAACAACAGCAACTCATACCATTGCCTTCACAATGGAGGTTACGAGTGATGAGTCCCTAATAAGCGAGAACGCGAATGAATCAAATTGGACTTACTCGAACATAAGACAATGATTACTGTTGTAATGGAGGAGTACCGTTAGCGCAGTCTAACGACATGCTGAGATATGCTTTAGCGTAACGCAAAAAAATAAACCGTTCGATTAAGTGAGCGTTTTTTTTTCTAGCTTAATTGATATTAATGTACTAAGTAGCTCTTCTTGTTTAATCGATGTAGCATATTACGAAGGTCGTTGTTGTTGGCAGATGGTAGTAGGGTGTCGTGCTAAAGGGCGCATGCAAGCTAATCCGGCCTTTCTGCTCGTCGGAAGGGGAGGTTCGATATTAGCAGCATCCTTTGCCAACGGACTACAATGCAAACTTTAGTTTTGTTGCATGCTAAGGATTTTAATAGTTAGAGAAGGGAAAAAGAGGGGAAAACTACCACATATTTGAAGCTTTGTTCAGAATTAATGCGACTGAACCTAAGATGAAGTTTGGCCAGTCAATTGCCCACCCTACCGTGATCATTAAAACGAAATAAACCGGAAAAAAAACTAAAAGAATTAATGATCCCATTCACAATCACCACAAGAATTTACCAGAAGGTTTTAATCAAAACAGCAAAATTTAAAATTTACACAGAAATCATATTGATCTATTTATTAGAAAAATTCATGAAATTAACAAATCTAAATTTATTTATTAAAAGTAAAACTAACGTTAATATTAACAAATTTTCATCGAATTTCATTTAGACCCGAATTATAGAATAATACGAATAAAAAAAAAAAAAAAATATATAATTTGATAATAGATTTGAAAATAAATTTCTTAAACAAAATAATTATTACAAAAAAAAATATATATATATATATATGTATATATATAAAAAAAACCTTTTTGTGTTTCATAGATTTGCAAAATATTAATTAAAATATAAAAGATAGAACCAGCATAAAATTTTCTATAAAAATATTACTAAAAGAATAAAACAAAATTTTATCATTTAACTTTTAAAATTTCGCCAAATTTAAGAACGGCAACTATTTAAAAGTTTTTATAAATATTCAACAAAAAAAAAGATTTTATAAAATATTCAACAAATACTGAAATATTTGATTAAATATTTAATAAAAATTATTTAATCAAGCATTTTATATTGATTGAATTAAAATTAATTGTTTTAATTAACAAAATAATATCAAATAAACATTTGATAAAAAAAAATTACAAAATTGTAAGCTGGTCACCTTTTTTTAGTAAATAAAAAAAATGTAAATAAAGAAATTTAACAGAATAAAGAACAAAAAAAAAAACAAACTTACATTTCAAAGTTTATTGACCCGCTTCTCCAAAAGTACTTTTGATGAGATCGGCTTTCATGTTGTCGATGCTGTTAAATTTAGGATTATGTTAAATAAAATTTTTATCTCTTTGATTCTACACTAGTATAAGAGATTTTTTTTTTTTAAAGTTTCTCTTAAAAAGAGATCATTTACGGTATTTTCCCTTTAGTTAAGATTTTATAAAAAAAAATAACTATGAAACACTTTTTACACAAATATTTTAACTTAGTTACTTTTGATTAATTATTTAAACATTTTATATATTTCTCTATAATTTACCAAATTAAGAATTCAACTGCATTTTAATATAAAACAAGATTATATAAAAACCAAAATTTAGAATTGGCGTTGCCAACCATTTTCATTAAGATTACAACAAACATTTAAAAAGGAATGTTATATATTATTTCATATTACAATGCATTGAGAAACAAAAAAAAGAAATATGCAAAAGAATGTACACCGTGCAACATAATTTCAAAAAAAATACTTTTACGAAATTTAAATGTTTAAAGAAAAACTAACAATCGAAAATTTTAACATTCAAAAAATATTAACAATTAAAAATTTTAACATTTTAAAAGTTTAAAAATTGCATCAAAAATAAAATTTTAATCGATTTAAAACTTTACCAAAAATAAAATTTTAACAACTTTAAACATTTAATCATATTTTTTTATACTTTCCAAAATTTTAACACTTTTAAACAAAATTGATCACTTTTTCCATATTTCCTTTAAGTTTCCAAATATTTAACAATTTAAAAGGAATTAAATATTATTGCTTTTAATTTAGAAAATCACTAGCTAATTTTTTTAGAAATTTAAATTTTAACACTAATGCTGCATATTTCAAAATAATTTTATATTAGATTTTTAAGGTTTTTAGATTTTAACGTTTTAAGTTGTAGATTTCAAAATATTAACATTTTTAGATTTTAATGATTTTTAGTTGTCCTTGCATGCATGTTTTTTTTTTAAGAAAATTTTAGAAAAGGTTCATATTTGTGTTACTCGGTGTAACTTGTTTTAATTTGTGCCTTGCTAAATTTTAATGTTTTTGTTCTTGTAAAAATAACGTTTTTTTTTTTTTATTTTTTTTTTGTTTCACATTATATTTTTAATAAAACATTTTTAATATAAATTTAGAAAAATTAGCAATTGATTCTAAATGATTTTTAGTTATTATTTGACTTTAAATGATTTTATATATATTTTAAACACATTTTCACTTTACTTCTTGCATTTTGACACCATATTTTTGAGTGTTCTTTTTAGCACAAATTGAGTCATATATGTAATTATTTAAATTTTAAAAAAAAATTATATTATGTAAACCATATTTTTACCAAAAGTTGTAGAGGTTTCTAGCACATGCAACAATTTGTTAAGAAACACTTTTTTTTTAAGGTTTCTTTTCCCCGCACTCTTTACACCAAAATTACCGCGCCTCGTCGAACTATTACAACACACACTTTAGAATATCTTTCGTTGACTAAAGCTGATCTTGATAGCATAGGCTAAAGCCTTCTCCTTGTCAAATTAAAGCTCTTATCCTCTCCAATATGATTTGACAATATTAGAAGAGTGTTTGATTATGGGAAAAGTGCCAATTCTACATAAAATCGAAAAATAAAAATTTTATGAGAATTTTTATAAAAACAAAATGAAAAAGAAGAAGAATATCTAAAAGCTTTTGATATTTACCCTTTTGAAATTGGCACTTAACAAAAAGGCTAACAGCACAACGAGTCTGTAAAATCCAATCACCATGTATATAATGCGAAAAATTATAATTCTGAAATTTAAGAATTTATCGAAATTCAGACAAATCTATAAAAAAAATCAAATTGACGCAATCTGAATATTACCTGCTCTCGTTATAAATTTAACCGTAAACTAATTTTTAACCAATTTGACCAAAATCTGGGGGAAAGTAAAAACTTTAAATTAAATATTTCCGTATAGGAATTAAAATATTCAAATATTTATTTTAATAAAAATTTTAAAAATGAAATTAAGGAAAATCTTTCCGTATAGGAATTTAAAAATATATTGAAAATATATTTTTAATAAAAATTTAAAAAAAAATGAAATAAAGAAAATTGTTTCCGTATAGGAGATTAAATTTTAGAATAAATTGAAATTACTTATTTCAATAAAAAAAAATAAAATCAATTAAAAATAAATTTTAAAAAATAAATGAATTACTTTTTTAATAAAAATTCAAAAATCAAATCACTTGATTGATAAATTAATAAAAATTAGTTTTATTAAAACTTACATCTTTTAAAAACACTTTGCAAAAAAAAAAAAACTTCCTTTTAAACTTTTAACTAATTCCGCTCACTTTAAAAAAAAATCTGTAGTTTACTCCAGGTCTGCTTGGTATCAAAATGGCAGAGTAATATGGTTTTAGTCGGCAAGAAAGCTCGGTCTTGCTCGGATGATTTGGCAAAATTGGCGCACTAGCGCATTTTTTCCAATAAATACGAATATCATGCGTAAAAAAATATAATTGAGAATGCGTAACAAAGATAAACGTAGATAATCATTGCGTGAGTGTAGAAAGCTATCGACAAATAGATGGCGTTGTAATAGTGCGTAAAGAATGTAAAGAATATAAAAATGTTGGCAAAAATCTGTTTAAAAAAAAAATAAAATTTAGAATATGAAAAAGGGTTGCAAGCGCCTTTACAAATCCCCCCGCCAAAATCAGACTTTGGGGGTGAAAGCGAAAAACAAAGGCTGATCCCGCTTGCAAGCTTAAAAACAAATCTTAAAAAAAACTATTGCCTAATATCTTTCGCGTGATAAGTTCCCAACAAGTTTCCTCTAAGATCTTCTAGCTCATAATAACTATTACCTAGCTTTTTACGAACGCGAGCCTTGACAAAAGTTGGAGCAAGCTTAGCATTATAACCCTGTTCAAAATTGCTTTGCTTAAAATTCCGACGAAATACTTCTTGGCCTACATCATAGGAGACTTCTCTAGATCTTAGGTTGTAGGATCGTTCGTTTCTCTCGAACTGCTTCTGCATCTGCTCAGCTGCTCTTTTGGCCATAATCTGGAGAGAATCATTTCTATCGAAGCGAACAGAACGGTCATCTAACATCTCAAGTTGTCGCAAAAGAGGATAAGTAGCTCCATTGGTAATCATCTGTTGACCAAACGTGAGATAATAGGGGGATGTACCAACAGCAGAATGGACTGCTGAACGCAGAGCACAACAAATGTTGCTTAAAAGCTCATCCCAGTTTTTCTGGTCTGGTTTCACGTAAGACTTTATGGCAGAAATTATAGATCGGTTCACACGATCCGAAGCATTAGCTTGCGGTGCGTGAACTGCAGTGTATACGTGCTTTACACCGTAACGTTTTAAAAATTCATTAAACTGATTGGCCTTGAATTGTGAACCGTTATCAGATACGACAATTTCCGGGACACCAAAGGTGTGAAATAGTTCTTGTTCCATATATTTTATAACTATATCAGAAGTAAATTTCTTTACAGCCTTAAGAAACGGAAATTTTGAAAAATGATCGTAAACTATAAATATTCCGATATTTCCTGACCTTGACCTCGGGTAAGGCCCCAAAAAATCTACATAAAGCTTTTGGAAAAAGCGCTTTGTCTCGTAAATTTTACCCATAGGCGGTCGTAGAACTTGATTCGGATGCTTAGATGATTTACATATTTCGCATTTGTTTATATAATTCTTAACATCTACCGCTAGGTTTGGCCAGAAATAATATCTACGGATTTTCTCCAAAGTTTTATTTATTCCCCCATGAGAAGACATCGTTCCATCATGAGCCATATATAATACTTCTGGTACCATTCCTCTCGGTATCCACAATTTCCACACAAGATCGTCGTGCAGTTTCTCCCCGGTCGCGTGTTCAGTTCGTCGGTACAGGTAACCGTCAACTATTTTTAAGTCCGGCATTTGGTCAATATTTTTACCAATTTTATCTATTAACTGTTTGTGTTCGTCGGAGTGAAAATGGGTAGATTCAAGATCTACGAAAATTCCTTGGTCACTTTGCAACTCAGACAGACTTTCGAACCCTATTTCGGACAAGTCCTCGGTATTGGCCCTTGAGAGAGTATCCGGAACTATGTTCTGTGTACCACGTCTATGTTGGATGCTGAATTTGTATCCCTGCAGCTTTAAAGCCCACCGAGCAAGTCGCGTAGAGAGATCTGTCTGAGACATGAGCCACTTCAATGACGCGTGGTCAGTGATAACAGTGAACTCATGTCCTTCGACGTAAGCTCTAAACTTTTTAATGCTTAACAAAGCTGCTAGGCACTCTTGTTCGGTTACTGAATAGTTACGTTGGGCTTGGTTGAGTTTCTTGGACATAAATGCCACAGGAACCTCTTCACCCTCCGCATTCTTCTGAACCAGTACACTTCCTATACCAGTTTTACTAGCGTCGCAGTGTATGAAAAACGGCTGCGAAAAATCAGGGCTATGTAAAACTGGCGCGGAGCTCAAATGTGACTTTAAAACCTCAAAAGCTTTTTGGGCTTCATCGGTCCATACAAATTTCTTTTTACCTTTCAGCAAGTCCGTGATAGGCGTTGTAATAGCGGCATAGTTTCGAATAAACTTCCGGTACCAACCCGTCATTCCCAGAAATCTTCGAATTTGTTTCACGGATCGCGGAACTGGGAAGTCAGTAATGGCGGACACTTTATCCGGATCCGTTTGAATCACCCCGTTACCAACCAAGTGTCCCAAATATTTAACCTCAGGCACACAGAAATTACTTTTTTCTACATTAATTGTCAACCCTGAGTCACGTATTTTCCGAGCAACTTCTCTTAAGACCTCCAGATGCTTTTCGAAAGATTCCGAAATGATAAGAAGATCATCAAGATAAACAAACACTTCCGCCCGGAGAGCCGGTGGTATAACTTTATCCATTAAACGAGACATCGTTTGCGGGGCATTACATAACCCGAATGGCATAACGTTATAGTGATAAAGCGGTCTCCCAGGAACGGTGAATGCCGTTTTATCTTTAGATCCCGAATCTAACGGAATCTGCCAGAAAGCATCTTTTAGATCCAAGCTCGATATATATTCAGCTTTGGGGAGTCTACTAAGTATTCCATCAATCTGTGGAAGTGGATATGCATCACCTATAGTAACCGAGTTAAGTTTACGACTATCCAAACACAGCCTATTCTTCCCGGGTTTTCTGTGAAGAACTACGGGCGACGACCAAGCACTATTTGACTCCTCGATGACCCCTAAAGCTAACATCCGATCAAGCTCATCGTAAATCAGCTTCTCCACCGCAGGAGAAACTGGAAAGTGTCTTTGCTTAATAGGCTTGGCGTCTCCAGTATCTATCACATGACACAATACTGTTGTTTTCCCTAAGCCTTCCTTAGCAAAGGACGGAAATAAGTTAACAACTTGTTGTAACCGTTGACGTTGAATCGAAGTTAACGGTATTTGATTTATGATCTCACTAACAGATGAAGATGAAAATTCGAAATTGCATAACCGATCTATTCCCTTGGGTAGCAGATCATATAAATCCCAAAAATCTACTCCTAAATATAAATTTCTCATAAGAGTGGGAATTATAAAAACGGTTATAGGCTTTTCAATGCCTCTAAAAACGATCGTAGTATCAACGTATCCGACAACTGAGTGTTTATGACCCCCTGCAGCTCTGATAGAATATTTCAATTTCCGATAAGGCTCCCCAGAATCTAAAAAGTTTTGAGCAGCTTCAGATCCAAGACAGGTAAGTGAAGCTCCAGAATCCATCATCCCTAAGAACGTTTTGCCAAAGAGAGTAACCTCAGCACAAGGCCTGACGTCAGACGTATCGTCAAAAATAGCACAAACAAATTTTTTCCTAAACTGCTTTACCTTCTGCCAAAAACTGCGCATACGTAAAGCTGAGCGAGAAGATTTAGGGACTTCATTGAAAATCCTATCGCGAATTTGATTATATTCTTTTAATCGAATATGAAATGGTTTTGAAATCTGAGGTGCATTTGTCAAATAAAGGTTTTTATGGTCATTTCCGGTAGAGTTACTTTTAAAATCAGGTAATACATTTTCATTTTCGGTGGTACGTTTAAGTATAGAAACATTTAAACATCCGTTTCCGTCTGTTGGCTTCTCATCTGTTTGGGTGCACTTCTCGGTGCACTGAATCTCAAGTTTTTTGAATTGCAAGTTTTGCAATTTGGCTTGTAGGTGTTACTTTTACCACACCCATAACAAAAAATCGTACGATCAGATAGGCATTCTTGGTATCGGTGGCCGGGTTTTTGGCAATTCCAACAGACCAAAGCAACCTCAGATACCTCATCGACCTCGTCAGTTTGAATATCTGATGAATCATTATAAAAATCTGGTTCAATTTCAGAAATACGTTTCTGAATTGGCTGGGGTCTTGAAAAACTATATCCATGTTTACGGCGAATATCTGCAAGGAAGAATTCCCGTCTACGGCAAACATCACGAAGATGTTGCAAATTATAAACGCTTAAATTCAAAATTTCATGCTGTATCTCAGGCAAGAGATTACGACGCAATATTTGGACTAACATGTCATCTGAGAGAGGCACATGCAGACGATCGGTCATTTCTACTATCGCCTCATAAAACACGTCGAACGATTCATTTGGCTTTTGTTTCCGGTCCCTGATCATCTCCATAAAATCTACATCCGACCTCGAATCTTTGTATTGCCGTCTTAAAGCTTGGCAGAGATCTGGCCATTTAAACGACGAAACAGATTGGTGGAAGCGCCAAAACCAATCATTGGCTTTGCCTTCGAATAACAAACCGGCATTGTTGCATAATATTTCGAAATTCCCCTGCAACGTTTGAGCCGTTAAAGCCTCTATGCGGTAAATAAAACTGTCAACGGACAGACTGTTAGAACCCCCCGTGAATTTTAATTTCCAATTTGAAATTATCTGCAGAACCTTATCCGGACGCACATTTAAATCGGATGCAGATGATGAGGTAGTATTTGCTCTAGAGCCAGAACGACCAGCCTCAAAACGATTTTGAGAAGTGGCATCAGAACCATCAACGGGTCTTATGCCCAATAAATTGCGAAATGATTCCTGTTCTACTGCAGATAAAGTGGGCATTCGTGGAGAGGAATTAACGCTAGCAGGTGGTGGTATTGACGGAACTACAGGTTGTGGACCAGGTGAAATATTTATGTTGACTTTTGCCAAAATAGCTTGAGTAGTTGCCTCCATTATTTGAGCAATTTGAGTGCTTAAAGCAGAAAATAATTGAGCCTGTTGTGCTGATAGCACGGCAGTTATCGTTTCTCTAAACGAGTCATTAAAGCCAACTGAAGTGTTATGGCCAGTTGCACCTAAACCATCAGTATTCATAGCATGTTGTTCAGCAATCGGATTTGGAGGAATATTTCCCGAAGAACTTGCATGATCATTGGAGATAAACGATTGATTATGCTGATCAACCGGAAGTGACGGATTCAGAGTATGTTGTTCCTGTGAACGGGTCTGAAGAGGATTGACACCCTTACCCGGAGGATCATTAACTACTCGAACATTACACACTGGGCAAAATGGACGAGTTTTAAGACAATTATTTAAGCAAGTCCGGTGAAATGCATGACCGCAACAGGTTTGAATAAATTGAGTTTTAGAGGATATCTCCTCGTTACAAGCATTACATTTTGGATGCTTACTGGTAGCACCAGTAGAAGATTTACCCTGTTGTTTATCGTCACCGGCCATTTTAAAATAATAAAATCAATTAATTAGATATGAAACTCACGAAAACCTTGGATATGACAAATTAAATATAACCAAATAACTTCGAAAGATATTAAAATACAATTTTCAAAATTCTTTAAAATTTCCAAAAGGCAATTGATTTTCAAGAATATCTTAATGCAAAATCAAATCTAAAAAACAAATGAATGAATGAACGAAATTCAAAATGAAAAGTTTACAAATTCTCCCAAAAATATTAAAGTAATTTGGAATTTTAAATCTGCCCTAATACTAATAAAAACTAATAGTCAGCTTATATAACAACCGGAAAAGGAAAATGCCAGCAGGTATGCTATACTTTTCAAGCTTATTATCGTATTGCTGTGTATGTGTTAGTAACAATTCACCACGAAATTCAATTATAGCGAAATTTATGAAGATAGACAAAAACGAAATTTATTAAAGAAATCAATTAAATATTATGATGTCTAAAAGAGAGAAAATGTTTAACGAAAAAACTTTCGTATAAAACACAAATGAAACTCTGTTTTGTAAAAGGATTTTATAACCGAAGGTTTAACTTTTATTAAAATTAAAAATAAAGAAATAAGTTTTAATGAATAGCAATTGTGCATTTCAAAAATCAGAATGTTTTAAAACTAACCTCAACTAATAAAATATTTCAATAGTTGACATTAAAAACTTTCAGAATATAAACGATCTTGAGAAAAAAAACTGTATAATTGGCTGAAATGATTTCGTATTTCGAACTTCAAACGAATTTAGCAATTTTTATTTTATTTTATGCTGAAATTCGAAATATTTTAAAAATCAATTAAATAATCCGCTGATCTTACGCAGAAACTCAAAATAATTTCAACAAAATAATTTGAGGAAAATAATTTAAAGAAAATAGATAAAAACTTTTTCTGAATTCAATTTGAATTAGAAAATTTACAAATTTGGAAAGCAAAATATTTTAATCGCAGTATTTGCTAAAGTAAATGCTGCAGAAATATATCGATATATAAAAATATAATAATAATAATAATAAAAATCATGCAAAAATAAAAAAAATAATAAAATAAAAGTTGACATATGAAGATTTAAAACACAAAAGAAAATTATGCGAAAAACCGAAAATAAAATAAACCAAATTCACGTGAAAATATTATTTAAAATCACTCGTGAAATTTTAATATAAAAATTTATCGAAATAAAAGCAAAAGAACTATTATATAGATCATGCTGCTGCTTGATTATTTTCCCTAATGGTGAAAAACTTGTGGCGGTTTTTAAACAAAGTTAATCGAAAATGTGACAAATGAAAATTAAAAAAAAAGAATACAGAGAAGAATTTATTGCAAGTGTTAGAGATAACTCAGAATATATCTCAAAACTCTACTCACAATTGAAAGAAGAAAATTTATTAAACTGTTAAAACAGGGGTCAGTCCTAGCTCAATTGTCCAAGATCTGCATTCCGTCAAGTTATGAACAGAAGTCATAAATTCACTTAAAGAAAATTGAAAACGAAGTAACTTAAAAAAACCAAGGTTGTGTATGAAGACTAAAGAGATGATCATATACAAATTCCAAGGAGTATTAAGATACATAAAACTAAGGCGAAAATGAAAATTAGGTTTATAGAAAAAGAAAAGGGATAGAAAAAGATTTTAAAGTTAAGGGAGCCGAACAAGACATTTTAGATTTGCAATCGGCAAACTAAACGATGGAATTAAAAAGAAAAACTGTCTTTAGTTGTTCGGGCCCCACGTTGGGCGCCAAAAATTTATATTGTAGCATATTACGAAGGTCGTTGTTGTTGGCAGATGGTAGTAGGGTGTCGTGCTAAAGGGCGCATGCAAGCTAATCCGGCCTTTCTGCTCGTCGGAAGGGGAGGTTCGATATTAGCAGCATCCTTTGCCAACGGACTACAATGCAAACTTTAGTTTTGTTGCATGCTAAGGATTTTAATAGTTAGAGAAGGGAAAAAGAGGGGAAAACTACCACATATTTGAAGCTTTGTTCAGAATTAATGCGACTGAACCTAAGATGAAGTTTGGCCAGTCAATTGCCCACCCTACCGTGATCATTAAAACGAAATAAACCGGAAAAAAAACTAAAAGAATTAATGATCCCATTCACAATCACCACAAGAATTTACCAGAAGGTTTTAATCAAAACAGCAAAATTTAAAATTTACACAGAAATCATATTGATCTATTTATTAGAAAAATTCATGAAATTAACAAATCTAAATTTATTTATTAAAAGTAAAACTAACGTTAATATTAACAAATTTTCATCGAATTTCATTTAGACCCGAATTATAGAATAATACGAATAAAAAAAAAAAAAAAATATATAATTTGATAATAGATTTGAAAATAAATTTCTTAAACAAAATAATTATTACAAAAAAAAATATATATATATATATATGTATATATATAAAAAAAACCTTTTTGTGTTTCATAGATTTGCAAAATATTAATTAAAATATAAAAGATAGAACCAGCATAAAATTTTCTATAAAAATATTACTAAAAGAATAAAACAAAATTTTATCATTTAACTTTTAAAATTTCGCCAAATTTAAGAACGGCAACTATTTAAAAGTTTTTATAAATATTCAACAAAAAAAAAGATTTTATAAAATATTCAACAAATACTGAAATATTTGATTAAATATTTAATAAAAATTATTTAATCAAGCATTTTATATTGATTGAATTAAAATTAATTGTTTTAATTAACAAAATAATATCAAATAAACATTTGATAAAAAAAAATTACAAAATTGTAAGCTGGTCACCTTTTTGTAGTAAATAAAAAAAATGTAAATAAAGAAATTTAACAGAATAAAGAACAAAAAAAAAAACAAACTTACATTTCAAAGTTTATTGACCCGCTTCTCCAAAAGTACTTTTGATGAGATCGGCTTTCATGTTGTCGATGCTGTTAAATTTAGGATTATGTTAAATAAAATTTTTATCTCTTTGATTCTACACTAGTATAAGAGATTTTTTTTTTTAAAGTTTCTCTTAAAAAGAGATCATTTACGGTATTTTCCCTTTAGTTAAGATTTTATAAAAAAAAATAACTATGAAACACTTTTACACAAATATTTTAACTTAGTTACTTTTGATTAATTATTTAAACATTTTATATATTTCTCTATAATTTACCAAATTAAGAATTCAACTGCATTTTAATATAAAACAAGATTATATAAAAACCAAAATTTAGAATTGGCGTTGCCAACCATTTTCATTAAGATTACAACAAACATTTAAAAAGGAATGTTATATATTATTTCATATTACAATGCATTGAGAAACAAAAAAAAGAAATATGCAAAAGAATGTACACCGTGCAACATAATTTCAAAAAAAATACTTTTACGAAATTTAAATGTTTAAAGAAAAACTAACAATCGAAAATTTTAACATTCAAAAAATATTAACAATTAAAAATTTTAACATTTTAAAAGTTTAAAAATTGCATCAAAAATAAAATTTTAATCGATTTAAAACTTTACCAAAAATAAAATTTTAACAACTTTAAACATTTAATCATATTTTTTTATACTTTCCAAAATTTTAACACTTTTAAACAAAATTGATCACTTTTTCCATATTTCCTTTAAGTTTCCAAATATTTAACAATTTAAAAGGAATTAAATATTATTGCTTTTAATTTAGAAAATCACTAGCTAATTTTTTTAGAAATTTAAATTTTAACACTAATGCTGCATATTTCAAAATAATTTTATATTAGATTTTTAAGGTTTTTAGATTTTAACGTTTTAAGTTGTAGATTTCAAAATATTAACATTTTTAGATTTTAATGATTTTTAGTTGTCCTTGCATGCATGTTTTTTTTTTAAGAAAATTTTAGAAAAGGTTCATATTTGTGTTACTCGGTGTAACTTGTTTTAATTTGTGCCTTGCTAAATTTTAATGTTTTTGTTCTTGTAAAAATAACGTTTTTTTTTTTTTTATTTTTTTTTTGTTTCACATTATATTTTTAATAAAACATTTTTAATATAAATTTAGAAAAATTAGCAATTGATTCTAAATGATTTTTAGTTATTATTTGACTTTAAATGATTTTATATATATTTTAAACACATTTTCACTTTACTTCTTGCATTTTGACACCATATTTTTGAGTGTTCTTTTTAGCACAAATTGAGTCATATATGTAATTATTTAAATTTTAAAAAAAATTATATTATGTAAACCATATTTTTACCAAAAGTTGTAGAGGTTTCTAGCACATGCAACAATTTGTTAAGAAACACTTTTTTTTTAAGGTTTCTTTTCCCCGCACTCTTTACACCAAAATTACCGCGCCTCGTCGAACTATTACAACACACACTTTAGAATATCTTTCGTTGACTAAAGCTGATCTTGATAATAATGATTTGCATAGGCTAAAGCCTTCTCCTTGTCAAATTAAAGCTCTTATCCTCTCCAATATGATTTGACAATATTAGAAGAGTGTTTGATTATGGGAAAAGTGCCAATTCTACATAAAATCGAAAAATAAAAATTTTATGAGAATTTTTATAAAAACAAAATGAAAAAGAAGAAGAATATCTAAAAGCTTTTGATATTTACCCTTTTGAAATTGGCACTTAACAAAAAGGCTAACAGCACAACGAGTCTGTAAAATCCAATCACCATGTATATAATGCGAAAAATTATAATTCTGAAATTTAAGAATTTATCGAAATTCAGACAAATCTATAAAAAAAATCAAATTGACGCAATCTGAATATTACCTGCTCTCGTTATAAATTTAACCGTAAACTAATTTTTAACCAATTTGACCAAAATCTGGGGGAAAGTAAAAACTTTAAATTAAATATTTCCGTATAGGAATTAAAATATTCAAATATTTATTTTAATAAAAATTTTAAAAATGAAATTAAGGAAAATCTTTCCGTATAGGAATTTAAAAATATATTGAAAATATATTTTTAATAAAAATTTAAAAAAAAATGAAATAAAGAAAATTGTTTCCGTATAGGAGATTAAATTTTAGAATAAATTGAAATTACTTATTTCAATAAAAAAAAATAAAATCAATTAAAAATAAATTTTAAAAAATAAATGAATTACTTTTTTAATAAAAATTCAAAAATCAAATCACTTGATTGATAAATTAATAAAAATTAGTTTTATTAAAACTTACATCTTTTAAAAACACTTTGCAAAAAAAAAAAAACTTCCTTTTAAACTTTTAACTAATTCCGCTCACTTTAAAAAAAAATCTGTAGTTTACTCCAGGTCTGCTTGGTATCAAAATGGCAGAGTAATATGGTTTTAGTCGGCAAGAAAGCTCGGTCTTGCTCGGATGATTTGGCAAAATTGGCGCACTAGCGCATTTTTTCCAATAAATACGAATATCATGCGTAAAAAAATATAATTGAGAATGCGTAACAAAGATAAACGTAGATAATCATTGCGTGAGTGTAGAAAGCTATCGACAAATAGATGGCGTTGTAATAGTGCGTAAAGAATGTAAAGAATATAAAAATGTTGGCAAAAATCTGTTTAAAAAAAAAATAAAATTTAGAATATGAAAAAGGGTTGCAAGCGCCTTTACATCGATCGTTGATAATTTCATTCAATCGTTCATATAACAATTTTTTTTATCGTTTGTATAATTGTTTTGAAGCCAACTATTAATATTTTACCTTCCTTTTTATTGCCATTAATAATTAATAATAAAAAAAACATCAACAAATTTAAAATTGTAATAAGACTAATTTATTATATGTAAAAAAAATGTTTTAATAAAAATATAAAAATAAAGAAAAACGTGTTGTTTAGTCAAAAAAAAATATTTTTTATGTAATTCGTTTAATTTAGACATCAAATATTACTTCAAAAATAAGGTACATGTTGAAAAACCTATTTATAAGAAATAAAATTGTCCTATTAGGATACCCATACACTAGTAGTATTAATGGGCAATGTTACGATTTTGTTCTTTAATCTATTACCACATATTGTAATAGAATACAGTACAAAATCGAGAAGTTGTGCAATAATATTTGCTAATATATGGGTACCTTAAGTATAAAGAACTAAATAAATGAACGTTTGACTTGCAAGTGTGAATAAAGATGAACTAGTTCATATCGTTCAATTGGGTGAGTAGTTCAATTGAACTAGTTCGTTCACGAACTACACAAGTGTATGAGACGATTACAATTTGTTTATATTTTTAACATTTCCATATAAATAACTTTATTAAAAGTTATATGGGTTCTTGTATATGTAAGAATAATCCAGATGAAGATAACGATACAACAACTGAAGGAGTAAGTCCTACGGCACAATGCACACTAGGAGAAACGTATCACAAAAATATATTGTCGAGCACAATCGACAAATTAGTATCGGACACCCTCAATGTAATTGAAACAATTGTTGACAATGAACCAGATCCTCCCAGTTCCATATTGTTGCTGCATGCAATTACTGAAAGGCCCAGCGGATGGATTGAACTGATATACTCGCTGATGAGAGTTGTACCTGTTGAACACCCCATGGGTCCCAGCGTTATAACGCTTTTGCTCGATGATAGTCCATTGCCCACAAAACATACCATTTTAAAAGTGGCAAATATTGTTTCAACCCTAAAACATGGTGATTTACGTTTGGAAAGAAACTTCTGCGTCATTCTGGGCTGTTTAGCTGAAAAGTTAGCCGGTCCAAATAGTATCTCGTTACTGAATGAATCTACTCTCGACTACTTAATTTCAAATATTTCCGAGGACACTGATGCAAATATAAAACTATTGTCTATAATCGCATTGGAAAAATTTGCTCAAACGAGTGAAAATAAAAACACAATCAAGAAAAGTCTACAAACTGTAACACCAAATCCATTGGAAAAGCTGGAACATTATTCTAAAAGCTGTGATTTCTTGCAAAGACAAATTGGATTTTGTGCACGCTGGTGTTTAGATAATTACTTTATCAATGTGGATCGTCAATATTCATATGAAGTTGAAAATGTTTCGCATATAAATGCCATGTTAAATTCGCATGACGTTAGTGAGTATTTAAAAATTGCTCCGGACGGTTTGGAGGCAAGATGTGATGCATACACCTTTGAAAGTGTACGATGTACATTCCAGACCAGCGGTGGTTGTTGGTACTATGAAGTTTTAATAATTACGCCTGGTGTTATGCAAATAGGATGGGCAACGAAAAATTCCAGTTTTTTAAGTGACGATGGTTATGGCATTGGTGACGATAAATATTCCATTGGTTTTGATGGATGTAGGAAATTAATTTGGCATAATGCCAAATCCTTTCCACAAAATTTGCCATCATGGAAAAGTGGCACAATTCTTGGTTGTTTGTTAAGCATGGATGACAATGAAGTCGTCTTCTATTTAAATGGAGTGCCATCAGAACCACAAAAAGGTATATTTGACAATGTAGACGATGGATTTTTTGCTGCGGCTAGTTTTATGTCCTTTCAGCAGTGTCGTTTTAATTTTGGTACAGAACCTTTCAGGCATGCCCCACAAAAGCCATTTAAAACTTTTAATGAGTTTGGCAATCTCTTGGCCGAAGATAAAGTGATTCTACCAAGACATTTATATTTAGATATATTAAGACAAATTAATGCCGCCGAAGATTCGTGTACTTTATGTTTCGATCGTAAAGGTATTTTTAAAGTGCAACCATGTCAACACAGTGGATTCTGTAAAATTTGCATTGATCAACTTAAATTTTGTCCAATGTGTCGTAGAGAAATTCAGGATATTTTAAAAATAGCTGATAACGATGTTAATGTTGAGGCGATTAGTTGATTACAAAACATACTATAGATTAGAATAAGAAGACTTTAAATATTTTACTAATAATAAATATAACATTTTGATGACTGCATCGAGTGTTGCCATAAGACGAATGTAAAGAAGTTAACGCTCGTTGGAAAAGAGAAGGAGAGTTACGTTATTGGATACTTGTTTGCATATATCATTAGATTTTATTGATTAATTAATTTATTATTCATAATAAAAACATACAATTCTAATTTCATTTTTGGACAATCTAAATGTGTGATTAAATATCGTCATGTGGTCTGCATAAAGTCTCGAAACGGCTTTTTGGGAATGATTATAATCTCTAAAACTTTATTCTGACAACGAAAAAAATCTCATAGCACTATGTGAAGGAAGTCCGACGATATGTGTGTTAAAAGAAATACGAATTTTTCAACCTCACCTTTTTCATATTTTGATCTCCGCTTTTTAACAAATAAAGCTTAGTTTTATATACACTTTTGCAAAACGAAAATAAAAACTATTCTTGATTTGAATTAAAATCAATAAAAGTGATTCATACAACAAATAAAACAATTATTTAATAACAATAATTATGTGTAGCATGTACAAAAGGGGTACCTCAAAAAAGGTGTTTGATGCACCCCTCCTCCACCCCTCCAAGCAAATAAAGATTAACATGTTTTATGTTTTTTTTAAATATTTTGGCTCCAGCGATAACATCCCGTGAGCTAAACCGCTTTTAAAAAGCATTAATTTGTAACTTTTGTCAAAAATCTGGCTAAATATAGGAAAGATTAAAAAATGTAATCGTTTTGCATTAAAAAATTAAACAACTCTATAATTTTTAATCAATTTTTAATACATCGTCGAAAAGGTTTCGAAACTGATTATTTCATTTCAAATATTTAATTTCAAAATTTTAATTTGTTTTTCATAATTTAACTTTAATGAAATATTTAACGGGTTTTTAAGATTAATACAAGATATTATTCGTCGAAATCTCTAGTTTCAGCGTTACGCACTATTAGCTGCGTTAAAAACTAGAGGCATTAATCAAAAATGAGAATTTTCTAGTTCTTTTGAGAATCCTGAAAACATCCTTGAACATTTAGCAACACTATTATCTTTAAATTATTACCAGATCAAACGAGTTTTATCTAAATTCAGGGGTACCGCAAGGTTCTGTTCTTTCCCCTACCCTTTTTCTTATTTTTATTAATGACCTTCTTGGTCAGACCTTCTACTCTTTTGCAGATGACATCAACATTTGTCATTCATTTTCAATCGATCACAGGCCAAGCTCTTTGGAGATAGAGGGCATGCAGCAGAACATGAATGACACACTCAATCAAGGCCTTTCTACAATCTCCGAGTGGGGCCGCGCTAATAAGGTCGATTTTAATGCACGCAAGATCCAATGTTGTATGTTAACCCACAGACGGGCTGTGGAATTAACATTGTCATCTGTAGCTATGGATGGTATAGGTATTGAGGAATCGGATACTCTTGATGTTCTGAGCATGGGAATACAGTATGATGTCCGTTGGAATAAGCACGTATTTCTAGTGTCGAAATACGCATTCAAATGTCTTGGTTTTCTGAAACGGTGCAAGACTTCACTCCATCCGATCTCCTTACTATTTATACCAGCTATATCCGGCCGAAAATGGAATACAACTCTCATATATGGGCAGGGGCTCCACTATCTATTCTGAAGCTTCTGGACCGTGTTCAGGGGAGGGCGGTGAAGCTTATCAATGACAGTAGTGTATCCAACTCTATTGATTCATTGGATCATCGTCGGAATGTGGGTTGTGTGACACTTTTCTATCGATATTACCATGGGAGGTGCTCATCTGAGATAAGTGAACTAATTCCACGAGCCCGAGTTTTTATTCGTAATACTCGCTTATCTAGTAGAGCACATCCGTTTGTAGTTGATTATCCTGTGTTTCACACAACGCATTACAGAGAAAAATTCGTTTTTTAGTCGAAGGATTCGTATGTGGAACAAACTTCTCGCGAGTCGATAATCTGTTTTTAATAATCTTTTAAAACAGAATCGTAGAATTTTTTAATATTTTTTATATTTGCCCAAATTTTTGACTAAACGTGTCATGCTTTTTAAAATTGGTTTCTAAAACATGTCAATCTTTATTTTTCAGATGGGTGCATCTTGCATTTTTTAAAAAGCCTAAAAAATGTGGCACTTTAAAGGACAATATCAGATAACTAATTAGAAGTGAAATATAAAATTAAAATGATCAACACCGGCGTAGATAGCCCGGTCTTAGGCCCGTAAATAATTTAACCCAACTTAGTTTTTCTTAAATATCGCAATTTTTTACTAAATGCCTTTCCCCAGAAAATATGCTCATTTATAATATAGATTTCTAAAACGCTGAAGATTCCATATCATACTGTGAAAGGAAATATTTTTATTGTTTTCAGAAGCCTCTTTTTAAAAATCTATTAGTGAGTGCTTCGTTGTTGCTTAAGTAGAGTTTTTAATAGATTTTTCAACTTAGAATTGTTAATTTTTTTTTTATGTTATGACCCTAAAATATATATCTTTCGAGATCTGTCAAACGTCTTTTGAAGTATAGCAAATTCCTTAATATACACTTATGTAGTTAAATGCCACTTCATATGTAGTTGAAAACAATTGAAATTTCACTTAAAAACAGCACGACTTACATCCATGTTGATAAAATGAACCACAAATATAGTAAAAATGAACCACAACTTTAGTTAAAATTAACCACAAATGTAGTTAAAATGAATCACAAATGAAGTAAAAAATTGACTAACGTTTACTTGTTTAAAATAAATGATAAAATGAATGTAAATTCATAAAACAGTAATTTGATGTGGTTTGTTTTTTTTATGTACTACAACGAAGTCAAAACTGAAATTTCGTCTACAAATGACTGCCTTTTCACTTAAAAATAAAGATACTGTATTACTACTCAAACAACTACAAATATTTACAGCAGAAGATCCCTTAGTGTAGGAAAAAGCTAATTTTAGTGAAAATCATGCTCATTTAAAAATTTAAACCATATTCGAGTTTAGCATCTTAAAATTAGTTCAAAATTATGTATCACACTTTTAGTTTACCAAAAACTAATTTTTTTCTTGGCCACAATCCAAAATTTACACTCATAGAAATAAAACTGTAAAAATATTAGAAAAGACTACTTAAAATTAATAGAATTTTTGCTGAATATTAAATATTAAGATAAGACCAGAAAAAATAAAACTGTTAAATTAAGAAAATTTAATTTAAATTCGAGTTAAATTGTAGTTAATTGAAAATAACAATAATAGCTAAAATCTGAATATTTAGCTGAATATTTGTAGACAAAAAACATAATAAAATACTGAAAATTACACATTTTTTGAGATTGTTTTTGTCTACTGATATTTAGCAATTTTTTTTTTGCTGATTTTAGGAGCTTAATTTGTAACCTTAAATTAACTAAAATTTATCTCAAATATAACAAAAACTTTGTAGATTTAACAGAGCTATTTTTGCTCTTCTTATCTAACTGATATTTGGCATAACAAATTTAGAAACATTTTGCTATTTCTGTACAAAAAAGTTTACCCAGATGTTGACAAGAGATTCGAAAAAAAATGCAAGTGGAGTAGTATCATTAAATTGTCAACTTTTGAGACTCCTTAAGGAAAGATCCGAAACAGTTTTAGAAACGGACCTTCCTAATTAGCATCTCAATCGTTAGAAAAGCTCAAAACACTTTAAAATCTCTCCACCCCCGCCATACAAACTTGGTGAAAATGAAAGAAAAAAAAATAAACAATTTCAATTTCTATTCGAAAAAAGGAGCATTCGTTTTACTATAATAAAAAATTTAAAACAAATCGGTAAAATAAAAAAAAAAAAATCTCTAAAATTTAAAAAAAAAATCGTCAAACTGAAAAAAAGTCGCCGAAATTAAAAAAAGTCAACATTGAAATAAATCGACAAAATTGCTATTTTAAAATTTTATAGTTTTTTTCAGTGTTGGCGTTTTTTATTTTGTTAATTTTTTAAACTTACGGGCGATATTTTCCAATATTAGCGATTTTTCAGTTTATGCAATTTTTTTTAAATTTGAACTACAGTAGTAACTCGATTCTTGCACATACTTGATACTTGCACACCTCGATTCTTGCAACATAGGAATATTTTTCATTACGCACTCAGTACTTGCGACATCCGAAAATTTTGAACTCGATACTTGCAACATTTTTGTATTATGTATATATATCAGCGTTCAATATTTGGTTAGAATGGGCGGAGAAAAACAATGCTTCATTAGACGATATTATGATGCTTCAGAGACTAAGAAACAGTGTAGTACTGAACAAGCGACTTTGTACAAAACAAACAAAAATTTAAAATTTTTTTAATTCCACATAAAATATGTATCTACTGTTATACGAATGCTTTGAACTTAAGTGTTTTGAATTGAAATATTAAACTTAGATTCTAAACAGATGTATGTGCCTTTTATTTTGTATGGGAAATTAATACTCGGTACTTGCGACAACCTCGAAACTTGCACCGAGCCCGGTTTTCATTACGTGCAAGAATCGAGTTTCTACTGTAGTTTTTAAAATTTAGAATTTTTTTTTAATTTAGTAATATTTTCTAATTTTGGCAATTTTTTTAAATGTCGAAATTTTATTTTAAATTTTGACGTTTTTTTAAATTTTGGTATTTTTTAATTTTGACGATTTTTTAAGCTTTTTATCAATTTTAACGATTTTTTTAAATTATGGCTTTTTAATTATTTTTATTTAATTTTTTCATTTTGTCCAATTTTTAATTTTTTGACGATATTTTCCAATTTTAGCGATATTTTTTTTAACTTTTTGGAATTTCAATTATAGTTTTAATAGTATTAACTAAATATTAGTTTGAAATTAAAAACAATATTCTATAAGATTTTAAATATATATGATTAAGATATTAATTGAAACTAATCAATTAAATATTTACAAATTATAAAAATTGATACTACAATTTCCTTAGTTTTAGTTTTGTTGTGTGTAATGTGTAATCTGAATTCATAACAGCGCCGAAAAATATAAATTTTGCACGCTATACTTTTAAACAAACTTTAATAAAAGTTATTTTTTTTTTTAAAGTGATAAGTGTTCATTCAATATAGGGGAAAAAACGGTGAGTTTCTTTGTATACAGTTTCTTTATCGAAACCCTCAAATAAATTTAATCACGTTGGTCTTTTTTTGAACAGAATTCTCACATAAAATAAAGTAACAAAAAGCAGTTTTTAATTTGTGTTTTAACAAAAATGTATTTAAAATGCTGTTTAATATTTTTATAAATACGGGGGTTGGATTTTATTATTTTTAAATTAATTTTTAAATCTTTTCTGTAGTAGTCAAGTTTTAAACCCCATATATCTCAAGGAATAACAATTAGGTATAAAAAATAAAAGTTTTTCGATAATCGAGATTTAACGTTCTAATATTTTATTTTTTAAAGCAAATATATATATATACTATTAATATATATACTATTAATTAATATATATACTATTAATTAGTATATATACTATTAATATATTTTTTTTTTAATTTCATTGGGAATTTTCACATCTCATATTTAATTTTCTGAATTTCATATAATATTTTCTTAATTTCAAATAGAAAGTCTCAATTTCAAGAGTAATTTTCTCAATTGCCAGTGTTAAATCTCAAATTCAGTTAGTATTTTCACGATTTCAACTGAAAAATTATAATTTCATTAAGAATTTTTTCAATTTCAGTTAAAATATCTCGTTTTCATTTGAAAATTTCCCAATTTTCAAATTTCAATTTTCTCAATTTCTAATAGAAGATATCGATTTCATATGAAATTTTCTGAATTTAAAATGGAAAAATCTCAATTTTATTAAAAAATATTCGCAATTTTCATTGAAAATGGTGTAGTTCTTTCTATGAGTCTTAATTTTTCTATTATCTAAATTATGTTTTAATATGTTTAAAGAAAATCTGTAAATTTTTGGATTAAAATGTTTGAACTTGCTGTTTTTAAACAAAATTTTATTTAAAAAGAAATTTAAAGAAACTTATAATTATTATTACAAACAATATTTATGTACTTCAAAAGTTAGAATCATTAGCCACTTGTAAGGAGTTTAGTTTATTTCCCCTTACCACTTTTATATTTTGTGGATTTCACCTCAAGTGACCGAGGTTTAAAAACTGATGTCAAGGTATCGGGCTGAAAGTTGAGTCCAATTGGGTAGTAGCTATGACACACAATTTCAGCGGGATCGGTCCAGGACTCTCCCAGTTATAGTGTGTTGAATTTTGAAATTTTCCTCGAACAGACTATTTTTTGGATAAATATAACTAATAACCTATTGTAGTTTGAAGATTTTGCCCAAAATGTTTTCGATAGCTTTATCTTGTCTTAAAAAAAAATTTTTTACTTTTTGTTTTGCAAACCCACGTGAAAAAGTTCATATATTGTCATATATGGCCACATATATGAGTTCATATATGAAATCATATATGTTCGGATCCGAAATTTGAGGGTATGTGGACATATATGCTCATATATGGTCATATATGAATGTTCATATATTGTCATATATTATTACTTTTACTATATTCTAGTATATAAAAAAGCTTTTTTAGTTTTTTTTACTTAAGTAAAAAATTTTTTTGACTTTTTTTCAAGATGGTACGTTTTTTTTAGAAAGCTTAGGTCTTTTCCTTTAAGGGCTTTGTGGTCGCTTAGTGGGCCGACACTTGTTTATCTATTAAATATTAAAATAAACGTTTAGTAACTCAAAACAACGGCTTTTTGCAATTTTTAATATATGCTCTATTTAAATTTTTTTTTTGTAAGTGAAAAAATTAAAACCTATTCTAAAAACTAGGCGCAATTACCTCTCCAACGGTGTATAACTTCACTAACTTAAGTAGTATACTCTCTATACTATAATACCAAAAATATGTCAGAAAAAACACTGCTTTTCTATATAAACGGAAAAAAAAATTGTAATTTTTCAATTTATTTGTAATAATAAATAAATCATAAATAAATAATAATACTTTAATAAATAGATAAATAATTAAATTAAATTGTTTCTAACAGATAGGACCAGATCAAACTAAATTAATTTGATACAATTATGTCATAAATATTTTTACAGTTAATTTATTATAGGTTTTCATGAAGCTTAGTTTGCGCCTTTCTTTTAGACGGTTTTGTCAATCCTTGATTAACGCTACTATGCTGGGGCTGTTGATTGCGTTCCTGGTTTCGCTTTTGGTTCTGCTTAATTGTTACTTAATTTATGTTTTCTCTCTATTGGAAAGAAATCACATTGAGTAGAAGTAGAAAACTTCTTAACTTGAGTCTTCCATCACCAATCGGTATGAAAGCATGGTACTGTGAAGTGCCATCGATTTTTACTGCAGCATCGAATCTGCTCTTCAGTGTTATGCATCCTTATGGTATGTATTTTGGCACTCATTCTTTGAACATGTATCTTCTTTAGAAAAGTTGGAACAAACATCATCATCAATTATCAACAATTATGTCATCATTCTCAGAATCATGGTTGTCTTCATATGAAATTACGCCATTGCAAGACTCATTAATTTCCAAAGTCGTTAATTCTTTCAACATGTAGAGCTGTTTTCTGCAATTTGCACAAATTCGCAACCGTTTCGATAGCTTAGTTAATTATGATACTAAGCAGTCAAAAATTGGTTGAGTGTATCCATTTCTGTGGGACTTTTCGTTGTAGTTATTAAAGCAAGTCGAACCAAATGTTTCTGTATCAAGCTTAGCTTTTTTAGGATCCATAGTCGTTGTAAAGATTATTTATATAAATAACAAACGTCTTGATTTTAATGTTTAAAAAAAAAACTGATCAACGAATGTCTTTAGAATGACTATATACAGTTGTGTACGAACTTATAGGTGGTACACTTTAATGAATGAGTTTTAAATATTTGATTATGGTCAAGGAGGTCTTAGATGTGGCTTAACCAAAAAATATAATAATACAAAAACCTACCTGTTAAGTTCAACCTATCCACCCAATTTTTGAAATCAAGTGTGTCATAAATTAATTACTAAACTAGTATGTCAGAGAATGTCCATAAAATATTTCTACCTGTTTCACAAATTTGTGCCTGGGGTACCTGGTATCCTTAAAAATAAAAATCTCATTCAATGTTTTGTGGGCATAAAACTACCTTTATTATAAATATAAAAAAATATAATGAAAATGAGATAATTTTTATTTTTAATAAAAATTATATCAAACTTTAAAAAAATATATGTAAATAGAATTGATTAAAAAACCCCCCCATGAAAGGCGGATGAAAGACACAATATTTGCAATATTTAAACCCTTCGTTATCTACAATAAATTTAATATACATCGACCATTCAAACACAATGCAAGAACTTCCAATACCCGTGTTAAAATGTTTTAGACATTATCTATTGAACTTTTATTATATATTTAATTAATATTTAATTTAATTATTAGCACAAATAATTTAAAAAAAATTAAGATTGTGCACCATTTCTATAGAAAAACAGTGTTTTTTTTCTAAGGTATACATATTTTGGTTATTATAGTAAATAGAGTATGAAACTTTAGTTAGACATGTTATACACCGTTGGAGAGGTAATTGCTCCTAGTTTTTAGAATAAGTTTTAATTTTAGGTTTTAGAAACATTTTATCACAAACAAAAATTAAAAATTGAAAAAATCGTTGTTTAGAGTTACTAAAAGTTTATTTTGATAGATAAACAAGTCTCGACCCACTAAGCGGCCACAAAGCTCTTAAAGAAAAAGACCTAAGCTTTCTAAAAAAAAAAACAAAAAAAAGTACCATCTTGAAAAAAGTAAAAAAAAAAATGTTTGGCTTTGTAAGAAAAAAAGTAAATAAGGTAAAGCTTGCACAAACGAACAAGTTTTCAATTTATTTTTGATCAATGGTGGTAATCTTTAACGTCAAGCATATATACTAGTTCTCATTTAGTGGGATAACTAGCCCAGCAAAATTTCTTAGAACAGATTACCTCTGAACCTGTTCTATAACAACTTTCTTTACCACCAGTTAGAAGAACCGGTTCTAGAACAGGTTCCTGGGAGTCGAAATGTAAGGTGTCACTGCTCCAGAACCAGTTCTATAACTAGTTCTAGAATCGGTTCTAAAGCAACCTGTTCTTGTTTGGAGGTAAAGAACCTATTGCAAAACAAAGTTGCAGAACAGAAATTAGAACCTGTTATAATACATTATAAGCTGTTCTGCAACCAGTTATTTGGATTTTACTGGGAGGTTATATGAATGTTTGATGTTTGCATTTGATTGTCACTTCTTTCAAAACGTGTTCTGAAGATGGGAACCTAAAAAATTCCCGAAATATATCTATCAACACATTCCTGAAAGTGGTCAATTAATAAATTTGAAAACAAAAACTCTATAGATTATTTGTTAGGACAATATTCTAATAAAGAAATATAGAGTATGACCTCGAAGTAAAATAATTTTCATTTTCATTGCACAATTAAAGGTCGAAAAAACATAATTTTTATTTTTAATAAAAATTATATCAAACTAGTAAACATTTTTTTTTTATTTTTTTAAAGACTGAAGAAAATAACATCGAAATTATTTTGGGCAAAACCTTCTAACTACAACAGGTTATTAGTTATATTTATCCGAAAAATTGTCTATTAGACGAAAATGTCAAAATTCAACACCATATAACTCGGAGAGTGCTGGACCGATCCCGCTGAAATTTTGTGTCATATGTACTACCCAATTGGACTCAACTTGACCGATCACTTGACATCAGTTTTAAAACCTTGGTCACTTGAGATGAAATTCCCCATATATTTGCTTTCCCTCTGTACACCTTTTCACTTTATCAAATATCACTTTACAGTTTTAAATTAGAGAATTAACAACTAATCGAAATAAATTTCTTCAGTTTTAAAAGCACTAGAATTTTGTTCACCTTGTTTTTCACGTAATCTTTGCCGCGCTCGACAACTATTTTTATTGTAACGATTTTTCACCATTTTCAAGGCACGTCTGAAATCATCTAAAAACATTTTAGATGTATAATCATCTTTATTGCAAGCTTCTGTAATGAAATATTTGTTAGAAAAATATACCCAATGCTATTTTTGTTCTTACTTACGAAATAACACATCTATCATTTTCGGATAGTTTAATAGTCTATTTTTATTATGATGACCATCTACATTGGATTTCATGATTAAGTTTTCAGATAAAATATTAACAATATTTTTTAATAAACCCTGAGGCGATAAAAGACTTTGTATTATGTTAATCTGTAATAGAAATTTAAAGATATTGTAATTGTCGTTAACGAAATTAAATATCGTTGTAAATACCATGCACAATTTTAAAATTTACTATAAATGTATATTTACTACTTAAAATAGTACGAACAGAGAATTTCATTATTGTATTTCCAAAATATTCTAAAATAATGAAATTTTTTTAACTCATTTGATAGAATTATTTGTTTTTAGAGGCTAAAGTGAAGTTTAGAGGCATCTCACCGGTGGGTTACACATTTTTTTCACTAAAATATTCACTTATTTTTAAATTTTTTCGTGTAAAACGTAACAAAAAAACTTCTATGCACTTTTTAGCGATAAATGAAAATTGTGTACATGTTTAATAAATCCTACTGCAATAGGTCTTTTAGCCATTTTATATTAGTTTTTTTTTTTTTTTTAATTTTCTAGAAAAGTATTATCTATACCATTTTCAACTGAAATTAAAAACTTTTTAATTAAAATTACGAATTTCCAAATTCAATTGAGACTTTTTATATAAATTGGAGAAAAATTCAAATGAAATTGAGATTTTCTATTTTAAATTGAGAAAATTTCATATGTAATTAAGAATTTCTATTTGTAATTAAGAAAATTCCGAATGAAATTGAAATTTTTTATTTAAAATTAACAAAATTTCGAATTAAAATGAGATTTTGTATTTGAAATTAAGAGAATTCTAAATTAAATTAAGATTTTCCAATTGATATTGAGAAAATTATAATTTAAATTGGGACTTTTTATTCGAAATTGGGAAATTTTAAATTAAATTGCAATTTTCTTTTAAAATTAAAAAAAGGTGAGAAACCTCAATAAAAATTTTAAATCAAAAACTTGAAAAAATTAAAATATGTATTTTGGAGTTTATATCAACGTAGTAGTTTTAAAGAATTTTCGAAGTCGGAGTTTTGTAAACGGTAAGAATTTTATTCAGAACTTGAATTAATACTGTTTTTGACATTACTGTTTCCAAAATTGCTGAGATTTGATAGTTATAAAGTGTATCAGAGAACTAAGACAAATACAAAGTTTGAGGGCCCTAATATTTCTGGATCCGGAAATACAGTAGACTCGCGATAACAAAAACACCGCCTTACGTAAACACCGGCTAGCATGAACATAATTTTTTTTGCACTGGCTACTCTGTAGCGTGAACACATTAAGAAAGCCCCATAACGTGAACAAATGTAAAATTAATGGAACATAGAAAACGATGTTTTCTTTTGAACATTTTTAAGCAATCACTACTTTTTTAAAAATTGGGAATTCCCGTAAATGATTGCTTATGAATATATTCTGGCATTTTGTGTAACGCTCGCTGTTGATTAGCTTATTTTGTTTTTAGTGTTTAGTGTCGTGAAAAATGTCGCAAAAAACTACCAATTTTTTTATCTTTTAAAGGAAAAAGTGGATGTAATAGAAAAAATAAAAAGAGGATCAAGCGTGACTAGGTTAGCAAAGCAAATATGAATTAATATATGCATTAATAAAAAAATATATGAATTTGAGTTAAATATATGTCTATTTTATTTTTAAGATGTAAAAAATTACACCTTCGTAAACACGAACAATTTCGCAAACGTGAACACGCTCAGGTTTTAATAGTTCACGTTACCGCGAGTCTACAGTATGTGGTCTTTAAAATCGTAAAGAACTATAAAAATATACAAAGTTGTACTTAATTCCCATTTTCGTAAAAAGAGTTATAGATACGCAACTCATCAAGGTAGCATTTGAGAGGTTATTAAATTACCTTTAATTTGATATACAACATTTTTTATTTAGAAAGGTCAAAGGTCACGTTTCTTGACCTATTCGGGCGACTATATCTCTGAAAATTGCCCTTTTAAAAATTTGAAAAAAATATATGTTAAAGACGATTACTTTCTCTACAGTTGTGACGAATTTCAAAGTGAAGGTATTTTTGAATCCAGAAATATAACAGTAGGTATTTTACAAGGAAATTAAAACTATGTAACAAGATTCCGTTTATGGGTTTTGGATATGTTGTATGGAATTAAAAAGCCTGTTTTTTAGCTGCCCAATCTAACATTTATGGATTAAAAAGTGGGGTCAAATATGATTCCATTTTCAGTTAATTGTGTGTTTTTTCATATTTTTCAATTAAACTATACATAAATTTGGTATCTGAGGAAAATACACATCACCGGTATAAAGTAGCATGTCTGAGCATGCTCAACTTTTCGTGGTTTTTTATAACATTTCCAAATTTAATCGCAATCGGCGGAAACCGATTAATGGACTGTCCTTGTCTTAGTTCTGTGATATACTGTATTCCTACAAAAAAAAATCATAAAATTGGGAGGAGGTAGCGTACACCCTTTGGTTGATTTGACATGAAATTACCCATATAATAAATCAAACAAAAATGTGAAAAATTAAATTTTCATGTTCTCTTTTTTAAAATGGTTTACGCATCACTTTAACTGTTCTTGTATATTTTGGATAATTTTTCAACATGTGGCCTGTTCTTAGAATAATTGCCCCTGGAGTTGGAAAATCTTGAATTCATTTAAAAATTCTTATATTCAATTGAAAAGTCTCCATTTCATTTAAAATGTTCGCGATTTCAATTGAAAATGGTGTAGAGAAAAAATTAAAAATATTGACGAGTTGGCCCTAGTCAGCTAGTCCCTTTTTTACTATTTTAAGAAGTTTTAAACATTTGTTAAATTTTAAAGAATTAATTCTTTTAAAATTCTGCATGAATATACCGTATCTTACAATGTTTGCCTTATTTTCTTCATTTATATCGTTTTCAAATTGTTCCAAATCCTCGATATTTTCTAGAGGAAAACGTCTAGAAAACTCCGTTACTCTTTTCCCATATACAACTTGTGGTATTGTCCTGTCCGCTTCGATGGTCTCCTCCAACATTCCATTTTGCTTTGATAGCAAGTTTATTATCAGCTCATTTTGCTGCAATAAAGTCTCTATAGTGTAATTTTAAAAAGTTTTATTTAATTGTCCGATCATAGAAATATACTGCATCCAAATTAACAGTCACCTTTTAAATCTTTAACTTCTTTTCTTAAATCGGCTGTTTCTTTTTTTAATTTATCAATTCTTTCGTTAACACTACACATTATCAAAAGTTATTATTTTGTATTGTATGTATACCAAATGTATTCTGTTTTCTTTCTGCTTGTCAGCAAGAAATGTCTCACAATGGGGAATTCATTATTTGACAGATGACATGTTCGCTAATAGCACTTTATCTAGTGGGTAATTAGAATTTTGTCATCTCGAATGTTATCGATATATGTGTACACTGTTAAAAAAAACTACTGTAATTTAAATTTGCATTAACTCAATAAAGTTCAGTATTTTAAACGTTTTAAACAAAATCTAGCGTAATTATTAAACAATAACAAAATGTGTTTTTAATTTAATTTTTTAACAACGTGTTTTCACTTTGAAACTACATTATATTAGATTGTTTTGTGGGACGATTTTCAATATAACAGTCGAAAACTATTCCGTTCTGCTCTAAACGAGTTTTAAATATCAAGTTAAATGAAAGGTGCTATGCCAACCTTGTTTTTGTAATGGTTAAACAAAAGTATTACTTTGACCCACTTGAAGGAAAATCTATATTTTTGTAATGAAGTATTGCTAAAAACAGAATATAACTAGGACATAAAATAAAAAAAATCTATTTTTGAAAAATAATTAATTTTGATATTAAGTGCAGATATAAAATCTAACACTATTGTTAATAATAACTGACGCGATTAATTTTGAAAACAAAAAAAAATTCTATTGAGTAGATTTGTAAAAACAAATTTATTTTAGCTTTGCTCGAACAAAGGTTTTTGTTCAAAACTGACAAAGGTAATTACCGTTAAAATAACTAAAAATATATTTATTTTTAACTGTTTAAAAACAACTAACAAATGTAGTAAAAACAACTAACAATTCAGTAAAAAGAAATATTTTTAACAGTTATTTATTGGATATTTTAAAAATATTCTTAAATAAAAAAAAATCAGTATTTTAGGGGCAACGATATTTCAGTTATTTCGGTAACGGTTTTATAGCGTTAACGGTATTATAGCGTTTCGGTTTTATAGCGTTTTGGTATCGGTATTTTAGCAGAAACGATATTTTTGTTTATTTCTGTAACGTTTTTTAGGTTATTTCGGTAACGGTATTTTAAGGATAACGCTACTTAAGGTATGGTCAATGTACATTGATAATTATAGCCCCATTATGCCCGAATTCTAATGAATAACTAGTTTATTGTCAAGTTTTGACAAAATATATATCTATTTAGATTATTTCGGTAACGCTATTCAATTATTGCGGTAACACAATTTTAGCGATAGCGGTATTTTAGTTATTTCGGTAACGATATTTTAGGGATATTGGTATTTTAGTTATACCGTTAACAG
This sequence comes from Delia radicum, assembly GCA_021234595.1. Classification (NCBI taxonomy): domain Eukaryota; kingdom Metazoa; phylum Arthropoda; class Insecta; order Diptera; family Anthomyiidae; genus Delia; species Delia radicum. The sequence continues at coordinate 87,933,302 of CM037855.1, forward strand.
TATTTTGCAGATAACAATTATTTCGGTAGCGGTAGTTTTGGGATAACGATAGTCAGTTGAAAGGGGTTTGAAGCGATAACGGTAATTTAGTGGTATTACCTGCCATCCCTGATTAGTTTTCTTTTAATTACAATAAAAATGTGTAATTCCTATTTAACCCTTAAATGCATAATGTACCATATATGGTACATGCATTTAATCCTACGACAATACCGCTAATTAAACTAAATAGTGATACCGTTACTTTTAAATTGTACAAAACAACATTACTCTTTATAAAAATACCGCTTTAGCTCACTTACAATTGGTTTTAGTTGTCAGTAAGCTGCCAAAGTGGGAATATGCACTTTTTGCACAAAATTTCAAAAGTGTATTGTGATGAACGGGTTTGTCAGACCTGGCAGACGTGGCACGCGTGTGGTTGCACGGCATTAGCTCGCCGGATGTGTGTGGGATCTTTTCTGCCTACGTTCAGCAACAATTAAATAACGTGCCAAATTTTCCTCTCACTCGACAAACATGAAAACATTAGACACTTACACAAGCGTAACAGTAGAACTTCTGATAACGGACGGACTTCATCAGTACCGGTAAAATTTCCGTATTGATATCTATGACGAATCAGGAACCGAAAATGAGGACAAAGGTGTTGTAGTCCTCGCAGGTTGCCCTCCCCAATATGGCATGTTTTCAGCCATCCAATGATATTAGGTCACCTACAATATAAAAAAAAAGTCCTAATATCCCTAATGACACACTTACCGGACTTTCTTTAATCTACATCTTCAACCAAAATTCTAAGTTTCCTAGCCGATCATAATAAGGCAATTAACTTTCATTATTTTTCTGGGAAATGTAGCATTTCCGGTTTTATTATTAAGTATTATAAAAATAAAAAAAATTTAACAAATTGTACTCTTAAGGGATAATCAGTGTAAAAAAAAAAACTAAATAATGACATTATAGCGATATAACAAAAAAATAATATTTGAGTCAATTCAAATATATTGAAATACATGCAAAGAAAAAAATGACGAAATGTGTCCGTGGTTTAAATATCTAAAAGATCAGAGATAAAAAAAAAACATAAATTAAATTTGTAAAAAAAAGGTTAATTTAACGTCATAAAGGGCGATAACTAGATTTTTAAACTAATTTAATTCATGTATAGTTAAGAAATATTTATCATTTCGTTGTACACATAATCTTTTTTTTTTTTTTTGCATGTACTTATAACGGTTATATAAAGTTAATATATTAAGAGTTAATATTTTTTTTTTTTTTATTTAGGAAAAAACTTAAAATTTTAACAATTTTTTTTCGTTGAAACTAGTCCCCACTTTGGAGCCTATGATAATTGAAAATAATTAGTTTTCTATCAATTAAATTAATCTAAAAAAAACTATATTATTGAAACGTTTCCGATTTCGGCCGAATCCTAATGTTTCACTAATCCTTCCGTAATAGATTTTAATTGAATTCGAACAACAAAAATAAACTACTGCTTTTTAAATTTTAAATCATAATAAATTAGGTATAAAAAAAAAGTTAGGTATAATTAGAAAAGAAAAAAAAACGAATAATCACTAAGTGCAAATATAACTAAATAGAATTTAGTTGTTAAAAAAAAGTTATGTATAATTAGAAATAAATTTGATATAAAAGAAGTCAGTAGTTACCTAGAAAAATTAGGTATTAAAAAAAAATAAACTAATAATACTAATTTAACTATAATTTTTTCTTAGCTATTATAATTTTTTTTTTTTTTTTTTGCTATAGTCTGATATGTTTTACGTGACCGTTATTGTCCTTTACCGAAGGTCAAATTGAAAATATTAACGGTTCTATTTTTTTTTATGCAAAGGTCGGACGGTCAAAGTCATAACGGTTCATCGGTAAATTCGTATGCAACACGTTTCCACCGGTCGTTCACGGTTTATGTTATTTTACGCTTACCCGAACTCTGCTTTTTTATAAGGTGAATATGTAGATGGAATTATGGCAAATAACCATAAATGGTAATGGGCCCAACTACAAGACGATTGAAATGTGGCCGCACTTATCAGAATATTCTTTCTATCCCTTTATTTTTTCTTCACTAATTCTTTACTGGTTGTTGAATGCGGTGGGGGGAGTTTGCAACAGAGGTCGGTGGTCAATTTACCTTATTGACCTTCAACACTCTCCACTAATCCTCAAAGGTTGTTGGCTTCAGTAGGACTTTTCCGTAGAGGTGGATGGACATAAGGCAAGTTAACCCTTAGCAGCCTGCTACTACCGATATACGAATTGCGGGAATCCTTTTCAATATATCGAATAAATATTTATAAGCCACGTAAGCATTTAATGCTCACGTGTACCAGAAATGTGCAGAAATAGAATATTACTCTATTTTCTGTTAACGGGTTTCGAATAGATATCGTGATCTTTACAACGTGTTCTCTTTTTTCAAAAAAAAAAAAACGATTTTAAATTACACTTTTTTCTTTTTGTATTATTACTTTCGAAATTATGTTCTTCACGGCACATGTGCAAAATTGCGAGTGACCTATACGCTTATAGGTTAATCACTCATCACCTTCGTTTTATTTAACATCCCTGGAAATCAAGGCATATGACATATGTATGTCAAATAAAAGAAAAAGGGAAATTTTGCAAGGTTGCTTATTCCTTGTCAAAACAAGTAATAGAGCAAAATAAAAAATTTTCGTAAGCGAATAAGTGAAAATTTATTTTTCTTATTTAATCTTATCGAACTTTTGAATAAGTTAATTAAGAATAATTAATTAATCGGAAATATAATCATGAGTGCGTTGGAAATAAAAATTAAAATAAAATGAGCAGAGTTCAAAGAAATTCATGGGTACGTACAAACAGTTAAAAAAAATATCATAGCTGTTATTACGAAAATTATCTAAATTATATTTAACTATTTAATTAAATTTAAATTAAATCTGTTAATAGTTTAGAAAATTGCAGTGTGCAAGTGAGAGTGACCGTCACAGTATTTCAAAAGTGAAAAAAGTTTATAAAATATATTATTCAAGTATAGGTAAGTAAATTGGACTTATTTTTAGCTAATTATAATGAATTTTGATCAAATTTGATATGTTGTATTAGTTATATGTATAGAATGCATAGTGTACCATATATGGTACACACCAAAAATCGTCGTTTTTCCTCTTTTCCGGGAAAACGGTTAATTTCCCAGGAATATTAATGCCCAATTCGAGTTCAGCGAGCGACTTTACATAAGGGTAGCTTGGTCTCCATACCGGATGCTGACCTCATGCATTTAAGGGTTAAAATGAAAATTAAAAATTCTAAACTGTACTTAAGTTATACACTTAAATTTTCTAGCTATTACACTCAAAACAGAAAATTATATTTAACACAACTGTAATTTAAGTTAAAAACGACAAAGGTAATTACCGTTAAAATAATTAAAAAATGAATTGTTTTTAACTGTTGAAAACAACTAAAAAATGTGATAAAAATAACTAACAATGTCGTAAAAACAACTGATCATTTTAAAGTAGAAAAATTTCAAAATAACTGTAAAAATTGGTAAAAAAAAACTACGGTTTTTAAGAGTTATTTTTCTGTATTTAAAACAAATAATTTTCTTTTAATTACAATACAATTTTGTATTTCCTACATCCGACTTTAAATGCAAAGTTAAAATTCAAAACTGTATTTCAGTTATACGTTATTATGCTTTGGCGGTACATTGAAATTTTGTAATTAAAGATTGCTCACTATGAGTATATTAATAATAACAATTATAAACTAAACGAGAATTTTTAAAAACTCGATTTTTAAATAATTGAAAACATTAATCGAACCCACAACCCCCCCCCCCCCCCCTCCCCCCCACCCCCCCACCCCACTGATAAGCCAGCACGCTACCAACTAGCCTAATAGTTGTTTTGTATTATATTATAGAAAAACAACTGCAGTAAAACGTTTCTGAGTGTGTGGTTAAAGTTGAACTCAGTGTTTTTTTTAGAAAAGTTACTGGCCCTTAATTGCTAAATTTTTGTAAATTTTTATTTTGAAAATTACATTTCATATCTCAAATATTGGAACATATAGATAGAAATTACCAACTCGTATTTGGCTATTTAAACAACAGAATCTTTAGGGGGAGTCACATGAAATGTCTTTAAACACAATTGTATGTTTATATTTGTATCTAGGGTACATTATGGGATTTTTTACGTTTTCTTATCAGTATTTTTTTAAAACAACACAAATGTATTTTACCCGCTATTAATCATATAAAGATGTTGCATCACATCTGGATTATAAAAATATATAAAATCAACTACCACACTCTAGTAGTCACAGTTTTTTGTTCACATCAGTAAAAGCAACAACAAAGTAAATTAAATATGAAATTCGCTGCAATTTTTGGAATTATAGTGGCTTTGATTGCTTTCATCGGCTGTTTTTCGACAGCAACAGCAAGTCGTGATGCTCGTCCTGTACAACCCAGATTTAATCCTCCACCACAACCAAAACAGCGACCATTTATTTACGATGCTCCTATTAGAAGGCCAGGTGGTCCCAAAACTATGTACGCTTAAGATTTAAGGACAAGTTATTTAAAATTATATAAAATAAATATAACGATTATTTTAAAATTTAAAAATAAATTAGTTTTTTTTAATTTTATATAAAACTTTAAAAAAAAAAATCAAACTTTCAGGATAATTATTCATGGACGAGATTTTTACTGATTTTAACGAAGTAAACTAAACCATAACGGACCGTAACGGGTTACCTCACAGGACACTGTGGCCTTAGGTACCAATTGTACAAGATGGGACGATCCTCTACGGATACGTGCAGGTTTTGTGAATTGGAACCCAAGACCTCTGAGCATGTTCTCTGCGAACGTCCGAGGCTCTCCGACAGGAGGGTGCGTTATTTTGGTGGTCGAATAGTGACGTCATCGGACGTTTGGAACTGTTCACCTGGTAGGATAGTTGGCTTCGTAGGGAGCCTGAACCTATAGGGTGTATTCGCTGGCAGCACAAAATACCAACTTCTGGTCGCGCTGCATAGTGCCACTATAGTCTAATCTAATCTAAACACGTTACTTGTCTTTTACCAAATACGTTACTATATTGAGCCCTAACCTCCAAAAATACGTAAGCGCCACGATTTTCCATTTTCGGTTTTTGATAAACATCTTTATCGTTCGATCATATAAATCATTTTTCAAAATTTCATACCGTTACGAATTTTATAAAAAACAAAATAACTTTTTATTTAAATTTATTTTCATCGGGATAAACATTAATTGCATTTATAGTAATTAAATGTGCTAAAGTCCCAAAACTTATTTAACAAATTGTGAAAAGCAATCTAATGTAGGCGTGTCCCTATCCGGATTTCATTCCTGCCTAAGGAAATCTTCAGGGGACTTTGTTATTAGAATTTCTAGAGATATTTGTTATGTTAAATCACAAACTCAATGAGAATTTCTTGTCCTCGTCTAGGAGCGAGATTCAAAATTTAAAATATCAAAGAAAAAAACAAAAACAACAACAAAAAATTGCCACAATTGGCTTTGTCATCTTCCAAATACTACTCTGTTTTTTTGACAGACCTAGCAATGTAGTGACGTTTATTCAAGTAAATCAACAATAGAAAATCATATGTTTTCTATTAGTGTCAGCTACATTTAAATTTGCACAAGCACCTGCATATTTGTTATTTAAATTTACATTTTAGAACAGTTTAGTGCACATTTAATTCTTTTTTTTTTGCTAGGGGGGTGTAAAGTTTAGGGTCTTTAAAACTCTAGTCATATCCGTACCCCCTGGGTCTGGCCAGACCCGCAACATTTTCTTAATATTTTAACAGGTATTGCAACATTTTCTTAGGAAATTTTGAAAAAATTACTTCCAATTTTTAAAACAAAGTAAACGTGGCTTTTCAACAATATTTTTTTTCAACTGAAAAAACTAAGCAGGCTGTGAATTGCAAGAAAAATTTATTTGAACTAACAATGTGCATGATCTGCTAAGAAAATAATCAGTTCATTTGAAATTGTGATTCGAAATAGTGGTTGTGTTTAGTTTGTGTTTTTTTGATATTTTTTAAAAAATGGAAAGAAATAATGAAGGGATAGGAGAAGTTGACTTGGTCCATCAGTCGTAAACTTTATATTAACTTATACGTTTTCATATAAAGTCGTCTAGTTTTGTACCGGGTCTGGCTAGACCCTGGTGTTATGAATGCGACAAATCAACTTGGTGTAAACATAAGGGTTAATATTTTATTTAGTTATTAAAATTTACAGCGTTTTCTTTTTATTTGTCTGTCTTCTTTAACATTTTCTTTTACACTAAAAATAAAACAGAAAAAATGTATAAGCAAGCCGCTTGTTACACCGTCATGTTAATTTTTACTTTTTGTATCTTTTGATATACACACATTTTGTCAAAAAGTCGAAACAACTGCATAAAATAACTGTTACTGAAATGCGTTAATTTTAATAGGTTGTTTAAAAAATCAACCATCAAATCAGTAAAAATTATTTTTCTAAGTGAAACGCACAAATAACTGTCTTGTAGTAACTGTAGAACTTTTATACAAAGGACTTATTGATATCCAATATATATATATATATATGTATATATTCTTTGTACCAAATAAGAAATAACGCAAAAAAATATGGTCAGATTAGATTACCTCATGATGGTAATTTGCACACGATGCAAATATGCACAGTTTGCATCGTTAATACTGCTCAACTCTAAGAGAATGCAAATAACCGTCTGGTCATATTTGCATCGTTTTAAATCATTTAAATCGAAGAAGAATTTGTGAGTATCTTACTTTACACTCAAAAAAAGTTTTACAGTTACTGCAAGACAGTTGTTTGTGTAGTAATCAGTAGTAGTTGTTCAATACAGTTGTTTTTCTGTGAAATAATACAAAACAACTATTTTCAGTTGTTTTAAGACACAACTGAAGGAAACTACTGTATTTCTTAACAGTTGTTTGAAGCAGTTGTTATATTATTTTAGTTAACAACTATCAAAACAGTAATTTTGCAATAAACAGGTAATTTTTATTAGTTATTAAAAAAAAAAAACATTATGTCGAGTTTTCAAAAATTCTCGTTTAGTTTATATTTGTTATTATTGAAATATTAATTTGAAAATTTCATTGTATCTCCAATAGATAAAAACGTTATAACTGGAGTACCGTTTTGAATTTTTACTTTTGCATTTTAAGTAGGATGAACGAAATACAACATTTTGTTGTAATTGCAAGAAAACGTATTTTTTTTAAAAAAGTAATTTCAAAATCTCAATTAAAGAACAGTAATTTTTACTAATTTTTGCAGTTGTTTCAAAATTTTTGTAGTAAAAAATTATCAGTTAATTTTACGACATTGTTAGTTGTTTTTACTACATTTGTTTGTTGTTTTTCAACAGTAACAACAACTACATTTTTAGTTATTTTAACTTAAATTACAGTTGTTTTAACTGTCTTTTTCAATAGGGTAAACTATACAATTTTTTTGAGTGCGTATATTATTGTTGTTATATTTGTCAAAAGAGTACTCAACAAACAAAACATTCCATTTTCGGATCCTAATACGGACCAGAAAACGGATTAGTAGGAACATCGAAACTGATTCAAATCCGTTTAAAGTGACGGGCCGTTTGCGGAGCGTAATGTCGTAATGTGTGTATATATATAAATATACATAATGATTACTATGATTCTATTTTGAAACCTAAACAAATATATGTTTGCAATTTTAAAATGTTAAGACATTTTGTTAGGGACATGCAAATAATATAATAAACATATATATATTTACAGCCAAATTTATCTATGTTTGCCGGTAAACGTTTTACACTATTTTCAAATATATACATGTTTAACCCTAGAATACTAAACCCGGCCTGTGAGGCGACTCGATTTTTTTTTTTGCTATTTCTTACGAAATGTGTTCCTTTTAATGTTAATTTTTTTTATATAATATCACAAAAAATAAATGAATTCCTTTTTGGTTTGTTAATAATTAATTGTATTCTTTACCATGAGTTATTTTTTTAATAAAAAAATCTTTTTCAAAAATACTAATTTTGTGTTTTTTTAAAAAAGTAGCCTTACAGGCGAGGTTTAGTATTAACGTGTAAAAAAATAGGTTTAGTTTTCTAGGGTTAAAGGAACCCATTATTATATTTGCAAGCAAACATGCAATAGTAGAAACATGGGATACGGAAATGTTTTTCTAACAAAAATGTATTACCAGTATTTATATTTCCAGTAGGGCTTTTTTCAGCAAAACTTTCGCTGTAAATACTTAGCGGCAACGCATAAACTCACTTTTATACATACTTTATGAAATATAATTTAGTTAAAAATATAAATCAGCTCAATAAATATATTATTATTGGAAATATTTGCAGTTTTAGGAGAAAACATTGCTCACAATAGTCAGCTTGCATTTCAAAGTGTTAATTATATGTATCGAGTATAATATAATAAATATAGCCATTTAAAAGTACTGATTCAAAGCCGAAACACTGTGTCAATAATGAGTTAACACATTGACTGCCAAGGCACTTTCTGCAAATAAGATGCTGGGGGCCACATAATGTTTTTTGCGTAATCTCTTTGAAAAATTTCAATATTGGAATTTGGGCTACTTCCAGTAACATTTACTGCTTGGAAACAGAGTAATTTTTACAAATAAGAGTGTCGCACGCATGTGTCCGACGTGGCGTCAACCGACTTTTTTTTAATGCAGGGCCATGTCGGACATATATGCACTACAAAAAACAGTTACAAAAATGCAATAAATTGGGTTCGCTCTATATTTTTTCTTATTACGTGCTCAGTAAGCAAGAGTTGATCGTGTTGAAATGTCGAAAAGGAAGTTTTTGTCGGATACTGAGTTAGAAAACATACTCGAAAGTACAGAAAGTGATGAAGAATATGAAGATTACAGTTCTGATGACTCTGTAAGGGATCCTATATATGATCCTACTCCAAACTCCTCGGAAGATGATGAAGATGAGGAACTTGCAGGCAACATAGAAAAAATTCTTGAAACTCTAGCACTAGAAGAAAGAGATGAAGAACAAGAAGAAGATCTGGTCGTAAGTGAAATTGAAATTATAAATGCTGTCTGGTCCGAATACGAAGGTCGTCATAAAACATTTAGTTTTTCGGGAAAATCAGGCCTACAAGTAGATGTGCCACAAAGTATCACAAAGTATCGTTTGTTTATTGACGATGAAGTCATCAACGTTATCGTATTAGAAACCAACAGATACGCTAAGCAAAAATTGGCTGCAAAAGGACTGAAACGCGAAAGTCGAATGAAAAAATGGACTCCAACTAATAGCGATGAAATGAAAAAGTTCCTGGGACTTCTTATATGGATGGGTCTTGTACGACTTGGTAGTATTCCATCATACTGGTCTACAAGCGACATTTATAGAAACAACGTTGCGCCTAAGATAATGTCTCGGAATCGTTTCGAAGTAATGCTAGCGAATATTCACTTTGCCAACAATGAAACCATTCCAAAAGGGAATAGGATTGGAAAAGTGCAACCACTTATAGATATCTTGGAAAAGAAGTACAAAAAAATTCTATACCCAGGTGAGGATTTTGTAATTGATGAGACTCTTGTGCCTTGGAGGGGTCGCCTAATATTTCGACAGTGTATCCCCAACAAAGCCCATAAATATGGGATAAAATTATTCAAGCTTTGTTCTACAGAGGGATATACATGGGCAAGTAAGATTTACTCGGGAAAATAAATTTGCGAAGAACTTTCAAGGGATTTTCTAAATCAAGGAAGGACAATTTCTACACGAGCTATGAACTGGCACTTTCCTTTTTACGACAAAATACACACGTTGTGGGTACACTAAGAGCAAACAAAAAGCATATGCCCTAAGAAGTTTTTGATGCCAAATTGGAAAAAGGTCAGGTAATTTATAGGGAAGACCAAAATGGAATTGTTGTACTGAAGTGGCGCGATACTCGCGACGTCCGGATTCTGTCAACGAAGCACAGTCCACAAATGGTTGAAGAAATCCAAAATAATGACGAACTAGCACTAATTGATGTTCTCGACCAACCGTCAACCTGTTATGCCTCTAGTTCTAAGCGTCGCTTAGCGAAGAAAAATAAGAAGAAGCCAGTTGCCATACTGGCTTACAACAAAGGAAAAGCTGGAATTGATTTATCAGACCAAAACTGTTCTTATGCTACTACTTTGAGGAAGGGTGTAAAGTGGTACCGCAAACTGGGTATAGAATATCTGCTAGGACTATCAGTAGTAAATGCTTTTGTAGTGTACAAGAAAGCTACGAAAAAAAATACCGCAAAAATACGATGGTTCAGAGAACAAATTACATCATCTCTTCTAAATTTACAGAAGCCAGAAAAACATATGAAGCCGAAATCCAACAATATTCATGTTCTGAAAATAAAATTAAACGCAAGTAATACAAAAGTACGTCGGACATGTACTTTATGTTATTTTAGAATGAAACAGATGGAAGGGAGAGAGATCGCCAGAAAGAAGGCAAAACGAGTATACACGTATTGCCCGGATTGTCCGCAAGAGCCTTTTATGTGTTTAGAATGTTTTGGAAATCACCACAAACATCAACGTGTTAATTTGTATCTTTTCATTATAAAAATAAAATGTTAATTTTTCTTTTATTTTTTTCTTACTCTGTATAATAAAATGAATTACATTTTTTTTTTCAAAAACAATTTTTTTTTCAATTAATTTTTGAGCTGCGCTGAAACCATTATTACAGAAATGTCATGGGGGCCACACATTATATTACTGCAATAAAATCCTATTTATCGTCAGCCACTATTGTGTGACATGGCTAGAGAGAATGAAAATCGCGTCGGACATATGTATCCGACGTGGCGTAAACCACATAGTGCAGTGTCACACATATGTGTCCGACGTGGCAGTCAATGTGTTAAGAATACTAGCCGTTTTTCTCGAAGAAAACTGAAACAAAATCCCTAAATTGTTTTTTTATTTATATTAATTCCCGATTGTTCGGCTTACAGCCAGAGAACAGACTCTCCAGGAAAAAATATATCGTTTTCTTCAAAACGAGACCTAAATTGCTATTGTTTTGACGATATCACTAAAAGTGCCCTAGTGTTTGGGCAATTTTCTTGTGCAACTTTTGCTATTGTGCAAAAAATTACAAGTGTGTATGTCATATTGGAAGGTTGTACAATATATTGGAAAAAAAATCAAAAAGGTTTTGATTCTTATTGCGCAACAAAGAAATGTGAAAAATATTGTAGTGAAAAATATTTTATCCATTGTAGATTCCTTCACAACAGAACAAAACAGTAGTGCCATATTTTGTGCAAGAGTATAGTACATCTTATTTGACTGTGTATGACAAAATGATAATAATATTGGCAATAATATTGCAAGGTGTATGGGTACCTTAACGAAAACGTTAAGCTAAACGATGGAAAATTGTTGTTTTATAGTTGTACTATAGTCATAGTGTAACTTCGAAGAGTGGACGATAATCGTTGATCGACCTATAGAATTCCTAGCCAGCTTTTAAGGGCCTTCAGCCACCATAGCCGATTCTTCAATAATTAAAAATAATTTCCGTAGTTTTTTTTGTCACTGACTGTATTTGTTGGGCAAATAAACGAAACAGTCTGGCAACTATACGAGTAACGGATTTATAAAACATTGTAAAAAATACGACGCTGAATGAAAATTTTGCAATTATTTCTTACTTTCGAAGAATTTATTTATTTTATTTAAAATAAACTTAATTTGTCAAAAACATTCTGAAAAATGAGTTCGCAACAACCAAAACGTAAATTAAGACCTTCAACACGAAGTACAAATTTATCAAAATCCGACCAAGGTGAGTGGCATACCAATAATAAACAACTGGAAACGGATCCTTGCGATTGTCTCTTTGAAAATTGTCCTGGATGCTGGTATGATTGTGAAAATTGTGGCAGTACGAAATGTTCACCATTTTGCCGTTTAACCCGCAGAGAAAATCAACAAATAGAATGGAGAAAATCGGATTAAAAAAAAACATGCAACATTTGTTAAGTTTTTCCTTTTAATAAAATAAATTACAAAAATGGACTAAAAATATTTAAATTAATGAACTCTGTGACCACTGGTGTACCTCGGTGGGTAAGGCTTGATAACGTTGTACGGCCTGATTTATTTGTGTATATGTTAATGCCAATTTGTGCATTTCAAATTCTTTTTGCACTTTACAGCCCGACGAGGTTAAGGGCAGTAGCAATTCCACATTGCGTAAATGCTCGAAAGCTTTTAAAACTACAGACCTTTCCACACCCTGCATAGTGGTAGAAATTTTTGAGAATTTTGTAAATCTAGAAAAGATAATTTCAAAATTGAAGGGATCGCGATCATAAATCTCTGAATGATGTTTAATGGCTATAATTAAACACAATTCTAAAACAGATAAGCCACATAACAGTTCCACTTTATCGTCAGCTTCATAGACAGCAACTAATTGTGCGATTTGATCAGGTGTAATTTGTGCTTCCATGGATGATGAAGATGGTTGCATTTGTGACACTAAGCGATATATAAATGTCTTTAATAAAGCCTCACTAACATCAAAATCAAACATTGCTTGCAGGGATTTAGTAACCGAAGCATTTTTCAACAATCCTATTATGAATTTATTCCAATATTCTGCAAATTTTCTATTAAATTTATATTTTGAGGGATTAAAATGATTACGATGAAATGTCAATTCTTGAGAATTTAAGTTCTTTAGACACGCCACTCTTTCGTTTAGTTGCTTAAGTTCTTTTTCACTGGGTATTGTTAGTAATTGAACAAAAAGTTTTGTATATTCTTCGAATTTTTCTGAATTTGGAAATATAAACAGTTGACGATGAGAAAATCTGGATTTAACACGTTTTTCCAAAAGCTCTACCACATCTAAACGACAAGTAATGCCCAATACACATATGGGAGCCTGGGCACTTTGTGAAACATCAAATAGATTATAGAGCAGTGTCTGATTATGGTGAGTACAAAAAAGATCAAATTCCTCCATTATGAAAACCACACTTTTAGATTTTTTATTACCAGCCTTAAGGCAAGCCAAAAGAAAAGCCAAATTTTCTGCAAAGGAGCCAAATACTTTACCATTAGTAGCATTTTCCAGCTGCATTTGTACCGTGGCTGATTTTAATGCTAATCTATCGTCCGTATGAAGATTACCATCCAAATGCACAATTAAAGTATTGGATACAAAATCTTTGTTTTTCATTAAATCACATAAAACAGCATTGACCATCTGAAAGAAAATATAGGCTCTTTATTGAAATGCAACTTTAATTCCCCCTTTTTCTTTTGCCTACCGTTGTTTTTCCTGAACCTCTTGGTCCTATCAGCAGCAAAGAATTCGATTCACCCATTTCAGCTGAACGCTGTAATAACTGACTCACATTATCACGTTCGTTTTCATGGCCACGAAATGTGGTGTAATCCCTTTGTAAACGTTCCTTAAGAAATTTACGTATTTTTAATAATTCTTCACTATCATCTGGCATGTTTTAAATTGTTTTTAATTAATGATTTTTGTTAATTGAAAATTTTATTTCTTGTTTGTTTACTTTGTTTTGTTTATCTGCTGGATGCTTGTTGGTGAACAGCTGTATTTTAAATAATGCGCCAAATTTGTTGATGGTAAATAAACGATAACTATCGATAGTATATTTTATAATGAATTTACCATTCACTGAAATCTAGCATGAAATCCAGTTTACTTTTCGGCTGCATTTACATTTACCAACTATTGCTATTGTGCAAAATATTTCCAGTGTGTATGTCATATTGTAAGGTTTTACAATAGATTGGCAAAAATCAGAAAGTTGTTCATTACTATTGCGGAACCAAAAAATGTGAAAAATGTTTTATAGTGTGTTAGCCATATTGTGGAATTTTTTTATCCCTCCACAACAGAACAAAAGAGTGATTTCATTGACAGTATTGTCATTTTATTGCACTGTGTAGGACAAAATGACAATAAACTGGCAATAATATTTGCAATAATATGGCAAAGTGTATGGGTAACTTAAGGAGTTCCGACTGCGAAATTAATCTACTTGTTTAGCGTTAATCAAATTTTTTAATCTTCCTCGTTTACATATACATTTTTGATTAACTTGGCCGCTAAAAGATTAACTTTGTCAGTTTAAGTTACCAAGGTGGCGCCGATAGTGATCCGGCATAAGAACAAGGAAAATGCCGGCGACAGCGCCTACATTTTTTTGCTGCAGCCTCTTAACGTTACATGACTTTGTATGCGTGTTTTGTTAGCGTTGACAATTAGTTCGGCTTGGGCATTTTAGGTCTTTCTAAAGATCGCTCTTTGAACTTCAGCTCCTTTCAATGAACTAGTTCGCTCTTCTGTTCAACAGCTCTTTATCCTTAATTGAGCTGTGCGACACGAACTACTTGAAGTGAATTTAATCAGCTGATGCGATACAAAATGTGTAAACAAAATGTGTAACTTTCTATTAAATTTACTGTCGGAGAATAATTCAACACTTTAAAATATATTTAAAATGATTGTTAAATCATAAAATGGTACGTAATTATAAAAATTTTAAATTATTTAAAAAAACATAAAAAAAATTGAGCTAGCAACATTAAAAAAATCAAAAGCAGCATAAAGAAAAAAAATATTACTCAAAAGACAAAGAGAACGAAAAGAGCGAAAGACCTAAAAGAGCTGATGATTGTGATCCAGCTCACTAGTTCAAAGAAAATACTAGTTCAATTGAACTAGGTCGTTCACGAACTACACAACTCTACAATTAGTAGATCCAAGATATATTTATAAATATATTTGGTAGTATCCCTATGGGGAATGGGACCGGTTCTGTAAAGAACGGAAAGGCCGAGGAATCGTATTTTTTATAAAAGAATGAATTTAATGATTCAAAGAAAATTTCTGATTGAAAAATTACAAAACTATAAAATGTAAAATTCAAAACAACATTGATTACAAATTATAAATATTATTTGTTAAAGTGAATGTTCATATTCCAATATTCTGCGTGTGCCACAGGATCGGTCCCTTCGTGCCAGAGCCCAGTCCTCTGCTAAACCCTACCCTATGTAAACAACTGGCAACTTCAACATTGGCTCGTCATATGAGGGCGTCATTTGTCCTGCTTTAAACCACATAGTGGCATGCCACAGGACTAACCAAAGATGCAAAAGGGCAATGTCGTATAAAATAAACAAAAACTAAACACCTTCCAATGGGTAAAATTCTGGTCAACCGGCTTTTTCTTGTTAATAATCATTCTGGTTAAGTGGTATGTCCTCCCTTTACCAGTCACAGGATTGGTAAGTTAAGGACAATTGACACTGCTTAACCCACTTCAGTATTAAGTTATACCAGTCCTGTGATAAGTCCTTCTTTAACCAGTCACTTTTAGGACAATTGACTAATCATTCCCATAGGGATAATCCAGAGTCGTTTAGAAATAGTACTCAGATAAAAATTTAGATTAACTGTTAATCAAAAAGATTAAAAAATGGTTTAATTCATTTGTTTAGAGCTTGATTAAGCAATTAATCCCATTTTTAAATTTTCATTGTAATTGAAATAAAAAACCATTTTTTCATATGTTTTTTTAACCGAAACAGTGGATTTTTACAGTTGTTTCAAAATTGTTGCAGTAAAAAATTTTCAGTTGTTTTTGTGACATTTTTAGTTGTTTTTACTACATTTGTTAAGCTGCATTTGCAATTAGCATCAATATCCAGTTTAAAATAGATTTCGATAATATGGTAGTGTATAAAATGATATACGAACTAGATTTCAAAATCTAGTTTAAACTGGATTTCGGGGTATTGTGAATGCAGCTTTAGTTGTTTTTCAACAGTGAAAAACCACAACATTTTTAGTTATTTTAATGGTAATTACTTTTGTGTAAAACAAAATATGCATATAGAGGTAAATGTCGGAGAACTGATTCAAGTATATCATATTGATGTACTTAAATCATATTGATATTAAGAAGTCTTTCAGAAAAGTTGTTTTTTATTTTTTTCGAACAAAAGTACAAGTTATTTTTTTGAGCAAAAGTAAAAGTTGTTTTTTGACTTTTATTTTTTCGAGCAAAATTTAAAGTAATATTTTGACTTTTATTTTATTTCAAAAAAATTTGTTTTTTACTTAAATTTTTTTCTGAGCAAAAATAAAATTTATTTTTTCGAGCCAAAATAAAAGTTTTTTTTTACAAAAATGTATAAAAATTAATTTTTTTTATTTTTGAAAAGCTCGTAACAAAAGCATAAAAATTTGAGAAATCTCGAAAAATTACCTTCATCGGAATTTTTAATTCACAAAATTTTAAGAAAAACGAGCAAAAAGTTTTTTAAAAAAATATAAATCTAAAAATAACTTTTATTTTTGTCCAAAAAAATAAAAATCAAAAAATGACAATTTTTGCTGAGAAAAATGAAAGTAAAAAACAACTTTTATTTTTGCTCAAAAGAATAAAAGTCAAAACTAACTTTTATTTTTTATTGAAAAAATAAGTCATAACTTTACCTTTATGACTTTTATCAAAAAAAGTCAGATGCAAAAAGTATTTTTTTACTTTCACCTTTTCGAGCAGAAATAAAAGCTCAAAAAACAATTCAACGGGGCTTCAACGGCACAAACTTTTATTTCAATAACTTTTAATTACACTGGTCGACACGATTTTTGGGTCTGACTTCTAAATGTCAAATTTTGGTTTCTTCTATGTTAATAATAATTTCTGCATTAAAAAAGAAATGAGTCATTCCATGCCGGACCGTACGATGTTTGCTAAAAATTGACTTTGATGTCTCCGATGTCTTTCAAAATTTTAGTACGTAGTCTTCATTAAAAATATTTTACACGTGTTTCCAGAAAAAAATTAAAAATTTTTTTTTGAAAAAGTTATGTACATTTGAAAATCGTCAAAATAGTGAAACATCTTCCGACATGACAACTTTTAAACTAATGTTTTCTAAAACTAGTGAATTTATTTTAAAGTTTAATAAAGTTAGAATGTAGTTAGAATTTTTTTGTATGTTTTACTTGAACATGTAATTTTTTGTGGTACTACAATCGAAAAAAATCGGAAAAAAATAGAATCCATTCGACTTCCATTCTAAAATTTCCAGGGAATATTAAGGTTATATTGAGCTTTAAGAAAATATTTTTTTCAGATTTTTCGACTTGTTCGAAGATGGTGGAAAACAGAAATTAAGTAAAAAAAACCAAATTTTAAATATAAGTTTAAAAAAGAAGGTTCAAATACCTTTAAAATAAGGTATTAAACTTTAAAATACATTCGCTAGTTTTAGAAAAACATTAATTTAAAAGTTGTCATGTCAGATGACTTTTCACGATTTTCAAATGCCCATAACATTTAAAAAAAAAATTTTATTTTTTTTCTGGAAACACGGGTAAAATATTGTTTAATGTTTAATACGTCTGGCAAACTTAAAGTAAATTGGAAGAGGTGTTGTAAAAAAGGTGTTCGGTCTGACATGGAATGACTCAAATACAAGAAAAAAAATTTTTTTTTTGGCCGGTGTTATGTGTCACAAACATGACAGATTGATAGCAAACGTAGAGTAACTACTTTATCGTACTATAAAACATTAAATATAGTGGAATTAGGTTATCACGAACTCCCAGGAACTGAAAATGTTTGTTCGTTTTATAAGTAAGGGAATGTACCCAATTGTGGCCTGTTCCCTAAAGTGGACCTTTCGTTTTATTTAGTGTTGTTGCATGAATATGTCAAAATTATCAACTGTTATCGAGTTTACTTTCCCATCCTATCACTATTTTAAAAAAGTTTCGACTTGGATGCAAACGATTTTCTTGGTTCTATTGAGTCTTTTCAAAAAACGCAATAAAAAGTGTAATATTTCTGAAACATAACAAACAAGTTTTAAAGAATTTTCCAAGTCGTAAGAAGAATTTTATTTACAAGTTAAATAAAACTAATTGATGGGAAATTTCCTCCCCCAAAATTATATTTTTCAATACAAAA
Organism: Delia radicum; assembly: GCA_021234595.1. NCBI lineage: Eukaryota > Metazoa > Arthropoda > Insecta > Diptera > Anthomyiidae > Delia > Delia radicum. The sequence goes on from CM037855.1 coordinate 87,951,416, forward strand.
ATGTAAAAAAGATTAAAAAATTAATCAAAAATACTCTAAGTTCCCTCCCCCACAACCTTTTCCTGTATCCGCGCCTGACATATTGTACCCTAAGGTGGACCTTTGATATATTTTCTTATTTTTTATATTCTTTTTCTAAGTCTTAGCCTTTTTTATATGGTTTACACATCACTTTAACTGTTCTCGTCTATTTTGAACAATTTTTGAACATGTTTCACAACAATCTAAATATCATTTGTTTGGCGCAATTAAAAAAGTTAGCATTACATATAAAACACTTAAGCAGCTTTAAACTATACATAAAAAACATTTTAATAAACAAAATTTAAGTAAATTTTAATTTCAATACAAATTTTCGTCGATTTTAATTAATTTTCTAATAATTTTATATGCTCTTGGAGAGTTTTTTTAAGTTAGGTCAACTTTAGGGTACAAGTTTCCTAATGTGTTTGAGATGTTTTGAAAATTGTTATATAACTTTTTTAAATTAGTTGCCACTAGAAAATGATTTATAGCCGAAAAAGTTATATAGCTGATGTATTTGGAATATTCCACATAGATGAAGGGCCACATTAGGATACATTCCCTTACTAAATTGTATGAAACCTTTGTTGACGTGACCAAAAATTTTGATTAAACCGATATGTTATAACAGTAACTTTCGTATAAATTGTGTTCGTTATATCCGAACTCCAATACCAACAAAAATTAAGAAAACGTTTTGCTTCAAGATAAAAGAAAGTGTCAAAAATCATGCTATTTTACAACGATAGCACTTAAACTGTGAATTATGTGCTTTAATGTTGTGTAGTAAAATTTAAAGTTAATCAAATAAACATTTGTGCACACAAATTGTCAGAGCTATTTAGCCTAGTTGGTAAACCTTTTGTTTTAATGTTTTGAGGGTCGAGGTATCGAGACCGTGTAGATATTTCTTTTATATTTCGTTCTATTATTTTTTTTTTGATAATATTAAAATGTTTATTAACAGGAATAAATTAATAATTATGAATACATTTTTAAATAGTTTTAATGATATAATTAAAAAAAAAAGATTAATATTAAAAAAAGTATCTGGAGGTGCCGGGGATTGAACCCGGGGCCTCTCACATGCAAAGCGAGCGCTCTACCACTGAGCTACACCCCCCTATTAAATGTGCTACCAGATTGCAGCTTTGCGGTATTACTATAACCGGTTTGATTCATTGTATTAAAGCTGGACACGATATAGTTTTTACATTTCAATTATGATAATGAAAATATTAATTTATTAAGTACACGCCATAGATCCGCTGGATCCAGCGGACATATATCGACATATAAACTTTACAAATATATGAAACAATACTTCATTAACCCATTTTATACCACTCATCGATACCGTGGGAATATCTTGACAAAATTTGGCAGAACGATGTAATGGTTACTCAATAAGTTTTTTCTGAAGCTTTTGTTTGGCTAAATTCTTAGCTAATTTACTTAGAATTGTCAATGTATTTAACAGTCGTGTTAGTTAACATTTTTAACTAACTTTTTTAGCTAAAATTTAGGTCACCTAAATTTAGCAGAATACGATTATTAACTTCATTGAAAATTCTGCAGGAGCAAACTCAGGTAATTTTTTCTGCTATCGTAGCTGAATTTTTTACTATTTTGTACGTTCTTTTTTTATGAGTGTATTGTTAGTCAAGAAAAGAAAACGGAAGAAGATGCTTCGAAAGTGAAAACTTCTCTTCTGTATTTTTTTTTTAATAAATAAAATATAAAGGTTAGTTTTGTAATAGAAAATAAATTAATTTAATTTACTTTACGTACATAACATTTGTATCTTAGTTCAGTGTCAGGAAAATAAAGTAAATAAGCAATATTACGAGGGCGGATCAATAAATCCGTGACTTTTCGAACTTCCCTCGAAGTTATATGAAATGCGACACTGCCCCCCATCAAGTACCACCTGTTAATAGACTACTGTCAAATTTTGAGCAAGTTCCGTCATTTACTTTGCGTTAAACAGCTCTTCAAAACATACAATCTCGTGGATTTTTTTAAAAATGAAAAAAAAAGTGAATATCGAGTGCTCATTAAACACTATTTTTTTTTTTTTTTTTTTTTTTTTGTATTTTCATCTTTATTTAATCGTATAAAATATTACAATTATATAATAAATAAAGAATAAGTTAATTAACAACAATGACTTAAAGTCGTCTGTTGTATATATGTATGTATTCTAGCATATGATGTATGTAGTTAAATTTAGAAATTCAAAATTAAATTATATGAATTCATCAATTATTAATTTTCTATAATTAATAGCATAATTAACAAAATTATAAAGCCTATTCCATCCGTTTGGTATTTCACCGTTTAAAATATTTATCAATTCATTTTCCTCTAAATATAATTTGCCTAAATGTCTGAGTCTGAATTCTGAAAGTATTGGGCATCTTGCCATGAAATGCTGCAAAGTTTCTTCTTCCCTTGTGTTGCATAAACTACATATTTTGCTTTCTCTATTGGTGAAAGAATTGCCATTCAGTGGTAAAATATCGCACCTGGTTTTAAAAATTGTTTTAATTTGATTTATGTTTCTTGAGTTTTTAATATATTCTGATCCTTTACTGTGATCTAAATGTTTATAAAATCTGTTATCGCTATTTAAAGCCTTTTCCTGCATTTGTATATGGTTCTTTGATTTTAAATGTTCCAACAGCATTGTACCTCTACTAAGCCATTCTTGTGATGAAATACTTCCAAATATAATATTAAATTCACTTGCAATTTGATTTAATTCATTTGCCCAGAAAATATTGTTTCTTAAAATCAGCAACGATAGTTTATGAGGTAGCCTATCTTGTTTATATATAAAAAGACTTTTAAAAACATAATTCATATGTAAGTTTAACGTATAAATATAGCTAACTTCTGCGTTTGCTTCTAATATAAGTGCATAATTTGGTGTGAACTCTGGTAATCTTAGGATTCTTTTCATAAAATACCGCTGCAATTTATCAACCTCATCAAAAAACCAACACCCCCATACCTGAGCAGCGTATGCTTGAATAGATCGGCACACAGACTGAAAAAGTTTCCATTTTGAAGTTAACGTTATGTTGGGCTTATTTAGAAAACTGCTCCAAGTGGCGTTTATGCTGTTTTTTGCAGACTTATTCCTTTTTTCTACGTGTTTTCTAAAGCTCATTTGTGGGGTTAGGATTACACCTAAATAACAGTATTCATTAACAATCTTCACATATTGTTCATTGTATTTTATTTTTTCACGTACTGAAAGTCTTCCCCCTTTTCTAAAAACCATCATTTCTGATTTACTCAAATTTACTTCCATATTCCACAATTTACAGTAGTTTTCTAAATTGCTTACCATGCCTTGCATAGTAGCTATATCATCTGATAATATTACGATATCGTCTGCATAGAGTAACAAACGAATATTTGTTCCATCAATCATCAAACCACCTCCTAGATAATCATGTAAGTCATTTAAATAAATGGTAAATAGCAATGGCGACAAAAGACATCCTTGTTTAACACCAACAAAAGTTTCAAAATAATCCGACAGTTCGTTTCCGGTCCATACAGCTGATCTTGTTTTTCTATATATATTTTGTATAAGATTAATGATTTTCGTTGAAATATTTAGTACATGTAGTTTATATATTAGGGACTTCTTGATACTCTATCAAAGGCAGCTTTAAAATCTACAAAAAATGCGTAGACCTTTTTATTTTCTAAAAACTTTAAGTGCACAATGGACACTAGATTATATATATTGTCTACTGTTGAATATTGACGTCTAAAGCCCGCTTGAAATTCATTTAATATATTGTGTTTTTCAATCCAATTACTGAGCCTTGTATGTATAATACCCATTAACACCTTTGCAGCACAATTCATAAATGAGATTCCTCGGTAATTATTAGGAGTATTCAAATCACCTTTCTTATGAATTGGAAATATAATACTATCTACAAACGTTTCGTCTATTTTTCCAGTTTCAAAAATTATATTTAAACTGACTGCCAATTCATTTAGAAATTGTTCTGATGCATTCTTAAACATTTCATACGGAACTCTGTCCGCACCAGGAGCTTTATTAGATTTTGTTACTTTCAGCACAATATAGCCCTATCCAGTTCATCATCTGTGTGCCACATTGGAGCATAATGTATATCATTTGATAATAATGGTTGATTAAGTAAGGTTTGAAAATATATCTTAAAATCCGCTGCTGACAAATTTGCGCCAACTCTGAAACTGTCGCCCCTTATCTCTTTCGCCAACTCCCACCATTTCTTGGAGTCATTTACTTCGTTGATTTTTTTATTAAGTTCTTGGTAATATAACTGTTTTTGATTTTTACATATGGTAACGTAACGCTGTTTGGCTTCTAGATATTTTAATTTATCATGGTGATTTTGTGTGTTCCTGAACACGTTCAGGAGATCAAATGATGTTTGTCTAGCTTGTAAACATTTATAATTAAACCACTTATTCTTAAATACGGCTTTATTTTTATTAAAAACTTGCTTTGGTAACGATAACTTTATTATATTTACTAATTGATCCAATGTGTAAAAGTTTCCTTGCGGTGGTTGCAGTCTTAGATTCTTATTTAGCTTATTCTGGTATATTTCTTTTTCACTCTCTATCCATTTTAGTTTTGGCAATAACTTCATAACATTAACTCTTTCTTGCAGGTCTTTTATGTTAAATTTTAAACTTAAGGGCATATGGTCTGACCAGATTTTTGCTTCTATTCGAAACTGTTCAACATATTGTAACGCTTCTTGTGTTATTACGCATATATCATTAACGGAATTTCCTTGTGTATGTAAATATGTAAACGAACCATTTTCATCACCAGTAGTGCAGCCATTAAAAACTGCTAATCCAAAATTATTACAAAACTCTATCAGTTGTCTACCCTTGCCGTCGATTATTTTATCTTCTGATTTTCGCTCATTGAAACCTGCCTTAAAATTTGCTTTGTGAATTTCCATTATCTCCTGTTGTAGTGTACCAATTCTCACATTCATATCGCCAATAACAATTACGTTCGTTTCACTATTATTCGTAAAATATGTTTTTAATTCAGAAAATTCATTACACCAATCAACGCCTCTGATATATACTGGTATAATATTAAAGTTGACTTCATTTATTTGGATTCGAATAACAGCTGTACGGTTATTGACGTGAAAAGAATGTCTTACACCAATTTCTTTTAAATTTTTATTTACTCCAAATACACATCCTGCAATTGCTCTTCCACGAGTATTAACTCTGGTTGCCGGTTTCCAAAACAAATCAAAATTTGTAAAATACTTTTTCCACCTTTCAACATTTTTCTCTTCTACATGCGTTTCAAATAAGCAAAATATATCACAATTGCACACGTACTCAAAAAACTCAGGAAACAGACATTTATTACCTAACCCATTAATGTTATAAGCTATTACATTTAAAAGCATATTTGAATTCTTTACTTTTTTTGAATTTTTGACATAAAGTTTTTTAACAATGTATTATAATCTATAATGATTTTGGAATAACAATTTGCATATAAATTACTTAAAATAACTTCTGCATCTTGTTGACCACAAACGAGTTTTTTGCCATTATTCCAACGGAACCACTTATCTTTAATTTTGAGTTTGTCATTTACGACTGCTAATTTATGTGCTGTACTCAAGGCCTTTATTTCCTTTTTAAGCTGAAGCATAACCTTCTTATCTTGTTGTCTGTCTACATTTAGATCCTTTTCAATGAATATTTTGCTCCCAGCTAGGTTTTTGGCTTTTTCCAAGACTTTTTGTACGCTTTGTGTTGAGTCAAATTCAGTTAATACGGTCATTTTACCGCCACGTTCAAATAGTTTTCTGGTCGATTTTATTATGGAGGCTGTTGGGAGTTCAAGTTTTTCCGTACAGACTTTACTAACCTCTTCCAATACGGCACGATTTGCTTCCAGGCCCTTGAACAATAAATTTTTACTTTTTATTTGTTCTTCTAGCTGCATAATTCTCTTCCGATCCATCTCTTTGTCCGCTTGTAGGCATTCAACTTGTTCTTTCATTAAACACTATTTTTTGCGAAAAAAAAACCGTCAATCAAACCAAGAAAAAGCTTGATAAATACTATGGGGACTCTGCACCATCGATTTTAATGGTAAAAAAGTGGTTTACTGATTTTCGTTGTGGTCGCACAAGTACAAATGACGCTGAACGTTCTGAATGGCCAATTGAGGCCAATACACCCGAAAATGTCGAAAAAATCTACGACATGGTGTTGGCCGATCGAAGAGTAAAAGTGCGTGAGATTGTTGATGTCATAGGCATTTCATATGGCAGTGTGGTTTCGATTTTAAATGATCAGTTGGGTTTAGGAAAGCTGTCTGCAAGATTGGTGCCGCGTTTACTCTCAATTGATCATAAACGTAATAGTGTGACAACTTCAAAGGATTGTTTGGAATTGTTTAACCGCAATTCGAATGAGTTTTTGCGGCGTTTTGTAACTGTGGATGAAACATGGATTCATTACAACACTCCGGAGACCAAGCATCAGTCTAAACATAGGGTTTCTCCGGGTGAACCGGCTCCGAAGTAGGCCAAGGTAAGTTTGTCGGCCAAAAAGGTAATGGCAACAGTTTTTTGGGATGCACGCGGGATAATCCACATCGATTACCTTCAAAATGAAAAAACAATAAACGACGAATGTTATGCCAACTTATTGGGCTGATTTAACGATGCCTTAAAAAAAACGACCCCATATGGTAAAGAAAAAAGTTCTTTTTCATCAAGATAATACACGGGCGCACACGTGTGCAGTCTCAATGGCAAAATTCCATGAATTGGGCTACGAATTGGTACCTCATCTGCCATATTCTCCGGATTTAGCCCCCTGTGACTATTTCCTATTTCCAAACCTAAAGAAATGGCTCGGTAAAAAGAGATTTAGCTCAAACGATGAAATTATTGATCAAACAAATGTCTATTTTATGGACCTCAAAAAATCCTATTTTTTGGAAGGGATACAAAAATTGGAGAAACGTTGGAAACGTGTATTGAGCTCAAAGGAGATTATGTTGAAAAATAATTTTTTTTTGTGCAAAAAAAAGTGTGTTTCAAATTGTTCCGCCCTCGTACATCACGCAGACAGACATGTTTGAAAATATCTTGAAGCGTAAATAATTAAAGTGATATTTTGTGTAAATATATTTTCCCAATAGTATAGTTTATTTAAAAAAAATCAAGTTAAGAATATTTACAAAAAATTAGACTTTTATTATTATTTTTCAAATGATGTTAATGTTTTAACTATATTTGCAGTTGTTTTAACTCCATTCGACAGTTGACTAGAAAGGTTAAAATAACTACACATTGCATTTGATTTAATTTAATAGTGTACACTTTTTCAACTACAAATTAAGTTATTTTGACTGTCATTTTCTGAGTGAAGAGCATTTTATGAAAGAATTCTCCACATATGGTATAATTAAATCAGTTGTCCGATTTAATAATACTAATTATTTTCGGTCCTTGTTTGTAACCCTTAAAAGTGAGATTGCGCACTTATAACAAATACGTGTCCAAATCCAATTTTTTGTTAGATGTTTTGTTTAACCCTTTGAAGACCGAACTTAAACTGCTGGAAATTTTGGATTTTTTTTGCGGATACGGGTTTATTGACCTAAAATTTCTAAACAAAAGTGTCGTCAAAAATATTTTTTGCAACTCTATGTCCCATTGGTCGCCCACCTAGTTAAAGCGAAAATCGTGTCGAGTTTGTTCTGTTATCTTGTCATATAAAACCTAGTTTTTAACCTTTAAACCGGCCTAGGCTTTTTTGCAATGAAACTTATACCACTGTTCTGCACGAAAAACAAACAATATGTTCTTCTACTAAAATTGTTTTCAATGCCTACACACAGAGAAATAAAGTGCCAACCGAATTGAAAGGTGTATTTTAATGGTAATGACTTACAAATTCAGTTAGATCAACGATATTTACATTCGATTTCAGAATATTTTGGTTGTTGCAACTAAAGTTCGTTTGAGTTAACTGAACTTTGTTGTGAAAACTAATGTTTAGTTGTACCAATCCACTGGAATTCGTAATAACCGAACTTGAGTCGTAATAACCAAATTTCAGTTAGTAAATGGCTAATTTTTTTTCTGTGTGTATATTAGGCGATATGGACCATAAATTATTCATCTAACCAGGATGTAAGTAACTACAGTCCAAAAATTACTATTTTTAAGGTTTTACTTAAGAAGATTTTGTAGTTTCGTTTTTTGAAAGACGCGAAATTGAGCGATAACGCACCTTAACTTCATCATATATCGATTATACTTTAAGGCTTTGTTAACCCTTCGTCAGGCACATATTTTGAGCCCTTAGTTCTGGCACATGGTGTCTGGCCAGACCCCTATACATTTACATGCATTTGTATGGAAATAAGGGCTGTTTGCCGGTAAATTTTTTACTAAGATAGGAAAATATTTGTTATATTTTGTGTTTCTATTTCTTTTTACTATGTTATTAGCTACCTGAGGAAGAAAAAATAGACCTAAAAAATCTTTGGAATGAAAAGGGCAACAATTTTTTTTGTTCTATATATATTTCTCTTTATTATGGGTAAAGTAATAAATGTTTATGACAAAATAGAAAATTATTATGAAGAATACATTGATTTTTTTTATTCAGAATTTTGAGGAAGGCAACAAAAACATAAATAATCTACTTTTGAATGTTGCTGACAAACAGGATTGTTGCATTTGCAGCAAAAAAGCGTCTTACGGCGTATTTTGTCACCTTGCTGCAGGCAAATTCTGCAATCTTTTTTGGCAGCTAATGTGTCTGGACCACTGCGTGAAGCCACATTAAGGTTTGCTATATTGAGAGGTCTCCCAAAGAATGCTTCAAATGCTATACGAGTTGTTGGTTGAGCCACAATGTGCGGATTATTGATGCGATTTTCAACGTTGGCCAGTACCAATTGCTTTGCAAGTTTATATAAAAATATGCGTCTTCTTTCTTTTCTTGTATTTTCATCATTTAGCTTACATATAATGTAACTTGCCAATGCCATCACATCAATCATGTTGCAGAAAAACGCGTATGTCCAGCGTCTGGTTGACCGTTTTGTTGTGTAATGAGTTAGCATTTGATCCATCGTATCGACTCCGGCTTTAGTTGAATTATAAAATAAAATTGCTTCCGGTTTCATGGCTACGCCTTCAATATGTTTCGTGTAATGCACGGTTGAAATTAAATTGACTGCCTTATTTTTTTTGGGCACGTGGCTGCAAAGTGCAACAAGATTTTCATGAAAACCAAACACACTTGAAAGAATTGGTCGTCTGGTGCTCTTCATAACTTCCTTAGGAAGACATCTTTTGTTTGCTCGAATGGTGCCAACAAATGCCAGTCCCATAGCAGCAAGTCGTTTAGCGCCGTTCAATGAGGTGAAAAAATTATCAGAAATAATTGTTCTGCCGCTGTTTGCGTAACAATTTGCGAAATACATTAGAACGTTTTCACCTTGACTTATCTCCCGATTGTCTCCTTCCTTTCCAGTGTATAGTTTTCCTTTCAATGGAAATTTAGTCTTAGCATCGCATGCCCACCAAACTTTGATCCCATACCTTGCAGGTTTTGATGGGATATATTGGGTGAATTTTGTGCGCCCACGATACGGAAACAGCTGCTCATCGATGGTGATATTTTCATAAGGTTCATAATAATTTTGCAGATTTTCTGTTTGCTGTCGGAATGCCCGCGTACGACTATTATCGAAACGAATATATCTGGACAGAGTAATGAATCGTTTGTGCGACATAGCCGCACGGAATATGGGCAGCGAATCAGAACGCCACAATATACTGGAGTCTTGCATATTATTATGGCTGAGACCAGAAGCCAACAAAATCCCAATGAATGCATCTAGCTCAGAGCTTTTCAAATCAATCCATTTTCTTTGGGTAGACTCTGGATGTTCTTCATTCATGCCATGTGCTTTGCCCAACGGCTATCCAACTCGCTCTTTCGTATAACGAAAATTTGTATATACAAAGTTTATCAATGGTATTTACATTGATTTATACAAAAGTCAGAGAGGAGAGGAGGTTGGGAGAGTTGGGATCTCTTTAATACTATACTCTCTTTGCTTTGCCTATGCGTTCATACAAAATGCATAGGGGTCTGGCCAGACACCATGTACCAAAAGTAAGGTGAAGATTTTTTATTTGGCTTTTTTGTCCTGTTCAAAGGACTTTTTTTCAATTATTAATTTATACATCGAAAGCCAACAATATTTTGGGAGATTACCTGAAATTACAGCCATGTACCTAAAATAGAAGTATGCTAAATTGAAGCATGAAAATGAAATATGTCTGGCCAGAACCATGTGCCACTTCGAGGGTTAAATTGATACTACTAAATATACTCTCTCTGCCAAATTTCATAAAAATCCGTCCATACGTTTTCAAGTTAAGACGATGTCCTTCACAGCATGCTATTGGAATTCTGTATGTCCATGGACTAAAATTAGAGCTTTGTGAGAATTTACGAAATTCTACCTCAAACGCTTTCTTGCTTGCTTCCAAACCGTAACATGAGCACAAAAAAATTATAAATTTGGTTTTTTATCGAACACTAATATGCAGCATTTATGTCCAATTTAAAGTACCCCGCCTCAAGGCGAGCTTGCCGGTTTGATGGTTAATTATTTTTATATGATAAACACGAATATCCCAACATTTTTAAAAGTAGCTTGAGTCGTAAATCGCGATTTGACTATAGTCCTAAAATATCGTTTTTATACGATGTTTCGATATTGTGAAAGGATAGAGACCAGATTTGGAAGGATTGGAGATCAGATTTTGAATCAGGAGATAAAAATCTGTACATATCACTTTTTTAAATAAAATCAAACAAAAAAAAAAAAAAGTGAACAAAAACCTCCTCTTTTTGTTTACATTTGACGACCAATGGGATATATATGTTCCATCAGTGTCCTGTAGGAAATGGAATAAAACAATTTCAAAAATATAAATGTTTCTTGAAACGTGAAGGATTGAACCATGTCCTACCAAAAGTTCGATCCGCTATTTTCTATAGCGTCCGAGAAAATATCTGCCAAAAATGATAAAAAATATTCATATTTGTTAACTTTGGGGTCACCCTATTAGGCTCTTATACCATATTTGGATCAAGTAGTTGGTAATTGAAAATCAGTTAAAAAGGACTACTTACTTTTCGTTTAAAACAATTGTATTTTCTATTTTATTTTCAACTGTTTAAAAATTAATTGACAAAATCGGTAAAAACAATTGATTGTTTTCGTTTATTATACAATACTCAATATAACATAAAAACTTTTTGATTTAAATAGCAAATTTTAACTGAATATTTTAACTATTACCGAAAGTCCGTTTTTTTTTGTTTATTGAATAACAGACAGAAAGTTAAAAAATATATTTCTTTGCTAATTTAACTGTATATTCCATTGAAACAACTTTAACGATTAACTTTTTAAATAACTGTTGAACTTTTATTTAAAAGTTCTTGTCAGTGTATGATCTGAAAAATACATCTATCCTTTGTCGATACACAATCACACTTGGAAAAATCGGTTAAAGAGTGTAGCTAATGCAACAACGAATAAAAATGGGACATACTCGTATACCAAAAATTCATCGTTAGTGTTAATGTCATGTTTGAAAGGTTTTACATCTCCCGCGTTCAGTCCCATGCACATCTAGATAAGTTTTTTGTTAATAACTTATTTTTGTGTCTTTACCGTTTATTTGTTATTTAATCATGTCATTGAACTCTTTATAAATTTGGCATATATTTTATGTATTTTTAAATGCAAAACACAAACTTTAAATACCCACTTGACATGTTAACGAAATGCACTCTTTTATTTTAAATTTTTAATGAGTTTTTGCCAAAAAAAAAGATCATTTAAGAGGTGCAGCCGATTTTTTATGGCACAATTTGTATACGCAGAAATACGCAAATTTCCAAGATTTTTTAATAAAAGTTTTATTGTTTAATCTGTGTGTTTTTTTTAATCATTTGAAAGCTGAAAGTATGAAGTAGAGTGGTGAAATTAAAACAAAAACCCGGTTACAGTTTCCGAAATTTGAAAAAAAAAACAGTTTTAAAAATTTTACTCAATTTTACTCTAAGAAATAGAATTTTTTTTCATGAATTTGAATAATTTTAGTTCTTTATTTGAAAAATTATTAAATAATAATAAAGGGTCCGCCATCTAACGTTTTTTTTCAACTAGTGCTTATTTAGTGAAAGGTAACACTTAGCTCATGTCTGATTTGACAGATAATTAGTTTTATCCTTTCGCTGAACGAATATGGTCCGTATGTTCGTTATCTTGTGAAAAAGTGAAAAAAACTGGCATTCTCATCGATAAACCAAAGCGTGAAAAGCCAAAAACAGCGCGTACACCCGAGAATATTGCTGCTGTGGCAGAAAGTGTGCGTGAAGCGTCATCAACATCAATTCACCGTCGTTCTCAACAATTGAACATTTCGGAGACATCATTGAGACGAATTTTGCATAAAGACCTTGGTATGACGCCATACAAAGTCCAATTGGTTCAGGAGTTCAAAAAAAAAAAAAGTTATTTGGCGGACCCTTTATAATTATATCTCTGTTGATAAGTTTCCATATATAAACACATACAAATTGATCCGAAAATTGGGTCATCTACATGCATCTAATAATATCAAATTAGATATAATTTGATAGAATTTTATCCGTGATTTGTACATATCCGAGACATTAAATTATATCTAATTGGATATAAATATATCTCATTTTATATAATTTTAGCAGATAGTAGGCATGCTTTTTGTGACTTGAAGTTATGCTTAAAAGTAAAGTATTTAATTGAACATTTAAATTTCTACACACAGAGAAAAACAGGAATAAGCTTTATTAATTTTCCTCTAATGTAACAACTTCATCAATATTAATGAAACATTTCATAAACAACAAGAATTATAATGATCATATCATGGTCTCTATGAACTTTTTTCTGCACAAAAATAATGAAATCCTTACTAACACAAAATATCCTTCAAATATATAGTGAACTATTTCATAAATATGATGACATTGATTTTGTTTTTTATGAAATGTTTCATAAATACTATAAAACGTTACATTGGACGAAAATCTATGTAACATTTCTTAACAATATTCTTTGCGTATATGTATGTATTTAAAATTATTAGTAAATTTTATTTAATCAAATTTATTTATAAATCAAAAAATACTTCCAATTTTCTACTAAAAATTAGATTGTTATTACAGTTTGTCTTTCTTGTTTGTCACTTTATATTAAGGGTATTCATGTCACAAAATGGAAAATTGCGAAATTACACTATTGCTGCCGCAATCGCCTCTTTTTATATCATATATTATTGCGAGAATGCAAGCAGCTGTGTTAGATATCCATTTTTCTACGTTTCCAAATCAATTTTGAAGATAACACATTCATTTCACAATAATCCAGATAGGATCTACACTCAAAAAAAAGTTAGTATAGTCAGCAAAAAATTTTGCTGAGTCAGCAAAATTTTAGTCAGGAGGGTGCTTGCAAAAAAAATGCCAGCAAAATCTTTTGCTAAAAATCAGCAAGTTGATTTTTAGCAACAAAATTAGTAGATTTAGCAAAAGTTTGGCTAACACTGAGTGGATTATAAATTAAAAAACCCTTGCTAAAAGTTAATAAAATTTTTGCTGAATATTAGTAGACTGAAAAAAAACTCAAAAATGTTTGGAAAAATTATACTTTAGTTAATTTATTTGCTGAAAATCGTAAACATATTTTTGTGATTCTTTTGAATATAGTTTACAATACGTTACAAAATATAAAAATGTTCATACTCCCACATTGACGACATAAATTAATGTAATATCTAACAAAAAAGAAATAATTATATATACCCAACATAAACAATTTTATCTGTAAACTCCTTACATCAATGGTAGTCTAAATGATGGAATCTTTTAAAGAAACGCAAATGCCGCAGATAATTCTAAAACGAAACGAGAAAAATAACAAAATATGTCATATACAATCCTTTTTTTGCAATAAGAAAAAGGAAACATAATAATCCACCTAAGATGTTTGTCCTTGTCTGTCTACTTGAACGTATATTTCTTTGACCACACTACGTTAATAAATACTTTAAAGATTTAGTTTACAAATACACATTTAATGTTTATTAGATTTAAATATTTTATTCTATCTTTAATTTAATTAATAGACAATTACTTTCCCAAGCCGGTGACAACGCAAAATTTAAGATGTTTTAATACACAATTTTCCTTTATGTATGAAAAACACATACACAAATCATCCATGGTTAATTTTTTTTATATGTCTTACAAGAGTTGTACTTTTTACTATAATTTTCTTCGTCCCTACTACATCTTGACATGCCGCAACATCTAATTCATTCTGCGTATATCTTTCAATCTGGTTTTTGTTCACACTATTAATGTTTTTATCAGCACAATTTTTTTCAGCAAAATAAATTAGTAAATCATTAGTAAAATATTAGTAAAACATTAGTTCAAAACAGTTAAGTTCTGAATAAGTATAACTAAAATTTTAGCTGAAAACATAGTTTTAGCAAAAAATTGTATACAAAATTTACAATACGTTTTACATACATTTCTACTAACTTATTTTTTAGTGTACCCTTGTATCTTTAAAAAAAATGTTTATAACAGATTTGAGCTAAGGGATGCTTAGAAAAACACATAATTCAACATTAGTTTTTCAAAAAAAGCCATATTTTGTCATACCTCTAAATCTCGATTATCAGACAAAAAATTAAGAATTATCAGTCTACTTTAGCATTAATCCACTTTTTGGAACTGCCCTGGAGCCGCGCATGCGTAATGTGACTCAATTTAAAGTCAGATATGACTTAATCATACTATATATATGACTAGATATAACTATTTTTACCCCGGAATTCATTATGAATCATGGTTGAGACAACTTCTTCGGAGATTTTCAAAATTATCTTTTTTATAAATCATTTACAAGTTTTATTTATGAGCTCACCGAAATTTTTGAATGATAAACTCATTTTGGATATAGTATTCAAACAATTTTTTTAAAAATCATCACTATTGAAAACTACACTCAAAGGAAAAGCTTCATCATATTTTTAAAATGTTTCATAAATTTTCGCCCAATGTAACGTTTTATAGTAGTTATTAGAGTATTCAATCGGTTAACCGTTACTCGATTAATCGATGAAATGATGTCGAACAATTGTTCGAGTAATTCGAAGTGGCCAATTTCGAGTAAAGAATAACTCGAACAATTTTGGTCGATTAATCGAGTAACTCGAGTAATTTAAAAATATGAACTATTTTATATTTTTTTAATATTTTGTATAAAATAATGTGACTGTTATAGTGAATATTTAAATGTTAAGTGTATTTTTACATTAAGTGAGCACTGTTAAGGAAATTATTGCACGAAAAACGAAGAACTTAATGCGAAAAACTCCGATATCGAAGAAAATTGGATATTTTTTAAAGAAACAAGTTCTAAGACTGGGGTGTTTAAGATTATTGGTGCGGATTTGAGGGTTAAAAGTGGGATCAAACATTATTTTTTTACTACATATAAATACTATATTTTCAAAAAGGAATTTTTAAATGTCATTTACTAAAAACTTTTTGTTGGTCCCTTTTATGTCGTTGTAACAAGCCAATTTTAGAAGTCCTATATGGAAATTCATAGCTGTCCTACGCAAAATTTCCACATATTAAAATTTACATATAGAAGTAATGAAGTTTTCATTAATATGATGAAAATCTTCTTAAATATTCATGAAAGTTGTTTCAAAACTTCTTTATAATTTTTTTAGAAAAATTACATATAGGACAAAATGATAGGACAAAATGGACTATTTTTTCGTTTAGTACTAACACACTAATATAACAAAACTGTGTCAAGTCTGAGTGAAATTACAAAACGGATCACCTTACAAATATTTTTATAAAACAGTTTAATACATATTTATGAACCAGTTGTATTGAAAGAAAATCAATGAAGATTTCAACATATTTATAAAGAATTTCATTGATATAATAACGCTTTTGCTTTGAGTGTACTGAGACAAAACTGTCGCAATAATAAATGATCTTAGCAAATGTTTTTCTCTTTTAGATATACTTTTTACTAAAATTTTTAATAATTTTGTTAATTTTTATATATATGTTATATAAGTATGTACTAATAAAATATAAAAACTTACAAAAATGTGAGTTTTTGGAAAATAAAATTAAAGTATTAAAATTGTTCGAGTTACTCGAGTTACTCGAGTTATTCGAGCAATTTTAAAATCTTACTCGCCTACTCGAGTAAATTAAAAACCTCAAAATCGAGTTACTCGATTACTCGAACAAAAGCAAACCCGAGTAAATTGAATACCCTAGTAGTTATGAAACAGTTCATAAAAAAACAGCATCAATTTGATCATATTTATGTATTAGTAACGATTTCAATATTTTTGTGTGGGAAAAATTTAATAGAAACCATGATATAGTCAATATAATTCTTGTTGTTTATAAACTGCTCATAAATATTGATTAAATTTTTACATTGGACGAAAATTTATAAAAATTGTTCCTGCTTTTCTCTGGGTGCACTCAAATAAAATTTGTTTTTAAGAAAAAACTTTTCTACTTGAAAAAGTTTAAATCTTTCGGCATGTTTTAACTATTCGGCCAAATACCGATAAAAAGCTCTATTTGGCAGAATTATTCGATTAAATGAAAATAGCTTAAAAATCTGTATTTTTATCTAAAAAAATTGAGAAAATAATGTGTCTCAGAAAATATTTTTTTTTTTTAAATGTCAAACACGGTATTGATTTCAAATGATTTCTCAACCTAAAATCGTATTACGGTGCAGTTTCTTCAATATCTATAATAGAGTGTATTTTTATGTGAAATGTATATGACCTACTCCAAAAATTTTTGACACCTGTTGAAACTGATATTAGATGCCTCTTATTTCTCATTGTTTTATGAATTGAAAGGAACAATGGACAGGGCTAGGCCGAAAAAATTCTAAAAATTACTTGAAACTTACAAGAGTTTATTTATTTGCTTATGATTTTTAATTTTCAGATCCAAACTAATACAAAGTGGACTCACTACACATATTAGATACATTCACTGAAAAAGTAATTTCCATATTACTGCTTGGTGAAAAGTTGTATGGTGGTTTACAAGTGAAACAAAAATTCTTTGATTTTTAAACTTCCGAAGTTTTTTCCATAGGGTTTTTGCAACTTTTAATAGAATTGAGTTTTGAGAACATCATTTGAAAAATTGTGGAATTTTATATATCTTAATGTTAAAATCGAAAAGGCATCAACAAATTCTAAGGACTTTAAATTTAATGGGATAATAAGGACTTTAAATTTTTATTTTTGCAAATTTAAAAGTTTTTTTTTTTTTTTTTTTTTTTTTTACAAATTATATACTATTACCCTAACCGAGCACTAGCTACTATGGCCTTCGGCGCGTTGTAGCGAAAACAGACCAGTACCTCTGGTGGTAATCGAACTCACGACCCCCTCATTGATAAGCCAGCACGCTACCAACTAGCCTACCGGGGCTAGTAACTAAATATCATTAAACTGGCCAAAATAAACGCAGTTTTCTTTTTAAATTCTAATATATGACAAACAAATTTTTTGAGTGTATTTATATATTTTTTGGTGGTGTAATTAATGTATATTTTAAAATGTGATTAGCATGCTTAAACATCGGCTAACATACACACAAAAGTTTCCCAGTGTAGGAACGGTAATGACATGTCATGTCATTGTTTTTCCGACTACCAGTAATGACACCACCTTACTCTCTGCATTACTTTAATGCAAGTAATAATGACTTACTCATAACTAGTTAATTTTCTTAGTATTTCAAAATGAAAAATATTTTTATCATTATTATAAATATAATGTAATGATCTAAACATTTTTTGAAAGTCTACTTTTAGACTCATTATTATTTCAACTCTAGTAAGTACATATAATAACTACTTATTTTTGATTTTTTTTGTAAGCTTAAACGTAATGGCATTTTGTGCAAGCAAGTCAATTGTGTTTTTATCTATCAAGTGTAACATGTCGAGTTAGCTCAGATAGTAGAGCGGTTGACGGACAACCTGGAGTCCCGGGTTCGAATACCGTGTGGGCACATTTTGTTAAAAACTATTTTTGTTTTTATATTTTTTATTTTTAGACTCATTATTTTTGTGCATACTGGTAAGCATTTCATTCTATTTTTGTAAGATGCTTAAGATATGTCATTAATTTGTGCGAGATTTGTAATGACAATTGTAAGATCTTGCCATTACCAAATATGTACTTATATAACCACTTATATGGTAATGCTTTTCTACACTTGGTTTTTCGTGTTATTTAAAAAAAAATTTAAATATTTTACCACAAAGTGTTCAAAATTTTTGAAGTTCCCATATGCAGAAATAATGTAATTATGTATACATGACCGTATTATGCCACTGTGCTCTGACACGGTGCGCCTGAGCCAAATTAAATAAATTTAATTTAAAAACTAAATTCCAACGAAAATGAAAAAAATTATAGGTGGCGTTATTTTTGTAACTAATCAAAAAATTTTAAATTTGGCCTGTCTTTAGTTTAGGAGCACCTCACCGATCTTGATAAAAATTAAGGAACGATTCCGATACGTAAGCTGATTCGCTAATTTTTATTTTTCTGTAAGACACTTCCTCTTTGGAGGCGATAAGGATTAAAAGTTTTTTAAGTCTAAATTTTCTCAAAAATTACTTACCTGTTCGGTATAAATTATGTGTCATTAGAAATCTTATAAAATCTCCTATTCTATGAAATATAAACAAATCTATTTTCCAGGAATGGAAGCGTGTTATTTCACTTAAAAGTTAAACATGTAATTATATCATAATAAAGAAGGTTTTATAAGCTTTTCAATGACATACAATTTGTCCCGAACAGAAAAGTAATTTTTGAGAAAATTTAAACTAAACAATAAAATTTTAACAATTGCCGCTTAAAACATCAAAAAAATCTCGACACAGCTCACCTATCTGATTCGTTCCTAAATTTTCTAAAATTTTCTAGATAAATTTATATTTTTGAAAATTTGATTGGACGCAAAAAAGCGAAACCTAAATTTTTCTAGTTTTCCTTAGAAAATAATTTTTAGACCATCTAGAAACAGAAACAGCTTTCTGATTGGAGTAACGCGCAAATGCTGGGACAATTAAAATTGACACAGAAAAATAATAGCTTTTGAGCCTATAGCAAATTTTCAAGTTTTTTTTTTATGAGTAATTTTTAAGTACAAAAATTGCGGCCCAACGGCTATTCGACAACAAAAAACTGGATTAATCGACATTAGAAGACTTAGGTTTTTGAAAAAACCTAAATCAACATCGCACAAAAAACCGGTTTCAACCGGTTTTTAAAAACCGACTCGATCACCCTAGTATTCAGGCAGGACGACAAAGTGGTGGTAACTGAAATATTTATTAACACATAAAAAATTACTGTTGTTATTTTAGTTTTTTGTTAACATTTCACTTCTTATTAATTATTAATTATTTTTTATTTTACTTCTTCCATGATCACAAAGAAATTTAACCCTTTGACGACGAATGGTTGACAAATGTCACATTTTTATGTTTTGTTGTATTAGCTTCACTTTTTAACCGATCTTACCGAGTGTAATGTGTATCAACAAAGGGATAGATGTAGGTTTCAGATCATACCAACAACTTGGATCAATATGGTCTAAGAGCCGAATAGGGTGACCCCAAAGTTGAAAATTGTTAATATATTTTTTCATAATTTCTGGTAAATGTTTTCTCGCACGCTATTTGACATAGGGGATCAACTTTTGGTAGGACATGGTCCAATCTTTCAAGATTCAAGAAGAATTGAGATGTGTGGAATTAACTCATTCCATTTCCTACAGGACACTGATACAATATGGGACATATTGGTCGTCAAAGTCAAAAAGGAGAGGTTTTTGTTCAGCTTTTTTCAGTTTTTGTTCGTATAGAAATTTATTGAATATTTGTTTGTTTTTACTTAAAAGAAGTGATATTTATATATTCTTATTATCTGATTCCAAATCTGGTCTACAAATTTGTTTTTCCCTTCAGAATTTCGAAATATCGTATAAAAAGTGTATTTTAGGACTACGGTCAAAATTCGGTATTTCAATAATCTTGACATATTCGTGTTGAGCATAGCAAAATAATTAAAAATATGTGTTTTATGACATAAACAAGATAATAGAAATTAACGCGACACGACTTTCGAGTTTATTTCTATTATCAATAATATGTTTAATTTTCTTCGATCTTCTTTTATTATTAAATGATTGCAAATTATTAATTTCCAATATTTCGTCTCCACATTGGGAGACTTCTTCAGGGAAATTTATTTTAATTTATTTTAATTTAATTTGTAACAATTTGAAATTTTTTTGTTATTTCAAAAATTTATTTTCCCGCCTTTTTTTAAAATTTGTTATTTCAAAACTTTTCAAATTGTTACAAATTAAATTAAAATAAATTTCCCTGAAGAAGTCTCCCAATGTGGAGACGAAATATTGGAAATTAATAATTTGCAATCATTTAACAAAAGATCTTAAGCTCGATTATAAAGAAGAATCATATATTATCAATAATTTTGACCGTTTACGACCGTATATGTATATACGTATATGTCCCATTAATTTTTTCATGGAAAGAGTTGCAAAAACAATATTTTTTACGACACTTTTCTTTAGAAATGTTGGGTCGATAAACCCGAATCCACAAAAAAAATAAATTTTTCCAGGAGTTTAAATTCGGTCGTGAAAGGGTTAAATAATTTATATAATTAACTTTATTTATTATTGTGACAACCAAATATCGATGGTAATAAGTCTACAACTCGTGACTGACATGATAAGCAAAGGATGCCAAATGACATCAGAATGATGAAGAATTTGTTTGACAAACACTGAGAGAATTATTTGCATGATATTAATAAATTTTTGCATAAAAGCAATGAAGTTGCACTGGAAGTAGTTCATTGAAAGTTTTCATTAAGCTAATGTAAATGTTCATAAACTGTTATGCACTCCCTTTAGCGCTAATTTCCACATTTTTTTTTCATCTTATCTTACATTTATTAACAATTAGTGTTTTATCTTTGTAAATATATATATATATTATGTCCTGTGGTTCCTATTATAAAACTAACATTTAATTATATAACATTGAAATATAATCTCAAACCTGACAATTCAAACTGAAATGCAATTTTAAAAGATCAGCAATACATACAAAATTCTCAAAACAAACATACATGTACCATGCAATGTAAAATCGGATAAGAAAACAATCAACTAGAATATGTTGTGTTGCAATATTAGTATACATGCCGGATTCCCAATTCGTTCCCAGTAATGGTAACATAAGCAGTTGGACAGGCAACCCTGCCACATAAAAAGCTTTCAGATTTAAAGCTGTTGGCTAAACTTGTAAAAAAAGACGAAAATAACTCACGTTGTTCGGGTAATCAATTAACATTACCGATTTTCTGGTTTTGGTTGATATATATACCTGATCAAACCTTGAGTTTCCTGTGGGTGGTAGATTAGAATGAGGCTGAGCATGACCTAGTCGCTTAGGTCAAAAGTGCGGCACTCCCTCTAGCGCTGATCTCCACAAGATTTTTTTCATCTTCTCTTACATTTATTAACAATTAGTGTTTTCTATTTGTAATTTTAACATTTAATTATGATCTCAAACCTAACAATTCAAAATGAAATGCAAATTTCATTATATTTATTAAAACTTTCATTCACTCGCTGAAGAAGTTTCATTAAAAAACTAGTTTCATATAATTTATGCAGACTTTCAATAATTTTAAGAATTTTTTCTTTCACTTTCTGAAGAAAAGTTTGCTGATATGTTTCATTATTTTTCGTCCACCAAAATTCTCGCTGTTTGAATTTTACTTTCAGTTACGAGAACTCAACTTATGACCATCCATATGTTCTTCCTATCATAATAATTTGTTAAAACCTCACACCATACTTTAGTATAAATTTTTATAATGTTTTTCAAACTTTTAATTCAAATAAGGCTTCATTTACATAGAAAATAAGAACATAAAAAAATCTTCAAGAATCTTCACCGCTTACGCTTCCACTTTTTGACAGCATCGATATCTCAATATATAACCTCATGCTTAAAATATTAATACACTTAAAATAATACGTCAGTTAATAAATCTGTCAAACAAGTTTCAAATCGATTTGACAAATTTTGAACAAATATGTTGTTGAAAAGCTATTTAATTAAAGATTTAGAATTTGTAGTTAAATTATAATATTCCAAGTCTCTGTTATAACCATGTATATGTCACCACCAGTGTATTTGGAAATTTTAAGAAGGCGATATTCTCCCCCCCCCCCATATTTAAAAAAAAAATGTCCCTATCTCGAAAACGAAGAGAGATATAACAAAATAGACAAAAAATTGGACTACCACCCGCCTAACTGTATCTCCGCGATGGGGCCATCCTTGTTCAAAATTAAATCGTGGTTGGCACATATCTCAGAAATAAGCGATAAAGAGAAAAACGGACAAAATGTTTGTTCCTTCGGAGCATACATTGGAATTTTTCATTACCATTATTATTATATTTTCCATTAGAAAAATCATTATTAATGATAATGAAATCACACTAATGCAATTAATAAAAAAAGTATTTGTTTAAAAAAAAAAAAACAGGGTTTCCAACCATAATTTTTTTTAAAGAATTTTTTTGAATTCGAATTGATTTAGAATAAAAGAAGCAATTAGTGGAATTGGAGTGCTATATATTGGGAACGAAATTTAATGGAATGGGGAATAAGTGAAATTGAAAGACTAAACATGAGAAAAAGTTCCGATTCCACTCGTTCCCCGTTCCATTCCATATCGTTACATTTTGAACCAATATTTCATTCTATTATCGGAGTGTTTAAATTTGTATTTTCATGTAAGTATATGGGTAAACAAATAATTAAGGCACTAAGTGATTGTTTCATAAAAAGTAAATCCCTCCGGATCTTTCCCTGGCCCAGTCTATTTGTATTATCAGGGTGCATGCAAAACTTGACATAGGTAACACGTATCTATAATACAAATGGATTAAGGTTCCGAATCCACTCTGTGGTTGTTTCATAAAAAATTAATCAATCGGGATCCTTCCCAGATCTAGCCTTTTTGTATTATCAGGGTTAAATAATGATCCTGAGGAGCACAAATGTTGTCCTTTTTGTCAAATCTCGATTAGTTTTAGAGACACTGGCCATTTTACAAAATGGTCAGTATCTCTAAAACTAGGCAAGGTAGCGCAAAACGGACAAAGTTTTTGCAAAATTTGACATACGAAACACCCCGATAATACAACTGTTGTGGGTTTGGGAGGGATCCCGAAGGTTTTATTAGAAAATTGTCATAAAGTGACTTATTAAGTTTTTTACCAAAATGTGTGATAATACTAGAAGCTCACGCCGAATTCAAATTCCGTTCCCAGTTGCATTCCATTTCTTTCTCTGTGTTTAATGTTTCAATATCACGCTTTCCAACGAGCGAGCGCTTTCAATCCCTGATTTGAGCCATTTTTCATAATTTTAAAAGTCTTATTTTTAATGGTGCTTATTTTTTAAATTGATTCATTATTAATGGTAAAGAAATTTAATTTTACTTGCATTAAACAATGAAATTAAATCCTCAAACCTGCAAAGGTTCGAGGTAGCTCTTTTATTATAATTATATTCGATCATTCTTTTAGTAAAAATAGACTTTCCAAATAAAAAGTCTTCTATTCGAGACAGAAATAGTCAAAAACGAAATCTTCAATACAGAATATGATCTTATACTTCATAAAAAATTATATGAAGTTTGTTCATTAGTGAGCAAAACCTCAAACCCACAAAAAACTTTTGCTAATGAATTAATTTTATTAATAAATTTTAAAATTTTTGGAAAAATATTTGTAATATACCTGAATAGAAAATAACCGTAAATTTTCGATTAAAATTTGAAAAACCTTCGCTAATACAAGTATCCAAAACTTAATGGGTTCATTTAAGGTTAAAGAGCTAAATTTGGCAATATATCGCAGCAAATCGCAATTGTCTTTCATTGTATAAAATACTGAGAGACATGCGCTGAATTGTCAAAGCTTCTATTTTAATGTTGCCTTTATTATATAAGAAGTTATAAGAAAATTAAAATCAAAACATTTCATCGTGTACATGCTTTTATTGCAATCTTAAAAATAGTTAATGACTGTTCAGCGCAGTCTGACCCGAAAGAAGAATTAGTTCTAGAATACGACAAAATAAAATATCAAGTATAAGGATCAGAGCATTCATTTAACCCTTTGATACACAAGCTTTCGATTGTGCACTTTTATATTTTCTCATAAAACTGTGAATATTTGCAATAGTAATAGACTTATTAAGATGAAAAAAGTCCTACTAGTTTTTAAACTAAATTATATTTCATCAAATATGTATAAATACAGGGAAAGTGTAATACTTTTTAAATTATTTTACGTTAAACTTGAAAAATCAAGAAATTTTGGCATGCATCTTTGATCTTAAAGGGTTAAAGTAATGACAATTTGTATTATTTAACATAATTTAAGATTTGCGGTTTTGTTGTTTCTAATGGTAGACCGCTCTTTTCTAAAAGACAAATTTACAAAATTTAATAGGTGATTAGGTGACAAGTATTGTATATTTTATTTTTTACGTATTTACTTAATACAAATACAGGTTTATAGCTTAATTAAAATAGCTTTTAATTAAAAAAGTAAATCATTGTGTACATTTTTTGTTTAAAGTTTAGTTAAATGGAACTATTTGAGAACTAAGCAATTTTGACCCGAATGAAAAAGGGTTAAAGATTTTTAAAATTTCGTAATTATTTTCAGATTATTAAAAAAATTGCAAAACAAAAGGTTTTTACAATATTAAAAATATAAAATTGTATAACCAACTGGGCACAAAAGGGCTAATTAAATTTCTTTTTGTATCCGTTTATGAACAAATACGCATAAAAGAACAAATGTAGCAAATTTCTTACAAATATTTGAGAAAAAACTATTTTTTAATAAAATCTTGTACTTGATCTGAACTTTTGACCTCTATGGGGCACGGGAAATAGTTATCCGATCTCTTCCAAATTTGTATCATCTATTTTTTACACCAAGTGGCACAATATTCCGCGAGAAATTCATTAAAATTCCGAAAGTAGTTTTCTATGCATATTCGAAGATAAAATATCTGCTAGTTTTTCTACTGCAAACACAAAGTAATTTTATTGTTCAAAAAGTTCTTAAACTTAATTTTGTGAGTATTTAAGTTATCTAAATTTGAAATTTTGCACAGATATATATTAAGGCTTTTCAGCATTTCTACTTTTTTTTGGATTTTTGCAACTCTTGAAGCGGATTATAAGCTAACGGCATAACAAATTTTTGAGAATTGTTTAAGATTTTTTGAAGGGGGTACGGGGTCGCTGAAATGGATAATGTGCAAAAAAAGAGGTTAGTAAATAAAAATGTTTTAATCTTTTTTTTCTCTGCTCAAGAGTTCCGGCCTACTAAAAAAAATAATTCGGGGTACTTATTATTGCATTGATGACCTTAACTGCAAAAAATTAAAAATTTTTCAAATTCGAACCAAAAAATTATAGAAATAGCCTACATATTAGCGTGAAATAACATTTCTTGGGAAGGTCTTTGAAATACCTTACATTTAATACAACTATTGCTCCTGACACTTTTGGAGAAATATTGAAAAAAAATAAATAAAATGTTAAAACAAAATTTAGTATCAAATGAAAGTTATTTTAAAGACCTTCCCAACAATTTTTTTGCGACAATGCGATGCCTATTTATGAAGTTATTGAGGTTTGAACAGCCCACTTATTGACAAATTGTTAACTATGTATTTTTCCTGATTAATTGTGCAACCAAATACAAAAACGGAATTAAAAAATCTTTTGCCGTTTTCTTTCCACTAGTTTTTAAAAACAGCTAAAATTCAGCCGTCCTATTAAGAAGACCCCCCTTTAAAGCAAAAATTCAGAATTTTCCAAATTCAAACCTCAATAACTTCATAAATAGGCATCGCATTGTCGCAAAAAAATTTTTGGGAAGGTCTTTAAAATAACTTTCATTTGATACTAAATTTGCTTTTGTGAAATTTCCATACTAGTTGGTCAAAGCTCATGTGAACTGGAAGAAAATATGTCATTTTGTTTTAACATTTCATATTTTTTTCAATATTTCTCTAAAAGTGTCAGGAGCAATAGTTGTATTAAATGTAAGGTATTTCAAAGACCTTCCCAAGAAATGTTATTTCACGCTAATACGTAGCCTATTTCTATAATTTTTTAGGTTCGAATTTGAAAAACTTTTAATTTTTTGCATTTAAGGTCATCAATGCAATAATTTGTACCCCGAATTATTTTTTTTTAGTAGTCCGGAACTCTTGAGTAGAGAAACAAAAAGATTAAAACATTTTTGTTTAATAACCTCTTTTTTTGTACATTATCCATTTCAGCGACCCCGTACCGCCTTCAAAAAATCTTAAACAATTCTCAAAAATTTTTTAGGCCGTTAGTTTATAAATCATTAAAGGGGGGTCTTCTTAATAGGACGGCTGAATTTTAGCTGTTTTTAAAAACTTGTGGAAAGAAAACGGCAAAAGATTTTTTAATTCTGTTTTTGTATTTGGTAGCACAATTAATCAGGAAAAATACAAAGTTAACAATTTGTCAATAAGTGGGCTGTTTGAAAAGGTCTCGGCCTCCAAAGTAGGGTCTACTAAAAAAAGGTGTGTTGTCGGTACGCAGCTTTCCGGGATTGGCGGTTATCTGAAAGCAAAACATAAAACGGGGAATTGGTTAGTATGACTGCCTTTATCGTGTCATGTTCAATCTTAAAAAAAATTATTTATCAAAATGGGTGCCGTTTAAAAACGAAAAATCGATATTTGACAATTTTTTTTGTAGTCTAGTGTAAAAAACAAATAGTAAAATTTTTTTTCCAGATGATTGAGCAGCAGACTTTAATTATGCGTCAATTAAGCCCTAT
Source organism: Delia radicum (assembly GCA_021234595.1). NCBI lineage: Eukaryota > Metazoa > Arthropoda > Insecta > Diptera > Anthomyiidae > Delia > Delia radicum. Next base: position 87,978,676 of record CM037855.1, read on the forward strand.
AGCATCAAAATCGTTTCAGTAGAACTTGAGAAACACTGCGTACCAGCTAAAATATATATGGAAAAAAAATCACTGAAGAGTGACCCTTTAACTAATAATTTGTAGACCGAGTATTTTTTTTTTAGTAGGATAGAACTCTTGAGTAGTGATTTATCTGTTTTTGTAAAAACAAAGCACAAGATAAAAAAAATTTAAGTTTTTGTTTCATAACCTAATTTTTTGCACATAATCCATTTCAGCGACCCCGTGCCCCTCTTAAAAAATCGAAACATTCTCAAACATCCTTTGGGCCATAAGATTTAATATTCCAGTTCCAGAGTTGCAAAAATCAAAAAAAGTTGAAATGCCGAAACGCCCTACACTGATAGAATTCTCCTTCATAGTATTAATGAAACGATTTCATTAAAATCGATTCATTGGTTTAATGAAAAATTTCATTATCTGAATGAAAAATCATTAATATTGGTATTTTTTTCATTAAAATTTTTTAGGATTTTTTCATAATTTCATAAAAAAAATTCATTAAATCAATGAAAAATTTTCAAATTTTTTTCAATAAAAATTTTGACTTGTAATAAGAAAAAAAAAATTTTTTTTGTACTATCATTTTGAAATAAAAAAAACTGAAAAATTTCTTTTAAACTGAATTAACCAAAACTTTGATACAAATAATTTTTTTATTAAATTTGCATAGAGCTAACAGTTTTTGACGAATTTGAATAGTTGGTCACTAAATTCCAGGGAACAGATTCTCCAAGAAAAACGATATAGTTTTGTTCAAAACCAGACTTAAATTGTTATCGTTTTGACGATGTTACACAAAAACGTTATGCTAAACGATAATACATTTTTGTTGTTAACAACATTGTTAACAATATTTAACATTTTTATCTAATATGGTCGTAATTTAACTACAACAAGTGGACTATAATCGTCGATCGTTCTACAGATTTCCAAGCCAGATCGATAAAAAATTACATATTTTGTACCGACATATAAGAAAATATGTCATCTTTTAACACAAATTATAAAAAATGTAAAGAAAGATTGAACAATTTTGTAAAAATAAAACAATAAAAACAGAAATAAATTAAAATTGGTTTAAATATTTCTTTTTTATGGGTAAAAAAATTTTATTTTCAAAATTAGTAATTTGTATGCTAAAATAATCATAAAAAGTGCAAATTATTAAATATCAACGAAAATATTTCATACAAACTATGAATTTTATTCATTAAACACATGACACTTTCATTACGATTAGGCTAGGATTAATGAAAAAAATTTCATATACTTTATGAAATTTTCATTGGGTCAATGAAAACATTCATTCAAATTGATTTAATGAAACACCTTTCATTGACTCAATGAAACATTTCTTTGGGGACTTTTTTATGAAAAAATTCATTGGAGTAATGAAGGAATTCATTAATACTACGCACAAATTTCTATCAGTATAGTATATAAAGATTTTATTGACATTTTATTTTTGTACCAATTTTTAGTAACTCTCACAAAATTACTTCAAATGCCCTAAGATGGTCATTTTCATGATCCTAAGATGGTCATGTATTTTTTTCATTGGTGTTTGTTTAAAGTTTAATATAAATTTGTATTTTATTGGAAATTAAAAATATTTTAAAGGGTCCATCTTAGGCAACTTTTTTTTAAATCAAATGTATCTCTGTGGTGCCAAAATATATCCTACATATTGTGCTTTCACATATCCATCCTCTGCCAACAATTAACACTAAATTGTGCAAAATTTAACAAATGTTTTAAATAATTTTGAAAAATAACCCTTAAAATTAGTTAAATCACTGAGAATTTTTAAATCTCAGTGATTACATTTTTTTGTTCAGTGTTTAACAAATAATTTGTTAAAAATTTGTCAAATAGATTTGAAACCCGCTTGACATATATTTTACGGACTTATTATTTTAAAGTGTAATCAGAGCTTTCTTAAGCAATTATTAACCCATTAACGGCCACTGTCCCCCATAAGGGGACACCTCGGTTTTTGCGATTTTCTCTGGAACTATTTTTCCAATAATTTAAGTAAAACTATTTTCTGAAAGCCAGATAAATTTAGAAATCAAGAAACAAAAGTTTTTCTAAACACATAAAGTGTGTTCGATAACACAAAAATTTTTAAAAATTTGTAAAAGTTTTTACTGGAAGGTGTTCGTTTACATAAATACTCAGTAAAAAATAGTAAGAAGAGAGAGTAAAGTGACAGGTTGTTGTCAAAAAACTTACAAGTTTTTACATGATAAATTTTTGCCAGTAAGAATTTGTAAGAAGAAAAAACATATGATTGAAAAAATATGCTTGTATTTTTAGTAAAAACAAAAAAAATATTAAATTAAATTTTAATTGTCTATGGATTCAAAGTGCAAAATATTAAAGAATTAACTATGGAAGAAATTAAAAAACATTCTAAATTATTTCTGGTTGACAATTTCAATTAACTTTTATCTTATCCGTAATGAATAGTTGATTTTTTTAATATTTGGTATTTAAAATCAGCTGTTTTATATATTTTACCAATTGTTACAAATTTTCCGTTCGTTTACTATTTTGTAAATTTGTCTTACTCTCTGAAATTTTGTTACTGAGTAATTTTTACTGGACTTTACTGAGAAAGTAATCGAACACACTTATAATTTCTACATCCTTTAAACTCACATCTTTTGACAGCAAATGAAAAAATTAAATTTTGGCAAAATTTTTGACAAAGGAAAAGAATGGAGCAAAATTGATGATTAATAGAGTTTTTGTTAAAGCTCTGCCTATTCTGGAGGCTCTAGCTTTTCTAAAACTTTGGGTTCTGATAAGATCTTTAGCCAGATCCAAATAATATTATCAACCAAGCTAATATGTTTGATTTGCTTTATTTTTGTAAATATACGGAGGTTGAAAGCTCGTTATAAATTAAAAATAACATTAAAATAATCTCGACGTATATACATAAAAACAAAAAACTAATAAAACTGTGGAAAATTTTGAATTTTAAAAATTTTTGATAATAGTGATATGATATGTATTGTTAATATTTATTATTTATTCAGGCAAGTTTTATAATACCGAATTTCGAAACGGTTCGATTAGTGGAGCTGTTTTTCACTTTTTCTCAATTTTGATTTCACTTTATCTTATTTGACACCTTTGCCTATCATATAAATACATTTTTACTGAATTCTCTTCAGCAGATTTAATTTGGTGGTTAATTATAAAGCAAACTTTGGTAGTGTAAAAATTTGTCAACCATGCCTCAAAATAAGATTTTTTTAGTTGTTTTTTAATTTTTAATATTTGTTAATTTTTGAATACGCAAAAAATCCCGAAAAACAGTTCTTACCAAAACAAAAAATACTTGGGGAATTCCAATTCCACATTTAAGTGCTTTTTTTATGAATACTAAGATTTTGTTTTTATTTTTTTTTATTATTTTTTATGATACTCTTTGTAATTTTTTTAATAATGAATTTTAAATGATTTTTCTAATAAAAAAAAAAATTTGTAAAAAATTCGTTACCAGAGTCCAGTTTTTTAATAATATTTTTTTTAGAGATACAGTGGAGCACGATTATAACGAACTCGTAGGGACCTGACATTTTAGTTCGTTTAAAGCGAAGTTCGCTATAAGCGTGGTAAAAAATTTTACAAAAATTAATAAAATTATAAGATTTATTCCTTAATTCTCCTAGTTTTTAAAATTTTCTTTGTAATTTTGAAACAATTTTTCCATTAATCCTCTAACGGGCAAGCCCGCCTCTAGGCGGGGTATTTTAAATTGGCCATAAGTTCGCCAAAAAAGTGTTTTATTATAAAAATGTAAGCTATATCGATAGAGAACGAAGTTAGCCATATATTTTACGAAGTAATGTTTTGTGTACATGTTATGGTTTGGAAGCGAGAAAGCGTTATGGTTAAAATTTTCAGTAATTTCAAAAAATAAATATTTTAAAACAACCACAATTTTGAAATGTCCTTAAAACGCATTTCTGTTAACATGTAACCATTCATATTCCACACAAAGGAAGATTAAAGCTTAAACTATTGGAAAATACTCTAAGTTTGTTCCAAGGACATACAGGACTTTAAAAGGGTACATATAAAAGACATCATCCTATCTTGAAAACGAGTGGACGGATTTTTATGAAATTTGGCAGAAATATTATATTTGGTAACACTATCAAAGCTTCAAAGTTTCGTCAATATATATTAAAGTTAAGGTCCGTTTTCGCTCGATTTCGCGTTTTTCGAAAAACGAAAATCGCCATATCTTTTTATCTATAAGCTCAAAATGGCTAATTTTTGGAATGTTGTTATATCTTTGTAAGAAGAATAATTTATGCCTTAACTTTTTAAATTTTATAGGTTAGTTTTTCAGATAGCCTCTAAACCTATTTCGACCCATATCGCCTAAAATTGGAAACAAAAAAAATTTCGCCAAAGCAAAATATTATTTATTTCTCGTGCCGAACAAGTGGAATAAATTTCAGTCCAAAAAAGCATATGCCGGTAAAGCTAAATGCGTTGGGACCAGAAAAATCGTTCGTATAAAAAAAGTTCGTTACAACCGGTGTTCGTTATAAGCGGACTCTACTGTATTTATTAATTAAATAACTTTGATGTTGCCGTCACATACTATATGGTTCTAAATATTTATTTTTTATAATCTTTGCCAAAAGCTATAAAAGAAACCTGTTAAAATAACATAGTGCTAACAAATAAATGGCACTGCTACACTTTCTTTCAAGATATTCAAAGAAGAAATATATAAAAAATTGTAAATATGTTAAAAATTTTATTCATAATTTTATTTGCTTGACTAATTTAAATTATGCAGAATGATTTGCAAACTTTTTGTGATTTTTTAAATATTTGTTTTAACAATAAAAACTGGTTTAATATAAAGATAACAGACATAATACAACGGACTGAACTGAATGTTTTAACAATTCAATATTTTTGCAAATTTTTTTTTTTACTGAAGTTCATGCTTATTTAGAAAATTTTCTAATCTGCCGATAATGAAAAATAAAAAATCTGCTTTATAGACTAACTATCTCACTTCGATGAAACACTACCAACACCGCAAGTGTTCCGAAAAGTGTGGGGAAAAATATGTTTTTTCCAAATATGTATTACGATTTAAAAAAAAAAAAGTTTTGTCTAACAAAAATGGTATCCTTTATGCAAAGATTTGGACATGTACCCAGGAAAAAATTACACATTCCAAAAAGAAGGTGATGCCCACACTTGCTTACATATCTCATTGCCAAATTTAGTAACTGCAATACCAAACTCATTCCAACGATAGAGTCAAAAAAGCAAGTAGTATTGTAATCAATTCTTTAAATTTAAACCAGAAAGCATGAAATCAATAACAAAGTGATAATTTACTTAAAAGAAAATAACAATGTTATTAACTTATATATTTAACTTTTTGTAATCAAGATTAATCATATACTTTTTCTTAATAAAAGGACGTTATTGGAAGTAGTTCCTAATTTTTAAAAAAAAGAAGTTATACAATTTTAAAGAATTTATCTCATATATTTTTTCAAACAAATTTTTATTTGCGGGAAAATAATACTAAAAACAGAAATTGCATGTTGCCTAAATTTTGTTAAACTGCGGTTAGGTATAAATTAGGGAAGCGCACGTGAGTAGAAAATTGTGAGTGGAAGTTAAAATTACTGACGTTATCGTGAGTGAGTGTAAAAAAAATTTTCGAGAGTGATTGTGCGTGAGTCATTTTTTTGGTTTTTCAATTTTGAATGGTTCTTTTTTTTTGAAAAATTTATATTTTCGTGGTTTATAGCTCCAAAATTATGACAAACCCATGTTATCATAACAATTCGATGTTTCACTTTTTAGGATTTTATTTCCGTATGAGTTTTGATCGTTATATTTGAGTGACCTAGGAGAATCACGTGTGAGTAAAAGTTGAATTTACTTATGGAACTACTTCTTTTTTTTAATGTAAGTACTTCTTATTTTTTCTACGGAACTATTTATTTATTTTTTTTTGTGTAAGTACTTCGTAGTTTTACAATGGAACTAGTTAGATTAGATTAGATTTTAGATTAGATTTTCTTAATTTTTTTTCAAAATCATTACAATAATTTATCTTATTACTATGTAAAACTTACATTTTTGTTTTTATAAAGAAATTTACGGCATGGTTTAAGAAAACCGTTAGCCGGAAGTTGAATTTTACAATTTTTTAAAAATTATATTCTCTTATTAACATAGATCTATATCTTAAGGCATCTTTAACAAAATAATATAGGTTTAGCCAATTATTATCTTCACCACCATTTAACACACGTACTATTACTTCATCGTTGAGCCAAAAACTACCAAAAAATCTTTTTCTTATATTCTTGAGCACAGGGCATCTGCCTAAGAAATGTGGAAGTGTTTCTACTTCATTCATATTACACATGGAACAAAATCGGGCATCACCAACTCTGAATTGGTTACCATTTAACCATAAAAGATCACCCCTCGCCTTCATTATATAGCTTATTTGGAGCAAATTATAACGTTCTTTAGAAAAATCAAGGTTTTTATACACTCTTAGTTGACTTTCCAGTGCGTTTTTTACATAATCTTCCTGTGTTTTAGTTTCCATTGCTTTTACCAAATCAAAACATGCGCTGTACCAAGCGTCTTTGTTCTGGTTCATGTATATGCTCTCAATATTGTACTCCAATAACCGATTTTGTAAATCCTTATACCAATAAATGTTTTTTTTCTAAAACTTGCATGGATAGTTTATGAGGTAATCTATTGCTTCCATACTAAAAAATGGTTTTAGCTATATATTGCAGATGCAAACTATATGTATAAAAGTGACACTCTTCTTGTCCAGTTTCCAACATAATCACATAATTTGGTGTGTTATCTCCTAACCTTAAAACTCTTTTTGAAAAATATCTTTGTAGCTTGTCTATTTCACCAAATTAAGAGAAACCCCATACTTGGGCACCGTAGGATTGTATGGACCTGCAGACCGCTAAGAACATTCTCCACTTTGCCTTGAGAGTAACGTCCCTATTCGCAATGAAATTTTTCCATGTAGCATTTATACACGCTTTTGCCGCATCCTTTTTGGACAATACATGTTGCGAGAAAGACATTCCAGGAGATAGTTTTACGCCTAAGTACTTATACTCTGAGACAATTTTTACATTAGCACCGTTAAATGTCCAATTTTCGTTCGATGAGACTCTTCCTCCTTTTCTAAATATCATTATCTCTGATTTGGATAGATTTATCTCCATGCCCCATGTTTTACAGTATATTTCAAGGTTGTATATCATTTGTTGTAAAGTGTTAGCTTTTTCTGCTAAAATGACAATGTCATGGAACTATTTCTTTATTAAAAATGTATGTAGTTCTTAAAAATATAAAGTAAATGATTCTCCGGTAAAAAAAATAATCAATTCTAAAGAATCAATTATTTTAGTCCCACGCCCTGTTAAAAGAATCGAGTAGGTAATCTAGTAAGGAATGCGTTCTGCCCAAAATGCTTGATTACAAACCCGCTTACCTTTTTGGAAATTTTTTGCTAGGTATTGATTTAAGTCCTTGGAAGAGCTGTATATTAGGATGTCCCTTAAAATAAATATTTGTTGATTTTTGTTCATTACACCCCCAGATTTAATGCAATTGGTTTTAAATGGAAGAAATCGATTTTTTTTTTAAAACGTTAACCCGTGCCGAATTTTGGCCGAAAATCATAGAAATAAACCCGTCAAAATAGCAGAAAAAGCTACTAAAAATTAGTTAAAAATGAGCTTGCAGAAAAAGCTGCTAAATTTAGCAGATTTTTCTGCTAACTTTACAAAATTTTAGTTGTATTCTATGTGAATTTTAGTTAATTGAAAATAAAATTTTACTCCTTAAAATTAGCAAAAACTTTACTAAATATTTGTAGACCCAAAAATAGCAAACAGAAACTGTAATATTAACAAAATTTTTGCTATATTTACCTTTAAGTTAGCAGAATGCAGTTTATTTTGCTAAAATCAACAGAAATTTTTGCTAAAAAATTACGGATTACTGATTTCACAGGATCAGACTTTTTTTTTGCATTAAAAAAACTTTAAAATTTTCACATTGTTTAATGATTTTTTTTTGTCTATTAATATTTAGTAAATGTTTTTCCTAATTCTACCAGATTTTTTCTTTTTCTTTTAATTAAAATTAATTACAATGTACCTCAAAAATATAACTAAATATTTGTAAATTTAACAAAAATATTTGTAAATTCAAATTTTGCTATTCTTATATTAGTAATATTTAGTAAAAAAAAATCTGCTAATTTTATCTGTTTTTTTCTGCAACCTTATTTTGAACTAAGTTTTAGTAGCTTTTTTTGCTATTTTTATAGATTTATTTCTATGAGTGCATTTAAAAAAAGTGCTATTATTTAAAATTCCCAAAATTCGAAATTTTGAAAAATTAATATTAATTAATATATATTAAAATTCTTCAGATATGGAATTTTGACTTTATCGGATATCATTAACTCTCTTTAGCCTAAAATGTCTCACAGATTTGATGCAAAAACGTGTTTTTTTTAAATTAATTTAAAAAAAAAAATGTTAAATGCCTAATTTTGGAGATGTCGATTGCTATTTTTATCATATAATAGTTGTAATTAAAGAAAAAATATATTAAAATAATGATAATTCGTGTTTTTGTGTGAAGCTACACCTTCCCAGGACATTTTATGAAAATTGATTATTTTGTTTATCTCGTATGTGTTTTGAATTGTCAGGTCCGAGTTCATAATTCAAATGCTACTATTTATTACAAATAGAAAAATTCCTAATTCGTTCCCAAGTGCTGCACTCCCTGTAGAGCAGATCTTCATAAGGTTTTAGTCCATCTTTCTCTTACATTTATTAACAATTACAGTTTTCTTTTAAAAATAGTAACATTTAAAATATGATTTCGAATCTGACAATTTAAAATAAAAATTATTATTATTACTTTGTCATAAATTTACCAAAGTTTTAATGCTTTTATCAAAGTTAGCATCATTTTCTGAAAAATATTACCTTAATTTGACTAGACTATAAATATCTGTACTTAAAAAATAATCTGTAACCCTTAATGGGCTAGGGACAAAAAAAAGACCAATGAAAACTAATTTTAATTATTGATTGCGAAGCATTTAAATTGAACAACAAAATTCTAATTGATAAAAAAAATATTTTATGTAATTTGATTTACATAAGATTAATGTTTCCACTTTTGACCAAAAAATACCCACTAGGATATTTACAGAATTTTCATTGACTTTGGATCAAGTCGAAATTTTTTTATAGCAATTTAAAAGCTTTGCACTCTTGTCATATTATAAATCAAGTTTTCTGTGTGTTTTTTGTCCCCAATCCACTAAGGCTTAAATATTTTTGAAATAAATAAAGTAAAGATAATTATAGTCCAGTCAAATTAAAGAGATATTTTTCCGAAAATTCTGCAAATTTAAAAAAAAAAACATTACAATTTTGTTAAACTTGTAGGGACCGGACAAATTAGTTCGTTATAAACGAAGTTCGCTATAAGCGTAGTAAACATTTTTTAAAAATTTATAATATTACATGGTTTTTTTCATAAATTTCTCTCATTTTTTTTTTTTTTTTTTTTTATTAATTAATAATTATATAATTACAAATTATATACTATTACCCTAAACGAGCACTAGCTACTATGGCCTCCTGCGCGTTGTAGCGAAAACAGACCAGTGCCTCTGGTGGGAATCGAACCCACGACCCCCGCACTGATAAGCCAGCTCGCTACCAAATAGCCTACCGGGGCCCACAAATTTCTCTCATATTTAAATGTTTGTTTGTAATATTGAAACAATTCTTTCATTAATTTTTGCATACATTTTTTAATTCTTTTTATTGAAATTTCAAGTAAAAACAAAAGTTTTTAAAATTTTGTGCACCTTTTTTCATTTTAATATATCGTTTTTTTCTGTGTTCGTTAAAAAAGTAAAAATTTGTATGAAAATTCGTAAAAGGGTCTAAAAAGTTAGTTCGTTATAAAAATGTTCGCTATAAACGATGTTCGTTATAACCGTATTATTTTGTATGAAACATCGTAGTTAGTGCGTTGGGACCAGAAAAATCGTGCGTTATAAAGAAATTTCGTTATGACCAGTGTTCGTTATAACCGAACTCCGCTGTATATTATATTGTCTTGTATAACATATCAAAAATGGTTCTTCATGGGACCAAAAGATATTTAGATTTGAGTACAAAATTTTCATATTATTTTCTAAAATCTAAATGGTTTTCGAACCCAGAGAACCCGCTCTGAATTTTAGATATGTCGCAGAATGAGCTATACGGTTTAAATGGTTTATAACTTTTTATTTATGCCATTAGTATAACTTTTTTTTTTAAATACATGGGGAATTTTTAGCAATTAGCTTTGAAAAATAATATCCTGTAAGTGATGTCCATTTTCTGCTTCGCACATACGTGCTCTTTTTAGCATATTTTCCATAACTTTTCGCAAAATTTCGGGTGTAATGGCCATGATTTCATTTCGAATGTTGGTGTTTAGTTGTTTAGTTGTCAGAAGCTGTTAAATCTGGTGAACGTGGAGGCCAGTTAAAATCGCTTGTGCGCGAAATAATGCGTTCGCCGAATATATCCCTTAACAAAGCCATTGAGGCACCTGCAGTATGTGCTGTAGCTCCATCTTGTTAAAACCACAAGTTTGGATGGTTTTCCACAGCTGGCCTAACAAAATTTTCCAACATCGTCCGATATGCACCACCGCTGACAGAAATTGAGACACCACTTTCATTTTCAAAAAAATATGGTCCTATTATCCTTTCGGAGGATACACCACACCAAACAGTACACTTAAGTGGGTGTAATTGTCGCTGATGAACTGCTCTTGGATTTTCCGTAGCCCAAATCCTGCAGTTTTGCTTGTTGACATACCCATTTAATAGGAAATGGGCTTCATCGCTCATTACCAAATTGTGAATAAAGTCTGGATTTTCCTCCGCTTTTTCACGGAAACGAATGGCATATTCAAGTCGTTGTCGTCTTCAATTCTTGCACAAGTTGAACTTTATATGGAAGCAAGTCTAATGTACTCAAAATTCTCTGCAGCGACCGCCTTGATAGTCCAAGTTGTGTCGAACGTCTCCTTGTTGATGTTGATGGACTATGCTGCACGCTCTCCCGTACACGTTCAATATTTTGAGCAGTGTGCACGGTAGGTGTTCATCCGGCACCAGGAAGGTTTCTTACATACCCATGTTGACGAAAATTTCCAATTAAATGGTTTATTGCTGACGCTGTGGGTGCAATGCGCACATTAAAATGACGACGATATGCACGCTGTGTCAACACAATAGACTGTTGGTTTGAAAAATAAAATTCAATTATTTTTGTACGTTGTTCGATCGTGAAATGATTCATAATTAATTCCCTAAGTCTTCTTCACAAAATGCTGAAAAAAAAACAAAGAAAAAAGCTCATTCAGCGCCACCCTGTACAAGACAATATTATCTATCACTACAAATTGTTTAAGAAAAATCAAAGATGTAGTTTTTGCAATATGTGCTAAACAAAAATCCGTTTCTGCATTTCTGCAAACTTTCTCCAAAGAGACTGTATGATTATCTAACATATATCTGAAATTAGAAGATTAAATCTTTCATATGAGGTAAGATTTGTAAAAAGCGGAGGAAAACTTAAAAAGTTAGAGCAGTTTATACATGATGTATTTCTCTCAGTTTTGATAGAAATGCCGAACTTTGAATATTTATTCAACACGAACTGCACCGAATTTTTTAAAACTTATTACAGCACGTATATCATATGAACGTTAAATATAGATGTGCTCATTTTTAACGATATCCGTAGTCACATATCGGAAGACTGTATTGAAACTTTGTGGAATGGCTCGTGTATATTTTAAAATTGATTGTTGTTGTGCCTTTTTGAAGGTTTTTTGAACAGGTGCTGTAATTTCAGTGACTGGTTTGAGACGGGATATTTAGAAACCCGTACATATTATGACACACGGTGAATAAAAAGTTACAGGTCACTTGCTAATTACTTTTCGCATGCCCGTCGACATGTTCCCCTTAGACGAGTGCAGTTGTACGTCACGAAACTATTCCATTCAAACTTCCCCTGTAACAGAACACATTTCACTAAATTTTCCCATCCAAAATTGTTCTCTCTAGTTCTACGATACGTACACCTAGTTATTTTGCCACTGGTCCTGTTGTAAATTCTTAATTGATCCTACTTTAACACTACCTACTTCGAACTTGTGCCGTAGCTTATGCATTTCAGTCGTTACGGTGATAGGTTACCTTCGTTAAATTATTCGCCACATCCCAAGGTGCTCCAAAGGTAGCAATTTCCACCTCATATGACAAGCCCATGCTAAAAGTACCGGCCACTTTCATATAACAGAACCGAAACTAGGATAGGTTCATACACACAAAGTACTAGTTAGGTGAACACACTAGTGACTGGCCCATTTCCCGCAGGGCTATTATCTAAATCTATTTAATTAATTTATTGAACGCTTAAACGCTTGATTGATTCCTCCTATACTGCTATAATTGAAAAATAATGATGCAATTATCCAATGCTAACAATTTGAAATCAATATTTTCGTATAAGATCATTCTAAACATGTCTAAATTAAACAGACACATCTATTACACTTTTCACGAACAGAAAAAAACAGTCAAAAGCAATAACGACGACAATATTAAAAAAAAAAGTATAGAAAACTTGACTTTGAACTGCAAACATCAATATACGATTTATTTTTGTAGACTTACGATTTTGTTGCAATTTCTATATACGAGTATGACTAGTTTTGAGAAAAATCTAAAAATTTGTCAAACTCTCTAAAATACTCACAGAGCTCAGAAATTTAACCCTTTGACGACCGAACTTAAACCGCAGAAGATTTTCTGACGAAACTTCGTAGATACTTAGGCCTATGATTAAAAATAAATTTTGTGCTGCTTTTGGCGCTTAACTGATCCCCCTATCGGGGAAATATAGTACTAAAGCTTAATCATTAAAGGACAATCGCTACTGAATGGGTTAAGATTTTGTCTAAATTTAAATTATGTATTTTGTGTTTAATTATGCCTAATCCAAAAATATTAACCATTTTAGTATAAACTTAAAACTGAAATTTTAACATTAGAAAAACTAAAAACAGAAACTTATAAAAACTCAGAAGTTCTAAATTTTGAATTTGGGTTGACCTTGTAAGGCTTTGATATTATCAGTCTACAATTTATAGGTATCGCTAAAAAGCTACATCTCTCTAGAGCCGATCACAACAAGTTTTGTTAAAATCGACCTGCAGGTTTTCCTAATACAGCAAAAAGTTAAAATGGGACGTATATCAACCATTAGTCGTCAAAGGGTTAATTAGTTAAGCTTTAATTTCAAAATAAAACTATGCTAATTTTGAGTGTTTTAACCCAAATTTTATAGGAAAAATCGCTACAATGTAAAACTTTTTCAAATCTCCAAAAAAAACATTCGATTCTGAGAATCTCGGGGAAAAATCCATTAAAACGCTTTGTATAAAAAACTTACAAAACTGAGGTATCTTGACAAATTCTTGTCTAGGAAGGTATACTTGATCCATCCCTATTTAGAATAAACAAATTTATAGCGACCCAGGAAAACTTTGGCAATTGGTGAGTATATTTTTAAGCGTATCTGAAAGTAGTAATTCCACACACTGCTCTATGTTGACTAAACCATCATTACCTATTTATGCGCTACTTGGCTTTTGAAAGTGTAGAAATTAGCTAAAATGTTAAGCCCAAAACCCCCAGTGTGGCAATTTTCTAAGCGATTACCTTTCTCCTTAAATTATTTTTAAGCGTCTCATCATTACTTACATATTGCGCCACTCGACTTTTGAAAGTAGAGACATGCACTAAAATTTTAAACCATTATACAGCTCTGTATGTCAAGCGAACTTTTTTACAGGGGGGTCTCCCGTTCACATAAAATGTCCCATATATATTTTATATTTTTTAGAATATAAATCTACACAAAATTATCATGCAGAGAAAAACTATGGTTGCAGTATTATTGCGGCCACAAAGTCATAAATGGTTGTTTCAATTCAACTATTATTGATTTAATCATGTTATAGTAGAAATCTCTATATTATGCTTGTCTACAAGCATAATATAGTATTTATTATAATATTCCTCTCTCTAACTACAGCCATATTATAGTTGCGCCAATTATAAGATAATCAGCCATTTTTTGTGAGCGTATTCGCTCTTTTAGTGTCATTCTTGTTTAAGATTTTGTGAAAAGAAGTTGTGAGCAGCAGTTAGTCCGAACAAATTAATATTAAACAAAAAGACATAAGCATAGAAAAAAATGGGGATATTTTTAGTGGGAAAAGAAATAATTTGGTAGTCTGAATCCGGTCTACCATGGGAGCCTAGGCAGAAGTTAAATTGACACGCATCCCTTAAATGAAGTTATTGCTTATTATACTCGTACATAAAAGTGTTATAAATTAAATAGAAAGTGATATAAAAGTGATTTATTTTTAAATTTGTTGTACTCACGCAAAATAAATTGTAAGCAAATAAAAATTAAAGAAATATGCAAAAAAAAAATTAAAGAAAATAAACGTGCTTTTAAGTCTGTAGTACGATTTAATCATAATATGTTTGAAATAAGCATAATGATCATGATTATAATATGATAACTAGGACTGCAAATAATATGATTGCTACAAATATGTTATTATCATTATAAATTTATTGTGATATTGTTTTCTTAACAATATTTTAATGTGTATTTATGGTGTAATCACATGATTTCATTATTTTATTTTTCCTGACAAAATAAGACTGGTGCTGAAAAAGAGAAAGATTAGTTTTACTTTTTCAGATACTAAAATAAAAAAGTTATGTAAACATCGCATAACGACAAAATAATGGTTTATGTAACTCCTTAATAACACAAATCTTATTCGTCAGAGCAAAGACAGTTTGATTACTTAGATTATTTTAGAATATGTTTATTTAAATGTGTTAATTATTAAATAAATAAATATACATTTTTAGTATTTTAAAAAAACATGCAAAACTTTTTAATCCAGTTGCAACAGAATGCTGGAAGAATAATGTAAGGATCGTACTATGATCATTTATAAACATTTCCATAACCATAACAAGATAATATTGATATCAATTGGGAACCATTATATGTTTTGTTATCATATTATGATTAGGAAAAATATAACAGTATGGTTGTCACCACCATAGTACCCGTAACATGGTTGTCGCAAACATACAAGTAAAAATGTATGAAGCTCTTCGAATATGGTGGCCCCAACCATGTTTTTTCTGTGCGTGATATTTAACTGGAGTATAATCATGTCGGTGCTGGTAGAAGAATATCGCTCTGGTATTGTAAGGAATTTGAAAATTAGCTTTTTTTAGTTTTATCCTTATAAATTTTATGCATGCTAAAAAAATTTTTATCATAGTAGTACATAGACATTTCAATTAACAAATTCATGTGGTAAAATTGCAAATCCATTGAAAATGTCCTGAAGTATTTAGAAAATAAAAAAAAAATTCTTCATATAAAAATATATTATTAACATTAGGTAAGTCTATATCTTGCAAAAATTTTTTCTTCTCATTTGTAGTTTTTGAAATATCGTGGTCTTTATATTTACGTTACATCACGGCATATAAACGATAGTGACATGCCACTACTTTTCGGTATACCAGTAATGACAGCAGCTTACTATCTGCATTACTTTAATAAAACTAATAAGTACTTATTAGTAACTGGTTAATTTTCCCATTTTTTCAATACAAAAAATAATGCGTTACCCATAAATACTTATTTTCATCATTATTTTGAATATTATTTAATGATCTAAAATTTATTTAAAAATCAATTTCAAAACTCATTATTTTTTCAATGGTTTTATTAATGTTCCAATAAAAAATGGTTTAATATTAAGGAGTGAGGTCAGTCAAACTAGTGCACAAATAAATCAATATAACTTTTGATATGATCAATCAATTTTAATAAATATATCGGTTTATCAAATGGTATTTTGTGCAAATTGATATTTAATAACCAGCATTAAAAAATAATTTGTTTTTTTATTAATATATTTACTTTTCAGAAATTCCGGCCATTATGGCTTTTATTGTTTCTTCAGTGACCTTCTTGCTTTGAAATGACGACTAAGTTTTAAAAGTTTTAGCATCTTTGGCGACTTGTTTTGTGTTCATCATAATTCTTTTCACCAGTGCTTTTTATTGGTCTCAGTTCTGGGCAGTTAAGTACATTCGCCTCTCTTGGTACCAAAACCACATTATTCCTTTGGTACCACTCTGATTTCCTATAATGATAAAATGCAAGGTCGGGCAACTCCTTTTGCATCCGTTATATAAAAAGAATTCCAGCCCTGAAAGCAGGAAAAAGTCACCAAGTACGTGGGTTTGTTATCCAACAATCATATTTTGTAACAAAATTACAACACAGTTTTTTGGCTCCTTCTTTGTTTGCCTCTTCATTCCTTCTGGTTTTTTTTGGCTCGGCACTTCTTTCACTTTATATGTGTTCAATCGTTCACCTTTTTACCTTTTCTAATCAAAAGCTGTGATCAGTTAGTTGCCTTTACAGCTGATTTTCTGTTTGACAGGCTGGGATTTTCTCAAAAGGCCCACTATTTTCAGAGTATTATTTGAATAATCAGAAATACCCTTTTAATACCGGTTCGCGGACTTCTATTAACAATACGAGTGCAATTATAATTTTTAACAATGCCCGTAAACTTTAATTTTTTTAGCAATTGCTGTTAGAATATGATCTGGTTTTCCTTTGTAAATTTCAATTATTATTTTTTCTTACTTTTTGTTGATTATACATTTTTTGACGGACTAACTAATCATTTTGATTGATACTTTTTGCACATAATTTGGGTATATTTTCAAAGCTCACTTATTTTTCGTTTAAAGTATGTAAAAGAACTTGCAAAGTAAAATGCGTGCACTAGTTTGAGTGATCTCACTCCTTAAATTTAGTTTTTTTTTTTATTTATTTTTAAACTCATTATTTTTGTCCATACCAGTAAGCATATATGTAAAAAAATATTTTTTGATGTTTCGTAAGGTGTTTAGTAACGATTTTGTTGATGTATTATTTTTGTTATTTTGGTAGCGGTATTTTAAGGATGTCGGTATTTGAGCTATATCGGTTACGGTAATTTACTTATAACTTCATTTCGGTTACGGTATTTTAGTCATAACGAAAGTCAATTGAATCGATAAGGGCATTTTAGCGGTATTGCCTGCTGACCCTAATTTTTACTCAACAAATTAAAATTTGGTCAAATCAAAATGGCAAAATCGCTCTTAATCAAGAAAGGTGATTTGACGGAGATTTGTCTTACTTTGTAGTTATAAGGTCAAATACAATACAAAAAATAGCAAAGATTTGTAGACTAGTGTAATTATTGAAACCTTAATGCGTAAGTCGAATTCCTATTAGAGAAATTATAGTAAAATGTAAGCCTTTATAATAGGCTTAAATTTTTAAAACATTGTATAGAAAAACCCTGATAAAGCTGCTGGAAAAAAGCAGGTGTCATACGGGCTTAAAGCCTGTAAATCTATTACAAAGCCTGTAAAACTATTACAAAGCCTGTAAAAAAAGCAGATGTTATATAGGATTTAACCGTTAAATGATAGATTTGTTTTATAAAATGTTGACATTACTGGTAAAAAAAAAAAAAACCGTAACACAAATGAGAGTATTGAGAGAGTGTTAAATGTGAGACATCTTCATGCAGTCAGTGAGTAATGAAGATCGGCTTAAAAACCAGCCTGTTATTAAAATTAAACACTAAACAAGTGTACTCTGAGCTCTATACATGTGTGAAAGAAGAAGTGTTTTTGTGTGTCGAATAGTCGAGACTATAAATAAAAGTTTTAAATTACGCGAAGATTCATAATGAATTGAGTCTTCTTCATAAAAACTTCAACAAAAAATTTAAAAAAATTGCCAAAACAATTCTTTTGTGCTTTCAGCGTTTTTAACGGATTATTATAATTAATTGATTAAAATTTTGAGTTTATCTTAAAGCCACAATAAAACAAAAAAACAAGAAACTATTTTTATAGTGAAGTCAGAAGTGCGTGATTGAAAACCATTGATTGAAAACAAACTTATAAAAAATAAATCATTTAATTAACTAACGAAGTAAAAAATCAAAATAATTGTTTATAATAAACGGAACTAAATAATTAAAAATAAATCAATATAATATAAAAAAAAATCACTAACCACAAATTTATCTTTGTTTGTAAGCAACAAAAATTTTAATAAAAATTTCGAAAATCCCCATATAGGAAAGTGTTAAAATTTGATTTTATCTTTTTGGGAGAAAAAAAAGAAAGTTTTATTGTTTTAATTTCTTATCATCAAAAAAACATCTTTTGTTACACAACTTTTTGTTGTTACAGCTAAAACTAAATCTTAAACAAAACCCCAAAATCTAAAACTTTGAAATAAAAGTTAAAGAAAAGTTCATCCACTATGGCTCTTCTCCAATTTAATGCAGCGAAAGTTTTATTAACATGTTGTATTTTTCTAAGTGTTCACAACAACATGAAGCAAATGTCTGCGCATGCCTCTTCGATACCAATTTGGGAATTTTTAACACGTAATGAAAAGGTGAGATAAATAAATTTTTTTTTTCTTTTTTTTTCTCGTAAAAGTATTAACTAAGTAGGTTTGGTGTATTGTTTTTTTTTTTATTTCGTTAAACAAAATGATAAATTGTTTTTAACTTTTTTTTTTGTAAGCATCTTTTGAAATATTATAATTATAAAATAAAAACTTGTTTTTTACATAAACAACAATTTCCAGTTTTTAGTGAGTGTAGTAGGGTACACAGAGAGAATTATCTTCCCTTCAGTAATGAATTTCTTCATAGCTTTGTTGAAAACTGTCACTGGAACTCGACCATTGAAACTTTTCATAGAATCTATGAAACAGGTTTCATTAAAGTCAATGTTTATGAAATGTTTGTAAAATTAATGAAAGTCTTCATAACACTAATAAATCATTCTGATAATGAAACATTTATAGAATTTATGAAACAGTATCATAAATTTTTTTTATTATTAAGAAGTTGCTTGAATTAATAAAGCTCTTCATGAATGTCTTGGAAAATGCATTGGAACTAAGCACCATAGGATTTTTTAAACATTTTAATAAAAGTCCAAAATTAATACAAGGGTACATTGAAATAATAAAGCACTTTATAAAATATGTTCAACACTTGAGAATTAAATCTTAAAATGAAAGTTTGGAATGTATGAAAATTAATGAAATTATGAAATTTTATAAAAAAAAATACAAAAATAAGTCTTTAAGTCATAGCTCTAAGGAAAATTTTCATTAAAATTTATGAAGAGATAATTTATGAAATCGAATGCAGTTTTTTTAATGAAACTATGAAATTTTATGAAAAAAAGTTTTTGAAAAATTTCTTAATATTAATAAAATTTCTTGGTTATAATGAAATTCTTCATTGAACCTACGAAAAAAATTCTATGAACTTGTTTTATTATATCATGAAGAATAATTCGTTCAGTGTATATGTATATTGCAATATTACGCATATTGATTAATTTTTTAAAACGTAAAATATCTTTTAAAAGAGATGCCAAAATTTCAGTTTAAAAAAATCCCTTCGAAATTCTTTGTTAACATATGCACAGAGAGAATTTCTTAGAAGAGTTTTAATGAGAATTTGTCACTAAAATATTGAAGTTTTCTTCACAATGTGAATGAAGAATTTCTTAAACTTTATGAAAAATCTGCATAGATTTAATGAAACTATTTTTAATGAAACTTTTTCGTTAGTCGTTTGAAATTTTTCATTAAATTTTATTAAAAACTGCATGAATTTAATGAAAAGTTTCAATGGACGAGTTTCAGTGACAATTCATAGCTCTAATGCAAAAATTCATTGATATCAGACAGATAATTCTGACAGTGTGTGTTGTATCATACACTCAGAAAATTTTTATTTACCATTTAAATCCGGGGTCAGATGTAGAATTAAAAAGTAGAGACGGAACTTTTAGTGTTACGTTCACATTTAGTTTGAGATCCTCAGATTTTAGTTGAAATATCATCCGAAATCTTTATGGATTACATTTAGGGTTACACGTAGAATACTATGTAGGTAAAAATCACTACAAATGTAGTTGAAAACAAATGAAATTTCACTTAAAGAAAGGACGACTTACATTACAGTAAATTCAACTAACATTGTCATTTGTTTTTTAATGTTCAAAAAATTACTAACAATTGTAGTGAAAATGAACCACATGGTATTAAAAAATAAACAAACATTTATTTTCTTTTATTTTTTAAATAACAAAAAACAACTGTAAAAAATGAATGTAAAATCATAAAACAGTCATTTGATGTGGGTTGTTTTTTTAAATGAACTACAAGGTTACAAATGACTGACATTTACATTAAAAATAAAGAAACTGTATTACAACCGAAACAACTACATATTTTTAAAGCAGAAGTTCCCTGAGTGTAGGGACGAGATTCCCGGGAATCCAGCTGTTTTTTCAATCCCTCAATGCCGAGAATTTTGTGCGGAATTTCCCGGAATTTTTTTATTATTATGTTACAGAATTTTTATCAATTTTTTTGGAAATTAAAGCATTGTTAATTGCTTTTTTTTAATTATTCTAAATAAAAAAAATATTTAAATTGAGGGCGGTCCCAAAATTAGCCGACTTAACAAAGAAAACACAACAAAATTGGTAAAAATGTTCTTCATTTCTCAACATAATCTCCTTTTAGCTCAATACACTTTTCCCACCGATATTCAATAGCTTCGATACCCTGTTTATAGTAAAAACTGTCTAGCTCTTTAAAATAGCCATCAACCGCAGATTCCATCTCTTCTTTGTTACCAAATCTTTTACCACCTAGCCATTTTTTAAAGTTTGGAAATATAAAATAATCCGATGTAGCTAAATCTGGCGAATAAGGTGCGCGATGAAGCAAAACGAACTTTGATTCAATGATTTTGGCCATCGCGATAGTGTATGTGTGAACTGGTGCATTGACTTGATGAAACAACACTTTATTTTTCGCCAAATGCGGCCTATTTTTAATACTCGCCGTTGATTGGTTTTCCTTTTTGAAGATAATCAATAAAAATTATCTCACGCACATCCCAAAAAACAGACGTCAAGACTTTTCCTGCAGATGGAACTGTCATCGCCTTCTTTGGACACGATTATCCCATTCCATTCGACTGTTTTGACAGTTCCTATGTCTTAGGTGTGAAGTGGTGGACCCACGTCTCATCCATGGTTACGAATCGACGCAAAAATTCGGTGTACCATCTCCAAACACGCTATTGAAACATCTTCACGACGCTGTTTTGATTATATTATGAGCAACCGCGGAACCGATCTTGCGCACAGCCAGTGTATAATTTATTTTAAAAAAATTAGCTGAGTCTTAAATTTTATATACACATTTTAGTAATTTTAATAATTATGTGGGCAAATTTCCACTTTATTTGAACTTTTAATTAATTTAAACGTGGCCCGAACTAGAGCAATTTTAGTAAATTTTGAACCCTTTAGGGATCGAAAAATTAATAACTATTTTTATGTTCAAGAACTGTGCTCAAATGAAAGGAAATTATAAAAAATGCATCAAATATAGTACTAGAAACATTTAGAAAATTTTTAACACTTTAGGGAGGAGCGAAAAATTGTAAACTTTTTTTATTAGCTCAATTTTTCTCAAAATTACGAAAATAATTTCAAATAAGTAATTTTAGGACAATATGAGGCATATTCATTTTTTTAAAGTTGCGCTAGAATATGTTTTTTGTATTGTTTTAACAAATTTGGAAAGCGCCACAGGATAAAATTTTGTTGAAAAAATCTAGCGATTTTTTACAAAAAATATTTTGCATTTCATTTTGAATTGTCAGGTTTGAGATCATAATTAAATGTTACACTCAGAAAAATAAGTTAGTAAAACATCTTGTAAATCAGGTATACTATTTTTCAGCAAATTTTTTGCTAAAATTCTGTTCCAACCTAAAATTTTAGTTATACTTATTCAGCACTTAACTGTTTTGAACTAATGTTTTACTAATTTATTTTGCTAAAAAAAATTGATTAGCACATCAATAGTGTGAACGACAATCAGACTGAAAGATATATGCAGAATGAATTAGATGTCGCGGCATGTCACGATGTAGTAGTGCCGAGGAAAATTATACTAAAAAGTACAACTCTAGTAAGACATAATATAAAAAAATCAAATATGGAAGATTTTTGTATCTGTTTTTCATACATAAAACAAAATTGTGGATTAAAACAACTTAAATTTTGCGTGGTCACCTTGTGAAATTAATTGTCTATTAATTAAATAAAAGACAAAATAAAATGTTTAAATTTAATAAAAATTAAATGTGTATTTGTAAATTAAACGTTTATATATATTAATAATCTTGTGTGGTCAAATTGAGACAAAGACATAGGTAGATTTCACTGTTTCCTTTTTCTTATTGCAAAAAAGGTTGTATATGTTATATTTTGTTATTTTTTCGTTTCGTTTCTATAATTCTCTGCGGCATTTGCGTTCCTTTAAAAGATAGCATCATTTAGACAATAATTGATGTAAGTAGATCAAAGATAATTTCGTTTATGTTATATATAATTATTTCTATTGTTTCTAGATATGAATTCATAATCGTCAATGTGGGAGTATGTACATTTTTATATTTTGTAACGTATTGTAAATTATTTTAAAAAGAATCACAAAAATATGTTTTATGATTTTCAGCAAATAAATTAACTAAAGTATAATTTTTCTACAAATTTTTTGAGTTTTTTTCAGTCTACTAATATTCAGCAAAAATTTTATTAATTTTTAGCAAGTGTTTTTTAATATCTAATCTACTAAGTGTTAGCAAAACTTTTGCTGAATCTACTAATTTTGTCGCTAAAAATCAGCTCGCTGAGATTTTGCTGACATTAGCAATTTTTTTGCAAGACTCAGCAAAATTTTTTGCTGACTTTACTAACTTTTTTATTTGAGTGTACTATTACAAATAGAAAAACACTAATTGTTAATAAATGTAAGAGAAGATGAAAAAAATCTTGTGGGGATCAGCGCTATAGAAAGAAGTTTTGTTCGAGTACGTAAACTTTTGTGAGTTATTTTTGAAAATTCGAGTTGAGTTCGAACAAATTTTTTTTTTTTTTTTTTTGGAAATGAAAAGTAATTTATTTTATTTAAGCATTTTCCGGTCCACCCTAAAGGATCTAAAATTTACTTAAATGGATTTGTTTATACTATTTTCGTAATTTCTCTAAAGGGTCTAAAATTTACTAAAATGGATCTAGGTCGGGCCACACTTAATGGATCTGGAAAACTGGAGCATTTTTGAAATCGTGAGGAACTTGTATGTAAATACGCGTTTCCGTTTGTTGGACCCAGTCGGCCTATAGTTTTTTCTGTTTCTTCCCTTTTTTATTCCAGAGGGGTTATGCATTTTGTTTTTTTAATTTCCGTGTGACCGCTAAAGTGCACTTTAGCTAAATTTTGTACTGATTTCATGTCAGAAAAAAATGCTCACCCTAGTTATACTACGTTCATACTGAGCCCCAAAATACGAGTTGTCGTTTTGTTCAAGTTTTCGAAAACTTGATAAAAACGTCAATGAATTTTAATTAATGAATTAACACTTTAATATTAAATAAACATAAAAAATTTCTATAAAAAATTAAAATAATAATTTAAAATTTCACGGTTTTTGAAAAAATCCTGTTGATTATTTAAAACTTACCTAATTTACCAGGGGGAAAATTCTCTAAGAAAAACTACATAGTTACCTAAATTGCTGTCATTTTGACAATGTTACTTTCGAAAACGTTGAACTAAACAATGGAAAATTGTTGTTTTTTACCAAAATTGCCAAAAAAATTATGTAAAATTTTTATTTAATATGGACGTAATTTAACTTCGAAAATTGAACAATAATCGTTTATTGTCCTACAGAATACCTAGCCAGCACTCAATTATTTTTTAGTGACAATTTCTCTTTATACGACATTTCCACAAGATTGCAAAATACGCGTTTTGCCAAAACGAGTTTAAAAGAATAAAGAACTGTTGGAATAGAATAAACAGTTTAAATACGTGTTTTGGCAAAACAGGTGTTTTGCAATTTAGTGTGAACGTGGCTTTATATAATAATTAGTTTTTTATATAAAAAATTACGTGAAATAATCTCCATTATTTACTGTTAGCCAGTTTAAAACACAAAAATCTAATTCTTTTGACCGTTATTAAAGTAATTTTTTTATGTTTATATTTACAAACCTTGACATTCATTATTTCATTTATTTATTTTTTTTATTTTAAAACAATGTTAAATAAATAAAGTCCAATTAAATACCATTATTAAAAATAAAACTAAATAGCTCAAAAATCCAACAATAAAAATTTTAAATCTTCAATTGTTTTAACGGTCAACAATTTGAATTGGCGCCAACGGCCATTTGATTGAAATTTTTTCTCTTTTTGTTAAAGTTTTTTTTTTATAGAAAATTTGCATATTTTTTTATTTAAATGTTATTTAAAACAATACTTGTAAAATATTAATTAAATATAAATATTAACACATTTTTTTTAAAGAATACCATTGATATGTATTTTTAAAGAACGTATTCAAATTTTTTTTTTGGCGTATATCTTGTATGATTTTAGTATTTTGAAACCTTGATCGACAAACGAGTTAAAGGCAGTTAAAAACTATGGAATGAATAAATATTTAGTTTAAACATGAAGGTGAATGTCTTTATTCTATTGTATAAAATATTTATAAGATTCATCAAATTGTTAAAGAATATATTTGAATACTTCTAGGATTTGATAAAACTCGCTTTTAAGAGATGTGCAGAATTTGTTTCTCATATTTCTATATAATGTTAATCAGAAAAACGTGATTTTAGGTTGAATAGAAAAAAAAAGTTAATAAAAAAACTGTAAAAACAAGTCATTAAAAAATCATTCAATATTACCGGCTTATCAAGTATTTTTATTTCGTTTGTGTTTTTTTGCATCTAATATTAGAAATCTATATAAATAAAAGAATAACGTTACTCACTCACTTATCATCATCGCCCAGCCTATAACGCTGGAGCTAGGAAGCTGAAATTAGACATGTAGGTCCATCCTCCAGCATAGACGTCCGCAAAGACGGGATTTTTTTAAATTTCTACGGGAAGCGGCAATAAGGGGAAAAGTCTCCCGCTTGGTGGCCTAACCAAACCCCATGGGATAGAAAGTTGAAATTTCCTATATGTATGTGTTCCTTCGGATATGATCCTGGTATGGTCTTTTTAGGAGTTTTGCCCAGAAACGTTATAAAATAGCGGCTAATGGTTAGACAATCATGATTAGACAAAAGTATAGAACGGAAAAAGTCTCCTCCTTGGCAGCCTGGCCAAATGCGGGTTTATTTGTGGAAATGTTTGCTCCTAAAAGTCCCTAAAGTAATGATCTTAAAATTTGGTTTGTCAATGTACACAGCATCTAGTAATCAAGGAACTTATAATTTTGTGCAGGTATTCCCTAAAGTAGGATATTCAAAAATGTTTACAGGGAGAGCCAAAGACAGGAACTCTTCTCCTTAACGTCCTGCACAAAGAGTTAAATTGCACATTTAATGGCCTTTGGAAATTATTAAGGTAGAAACTTGAAATCACAAAAACATACACTTAAAAAGGATAAACCAATTTATTGAAACAAATTTCTTAAAATATAATTAATTTTACATCCTAAAATATTCCAATATATTAAACTACAAGTAACGAAGTATCAGACTTTTAAACTCGTCATTCATATGCTAAGTATGTAGTACGTTTAGTGTCTGACCGAACAGTTCGGCCATAAAATGCATTTGGTCTGTATTGGGTATTTAAAGAATTATGAGCTGATTAGATGCGATGTGGAGTGTCAAATTTAAAGAAAAGACCGTAGTTAATCAATGAATTCACTGTTGGGCCTCCGAAGGTATTGCCAAATCGAAAAAAGTTCGGAGGCCGAACTTTGAACTTCATATCTAAACTTCGGCTTTTTCATTAAATTTTATACACAAAGTCGAATTAAATCGGCTCAATAAACATATTTCCAATACCAAAATTTGTCATCATTGCCTCTAGATACCAAAAAACCGACCAAATAAAGTTTTTTGGCCGAACTTTTCGGTCGAACACTAATTATGTTGCGAATTATTATTTCAATTTGTTTTTTTTTCATTTAAAACTAATATATAGAATTATGTTAAAACGCATAATTTTGTTATTGAATTATTAATAAAGGTCATTATTATCGAGATACGTTTGTTTATATTATATTTTGTCATATGAAATGAGTTTGATACTGGCATGTGATGGAAACTTATCATTTTTAAAATTTCAATTCCGAATATTTCATATTGTTTTTAAGTTTTAAAGGTGTGAATCAATATTCCTGATTGAATTAAAGCAATTAAAAATAATTTCAATGCTCCTCCTCTGTGGACACCGTAACATTACTTTTGGTTCATCCCACAGCGCCAGTTCTGCATACCAAAAGTGACCCATTAGTGGGTACATTATATCACAACCACAACATTCATACCAAGAAAGGTGACGTTCTTACCCATTTAAAGTTTGTGAATAGGTTAAGGTCGTTTCGACCCTAAGGTCTCTAATCATTTGCTTTACCAGATAATATATTTCAAAACAAATCGGTTTTCATCACATGCCAGATAGTCTTTTTTTTATCATGAAATATCAATTCGTTGTTTAAAAGAATGCAATAGTATTTTTTAATCGTGTCTAATTAGTAAATTTGTTGTAATTTTTTTAATAAATTTAATTCATACAAAATTTTTCACTATTTAATCAATTGTTATGCTCTGTTGATTTTACAATTTTTTATTTTTTTTTTTTTTGAATTATTAGACATAAGTTCGTTTAAATATTCGTATGGATTTTTTATTTCGAATCTGTAAATTAAGTTCAGATTTATTTGCTACAGTTTGTTAAGTACGAAATGTATTTATAGTTTTTAGTCTGATTTCGTTTAATTTCCTTTTTAAAGATATTTGTACGTATACAGTGGGTAACAAAAATAAATATTAAGGTTTGATTGCTTATACAACTACACTCAAATAAAAAAGTTTGTAGAAAATTGGTAAAACGTTTTGTATTCTAATTTACAGTTTTTAACTAATTCGTAGTAGAAAATAATATTTTCTTAAAATCTTGTCCTACTCTCTATTTACATAATATTTTTATAATATTTTTTTTAAAGTAAATTGCTATTTTCAATTAACTAATATTCAACTCTAATATAACTAAAACCTTGTAAAGTTGACTGTTTTATTTTTGCTGTTCTTATTTTTATTAATATTTAGCAAAAAAAAAAAAAAATGTCCTAATTTTAACTGTTTTTTCTACAACTTAATTTTTAACTAATTTTTAGTAACTTTTTCTGCTATTTTTACAGGTTTATTTCTTCGATTGGTATTGTTGAACGAATTTTAGACAATAGCGGTTTTCATTCTTGGTGTTAAATTTACTTCGTGTTATATTTACTACGATTTGTTCACAACAAAGCGGGAGTGTCTTTTTTTAATGTATGGTAAATTTATAAATCAGCTGATTTTTAAAAAAGGTCAAAATTTACAGAAAAAGAAAAAATCACAAATTTTTTATTGCAAAATGATCTTGTTTTAAACTTTTAAGTTTTTCCAATAGTTAACAAATAATACATTTTTTTGATGGCAGAACAGTCAGCTGTTTTTTTTTTTTTTTTTTTTTGCTGATAAATTTATCACGCGTGGTTATCACAGTTTTTTGTGTGGTATTTCGCCACAGCGTGGTAAATTTTAGTGCAATACATTTTGTTGTTGGTTCTGGTAAATTCTGATATATTTAATAAACGTAAACAATTAACCAGATCTACAAGGGTTGTTTACTACCAAGAATGAATACCGCTAATGTTTGCTTTTCTAACAAGAGATTTAAATTCAAATTTAGCACTGAGCATTTGTAAGTGTTTGTGGTACAGTGTGTAGAGTCTCGTTCTATAAATTGACTTTCGACTTTTTTTTGCTATTTGGAAATCGACTTTCATTAAAAAAAAGTTAGTAAAGTCAGCAACATTTTTGCTGTGCTGATATTAGCAATTTTTCTGTAAGGATCCTCCCAGCAAAAATGTTGATGTCTTTACTGACATTTTTTTGAGTGTTCTTCTCATAAAAAAGGCGACTTTGCTGTCATTCGACTTTCTTATTTGTTATATTTAGCTTAAAAAATAAATTTGTTTTAGTCGAAAACTCAATAGACTAACATAAAGCCAAGCACGGTGAGCAGCAGTACACTACAAAGAGGCGTTTCGCGATTGGTTACCTCCGATCTTAATGACATTTTGTTATCTCCGATCTTAAGGGACACGTATTTTTTTACCGGCCGAATCTCACGTTTAAGGGTTAAAAGTTGGGGGCAAAGTTAATACATATTTGTAAGGAAACATGTATGTAACTAATAAAATTAAAATTTTTTTTAACTCAAATTTTGATACCAATATTGCCTATGTAGTGTGTTAGGGCTGCCATTTTTTAAAACTATTTAAAATATAGGTTAAAATGCAATAACGCAAATGCAAACTCATTGATTCGCAAAGATTCGGTGGGAAATAGGTTGATTTCCCAGTAAGCAATTTTAGTAAACTGTATAGCCTAATCGCGCCTTCTAGTTGTGGTATACTTAATTAATTTGAAACTTTGACACTTTGTACGCACTTAAATGGTTAATATTTGTTTAAAAATATATTTTTAATGCAATGAAAATGAAAGTTATTCAAGTTCGAGGCAATACTCTATATTTCTTTATTAGGATATTGTCCTAACAAATAATCTATAGAGTTTTTGTTTTCAAATTTATTACTTGACCCTTTCAGGAATGTGTTGATAGATCTATTTCGGGAATTTTCTAGGTTCCCATCATCAGAACACGTTTTGAAAGCGGTAACAATCCCATGCCAAACATCAAACATTCATATAAACTAGTTTACTCACTACATGAGAACTAATATATTAAAGATTATAACCATTGATCAAAAAATAAATTGAAAATTTGTTTCTTATGTGCAAGGTTCACCTCTGGTGGATATTCAATACACGTTTTTTGTTTTTCTCTCCTTTTTATATTTTGTTTAGTTTATAAACAACACAGGGGGAGTAAACTATACTGAACTTTGTCTTTTATACAAGTTTGATAAACATAATTTTTATTTTTTTTATTTTTAATAAAAATTATATCAAACTAATATATTTTTAATGTATGAACAAGTCAAATTTCTGTGAAAAATTTTGATTATTGTTTTCGGACTATTTTTAAGAGTTTTTTTAAAAATGTTTTGGCAGCAAACATATATATGTTTATTATAAGTATATTTGCATGTCCCAAACAAAATATCTAAAAATTTTAAAATTGCAAATATATCTTTGTTTACGCTTGAAATAATCATTGCAAGCATATATATATAAACCTGCAAACGTATTCAAATGCGTATTTTTTCTGCATGTATCAATTTACATTTAGAATTTCCATTTATAATTTAAAAATCATCAATTGCAATTAAGAATCTTCATTTTAAATTAAGAAAATGTAATTTTAATTTAGATTTTCTATTTATAATTGAGAAACTATTAGAACATCTATTGAAAATCAAGGAATTTTGTGAATATAAACTAAATTTTTTTAAATTTCAGTGGAAAGAGAAATTCTTAACATTTTCGAAAATAATACGATTTGGTATATCCGTTTCCGTACCGTTAAATACGGAATGTATCAATTTTTGTTTGTTTTCTTCAATCGTTCTTATTGTTGTTAAAATATAAAATTAAATTAATTATCAATAATTTAATTTTCCAACAAACAAAGTTTTGAAGCAACATGTACAGCGGGAATTAAAGAAGCTAGTGACAAAATTAAGGAGGTAATTATAGTGCGAAAATTTTATAACTCTGGTAAGATGATATCAGTACTTAAAAGTCTAACTTTTTAATACTTTTTGTATTTACTAGATCATTGTCTTCGCGTTTTCAACATTTTTAGCAGCTAAAAAGTACTATTTATTACTTTGTTTTCAATGTGAAAATTCTGTCCGAATCGAATTACATAATAATCCCCCTGATTTGGTTAGGGACGTTTGGATTTTTTTTTTTTGGAATGAGACAAATTTGTAAAAACTTTAATGTACAGAAAATTACTTCATTATCTTTTTTAATGAGACAAATGATTTAATTTCTTCCAACAAACAAAAAAGTGTTAAAATTGGTTTGCTAGTTATTGTAATTGCAATTTCTTGCAAAACACAGTTGTGAGATTCAACTAATTAATTCATTTGATTGTTTTTTATATGCATGGAAAATAGCTTGATAATGCTATTTTCTTTAAATTATTTTTAAATAAATCTATAAAAAAAACATAGTGTTAATATTAAGAAGAAGTGTAAATTTGGGTATTTTTGGCTTGCCGTTTTTGTTTGAAAAAAAAACGGTACGATACGGCATTAAAAAACATTATTCAGTCCGACTTTACGGTCCGTTTATGCCACGTTATCGGTCTATTCAATTTGAGATTTCCGTTTTTTTACACGACATTACAGTCCGTAAACGGTCCGTCATTGACAGCAAACGGTACAAAAACTGAACGTCTCGTTTGTTGGGATGTTTTTAATGTAAATCCTTAACTTCATTTATTTTTTCTGAATTTTAATAAAAATAAATGCCTATTGATATTTTCTGAATTTAAATTTGAAATTCTGAGTTTTAATTGAAATATTCTGAATTACAGTTGCAAAAATATTGGGTGTTAAAAATAAATTTTCGTCATTGGTAGCAGCATTTATTGTGTTTGTACGCTACAAAAATTTTTTTTCATTTCATAAAAATTTATGAATTTGCTTCATCATATTAATACATCGTCTTATAATATTTATGAAACATTTTATGAAAAGCTATGAAACTTCTTCATATTTATGAAACATTTCAAAAATATAATGAAGCTTGTCTTCAATATGAACTTTTATGAAACAGCTTCATCATATCAATGAAGTGTTACATTAGACGAAAATCATTGAAGTTTTTTTTTATCATATTTATGAAGTTTTTATATATATGATGAAGCTTTTCCTTTGAGTGTAATGAGAGCATATTATTGATATTTTGCTGGGATTAGCAATAATTTCGGTGACTACTACTGAGACTGTTTTCTGCGTGTACATTTTTCAATGAGAATTAGTATATCTACAAATAATTTTATAAAACTTTTATTGAAAATCTGTGTTTTCTTTAATTTGGCATATTTTTTGTTATTAACTGTATAATAAGTATTTGATAATATTCGCATATATAGTGCAGAATTTCATTATTCAGTATTTCCGTTATAACTGCAAAAAAAAATAAACTATTAAACATTACACAAATTGTTTTATCATGAAAACATTTTACAACTTTTTCTAAAAATAAATGCAACAAAAAATGAAACCGATGTATGCAAATAATATTTGAATTTAAATTTAACAGATTTTTTTTTTATACGAATGTAAAAAATAATTTTTAGGAGATTTTTTTCATATCCGCTTAATAAATTTGTATAAATTTGTATAAATTTCTGATTAATATTCGATAGTAAAAATAAAAATAAAAAAAATAGGACGGGACTATGAATAACGTGACTTTTATTATTAAATTGATATTTTTCTATTAATTTATGTAGAAATAAAAAATATAAATTAAAAAACTACATTTTACTGTGTGAATTAAATAGATTGGAGAGGGGGTGTGGGGGGTGTTTCATATTTAAAACGTTTTTAATATTTAATTCTTGTTAAAAAGTAAAATTTCTTGATTTCTTTAATTCTATTGTTATGAAAAAAAGCTTGAGCTTGTTTTTTTATTTGAAAGAATAGAACTATTTAGACTAAATACAAGTTCTGATCATGAAATTATGAAAGTTTTAATCTATATTTGTTAGAGCTTTTTTTGGCTCTTTTTTATATTTGCTTATTTTAGCTTATTTCGTTAATATTAGCTACTTTTTTCTTTAAAAAATAAGCTTAGTTTAGCTTTTTTCTTTTAAAATAGAGTTTATGTTAGGAATCTGTATTTTGAAGATTTTTTTTTAATTGAAATTTTAATATTACATGTTGTTGGTTAATTAAAATATATTCTGATAATCCAATTTGAACTTTGAAGCTTAAGAAAACAATTTTTCCATTGCACTTTTGATTGCCTGACGCTGATGCAAATAACAAATTTTATACACATTTTATTTTTAATAACGATTTTAATAAAAAGATATGAAACTTAAAGGTTTATTTTTAAATTAAACAGTTTTTTTATATTTAAACGGGTAATTTTACTGTTTTTAGAGCTTTTTTAAGAGCTTAAAGCATTGTTTTTAGAGCTGTTTTTGGTTGCTCTAGTTATAAGAAAACAATGCTAAATAAATCTTGTTTCACCAGAATTAATATTCTACATTCTGAATAGAAAATAAAGAATAAGTTGTAACATGTCAAAATAATGTTATGCATATTTTGACTCTAGAATTCAAAATATTTAAATTAAAATTCTACATAAAGCGACGCACTGTGGTCAATATTTTGAGATAGCGACCAAAACTCCTTTTGGTTTTTGTTCTCCGATTTTAAAGTTATTAGACTCATATGAAAGTAGACAGTAGTAAACCTCGGGAGCCAAAAAATTAGAACTCTATTTCAACTATTTCACTGAGAACAGGGTGGTCCAAAATGGGCTTTTTCAGAATTTAGTAAATTTATGATATTTTTAGTTAATTTTTAAAGTTTAAATGATCATAACTTTTTTGTTTTTCAAGATTTTTGGACGAAATGTGTTGTAACTTAACTTATTTCCTATTACTGGTAAAAAAATTGAAGCTCTACTGTTTTCAGAACAATTTAAATATTTTTTTTAAAAAAGGTCAAATTTCTCGGAAATTTCCTACTTCATAGAGCACAACTCCTGTGAGTCAAGCTGAGTCAAAACACAAATTTACTATTTTGTAGTCCTAACTCTCCCCTACATTCCTATATATACATGTCCATGCATCGGGACTGCACTTTTTCTGACCCAAGGTAAGATATTCGGTACAAATGCACGTCATATTTTTTGAGAAGTTATTTGTATGTGAAAGTGGCTATTATGCATATATTTTGATGAAATTTTGTACAAGAGTTCTTATTGACCCAAAAAATAATTCTGTTGAAATTAGGAGAAGGTGGCCCATATTTGGACCTAGTCCACATAGAAGGGTGTATCAAAATTTTGACAAAAATGACAATAGAACTCTCAAATTATGTGGTATCTGGCAATTCATTTGGAAAAGGTAAAAAATGATTTTATTGCCATCTAATATTACATAACTTAAATACCTGAAAATTGCAAATAAATTTAAAACCAATGGAAATAACTGCTAAAACCAAGTACCTGTTATATTATTACCAGTACCTGTTAACTCTCAAATTATGTGGTATCTAGCAATTCATTTGGAAAAGGTAAAAAATGATTTTATTGCCATCTAATATTACACAACTTAAATACCTGAAAATTGCAAATAAATTTAAAACCAATGGAAATAACTGGTAAAACCAAGTACCTGTTATATTATGTTTCAAAGAGGTAAAAAAGATCATGTTGAAACTTCGAGCAATAGTATATTAATCCATGCATTCATTTTTTTCTTCATTATTGCTTAAACAATGGCTAAATTCAGTCATAGTGTTCTATCTGATATATATTTTGAACGGAAAGATGAAAACAACATTATTTTACATATAATGAATAATCCATTCTTCAAAATATGCGACAAACAAGAAATTAAAATTCATAACTTAAAAAACTTTTTAAATACTTTAAGAAAACGGTACAATCAATGTTCCAGAAACAAGAAATTGTTTTACTCACGCAACCAAGAATGGCTAAGAAATAAACTTATTTTTAAAAAGCCATCAGTAACTACCACGGAAACTGGAAAAGGTGGTCGACCAGCAAAGCCAATTGATAATTGTAGTGAAAGATCACGAAGACGCAAGCTTAAACATATCAATAAAGAAGTTTCTTGTAGCATCATAAAGGATTCATTTCTGCATCAAATTCAACCATCGAAAACTAAAAAGAGTAAAATTGCTATCATTGAAAAAATAGTGGAAGCAAGCCCCAGACGCACAAAAAGGATTTTAGAAAGTATGCCGACACCAACTAAAGAAAATAAATTTACTCCAGAAGAAGCATTTGCACTATTTTTGGATTTGAAAATGACTAAAAACCAATATACAGAATTGCCGACGCGAATCAATGAAAAAAATTGTGGAATTTTTCCATCTTATCGAGATATAGTTTCTGCCAAAAAAGATTGCTTACCTTCACCAACTGCTATTAGTGTAACTTCAAGTTCAGCAGAAATAAAATTGCAGGATCTTCTTGAACACACTGCAGAACGATTATTAAAGACATTTGATGCTGACTATTTAAAGAAGTTTAAAAATTGCAGCATGACTTTAATTTCTAAATGGGGATGTGATGGGTCCTCTGGCCAGAAACAATACAAACAATGTAATGCGGAAAATTCATCAGATGCCAATTTATTCATGATTTCTTTCGTTCCATTACGTTTAACAAAAACTTATATTGGTTCAGAGCCGTCAACTAGTAGAGCTGCAGAGATAGATGTATGGAAGAATGAAATTCCCTCGTCAACAAAATTTTGTAGACCAATAAAGTTTGCTTACAAAAAAGAAACTAAAGATGTCAGAACTGAAGAAGTTGGCAAAATAAGAGATGAAATTAAAGAACTTCAACCAGTGATATTTGAATTTAATGACCAATGCATCGAAGTTAACTTTAAAATGTCACTTACAATGATCGATGGAAAATTTGCACAAGCTTTAACCGAAACAAAGTCTTCGTCAAGCTGCACCATATGCCAAAAAACATCAAGTCAATTGAGCCAACCACCAACACAAGACGATAGTTTTAATGAAGCATATGAATTTGGAATGTCACCTCTTCATGCTAGAATTCATTTTTATGGATTCGTTTTTGAGATTCGCTCTAAACCTATTTTGGCCCATATCGCCTAAAACGAAAAAAGTTTCGTAGAACAACATATTGTTTATTTTTCGAGCCGGTTTGAGGGTTAAGACATGTTCACAACCTAAGTTATGATCCGTTTAGACCCAAATGTACAAATGTGAAATCTGTTTATTTTATATTTTCTCACAAGGGGAGTCTCCCGATGGATTTTCTGCTATCTTAATTAAATTAGGACATGTGATAAACAAAAAAAGAGACACGTATTTTTTTAGCGGCTCAAATTTCATGTTTAGGGGTTTTTCGTTTTTTCGGCTTATTTCGAATTGATTCAGAGAAACTCTAAACAAATGGGGTACACTCAGGGAACTTCTGCTTTAAAAAATTGTTTGGGTTGTAATACAGTTTCTTTATTTCTAATGTAAATATCAGTCATTTGTAGAACAAATTAAATTAATAGGAAACGAGTATTTTTGAATAACAACTGACGTTTTGTTAAAAAAATTATGGTTATATTAAGCTAAAAAAATATCTATTATTTATATCTATTAAATTTAATCGAAGCTTTTATTGAGCTTTGTTCGTCTTTTATGCGACTTTTTCCAAAGAGCTTTTTAACATTATTTTAAATGAATAGGCAATATTTTAATTTAATAGGCAATATCAAAATTTTTGTTGTTTTTTGAATATCTGACCGATCGGACTATGAACTTTTCAATAACACATAGTCTAAAATATTTCAGAATTTATTTCGTTTTCTCTCAAAACATAAGTAATGGTTAGTTTTTATTAAATACTACGAAACCTATAAAAATTGTATCATCACGTTTGCGATATGGCAATTTTAAAAATTGGTCAAATCCCACGATCTTTTTTCAAAAAATTTTTAAAATTTTTTAACTTAAAAAATTTTTTTTTCATATATTTTTGAATATCTGACCGATTGGACTATGGACTTTTCAATTACACAAAGTCTAAAATATTTCATAATTTATTTCGTTTTCTCTCAAAATATAATGGTTAGTTTTTATTAAATACTACGAAACCTTTTGCGATATGGCAATTTTAAAAATTGGTCAAAAACCACGATCTTTTTTCAAAAAATTTTTAAAATTTTTTAACTTAAAAAACTTTTTCTTCTTTATAATCGAGCTTAAGATCTTTTGTTAAATGATTGCAAATTATTAATTTCCAATATTTCGTCTCCAAATTGGGAGACTTCATCAGGGAAATTTATTTTAATTTAATTTGTAACAATTTGAAAATTTTTGAAATAACAAATTTTAAAAAAAGTAGGGAAAATAAATTTTTGAAATAACAAATTTAAAAAAAAAGGCGGGAAAATAAATATTTGTTTTTTGTCAATATAAAAAAATCCCAAAAAACAATAATAAAAAATATTTAAAAAACATCATAGTAAACAAAATTAAATTAACAATATTTAAAATCTTAACTAAAATATTATAACAACATATATTATTTAACATTCTAATAATTATCTTAATTCCTATTAACTAAATGTCTGTAATTCTGAGCAATATTTGCTATGTCCGTTTTATAGTTTATTCTTTGTGTTAATGGTACTTTCATAATTTGAAGCATTTCTAAAGTGTATCTGCGTCTGTAATTGTTTTCTATATTCAAAATTCGAGTATTATCAAAATCGGGATAGTGATTTGAGTTACTGCAGTGTAATGATAATGCTGTTTTTTGTGCAGTAATAGTTTTATTGTATTTCTGATCAGATTGGTGTCCTGCAATTCTTGTTTTTAGTTTATTTTTAGTTGTACCTACGTATACTTTGTTACAAATCTCATTATCATTTCCCTTGCATGGTATTTTATAAACTAAATTGGAGATTTCTAATTTGTTTATTTTATCTTTTGTTTTGCTGTATAGTTTACCTAATGTGTTACATGTTCTATGTGCTACTAAATACTTTTTATTATCATATATTTTAGATTTTTCTATTCTTTCAGATAGAAGAGGCACATAAGTCAAAGATTTATAAATTTTAGGTTCAGTAACCATTCTTGTATTTAAAATATTTCTGTTTTTATATTGTCTTATTAATTCACAAGTTAATTGAATTGGGTAACTGTTATCATCTAAAATTTGTTTAATTTTTTCTATATTACTTTTATGAAATTGAATATCGCTAATATTTAATACCCTTTCAATTAGGTTTCTTGCTGTATTGATTACAATTCTTCTGGGGTGTTTTGAATAATAATTTATAATTCTTCCTGATGCTGTGGGTTTCTGATACCAATTCTCATCACTAATGTACCTAAAGAAGGAATTTTTGAATTGCATTCCTCTTCAATTGTAAATCTTATATTCTCATGAAATGAGTTAAATGTGGATAAAATATCATTAACTGAACTATCAGGAATAATACAAAATAAATCATCAACATATTTTGTGATTATTTTTGGTTTTACATCCAGTTTTTCAATACAAGTATCTAATAATTTCTCCATTACAATATCGGCCACAACTGGAGAAGCTGGAGATCCCATTGGAAGTCCTTTTTGTTGTATATATGTTTTATTATCATATCTGAAATATCTGTTATCCACAATACAGAATTTTAAAACACGTAGGAAAAGGTTCTTTTCAATTTTCGTGTAATTTTTTATTATGTCCCATTTCTACTCAATAATATCCAGAGCTATATCAACTGGTATACTTGGAAATAGAGATACAACGTCAAGTGAAATTAATTTTTCATCATCTTGTATCTTTAAGTTTTGTATCTTTTCTCTAAATTGTAGAGAATATTTTACATTATATTTAGAGTTTTCTGTTAACCTCTTAAGAATACTTATAATGTATTTACATAATTCATAAGATGGGGAATTGACAAATGAGCACATTTGCCTCAATGGGAATTGTTCCTTATGGATTTTAGGTACTCCATACAATCTTGGGGCTGTAGAAACATTTGTCTTTAATTTATTTACCCGTCTTTTTTTTAAATTTGTTATTTCAAAAATTTTCAAATTGTTACAAATTAAATTAAAATAAATTTCCCTGAAGAAGTCTCCCAATGTGGAGACGAAATATTGGAAATTAATAATTTGCAATCATTTAACAAAAGATCTTAAGCTCGATTATAAAGAAAAATCATATAATAAAAGAAGATCGAAGAAAATTAAACATATTAAAAACATTTTTTTTTTCATATATTTTTGAATAAAGATTCGTTAACAAAATTAAAATTTTTTAAATATCTTAAACCGTCTTGGATTTATACGCTAGTTTTATATATTTACAAAGTTTGGTTGAAAAATGTCTAGCGGATCAGTTGGTGTTCCAACTGAAAATCTGTCGTAAAGTTAATAGAACTTATTTTCAAAACGGTATATATAAATAACCATCATTCAGTATAAAATTTTTAGTAAATCATTAGTAAACAATTATTTTTTAAATATTGGATTTTACAACTGATGTCATTATAAATTCATTGCAAAGAATTCACTGTTTAAGGATTTAAAAAAAAGTTGCGACTTTCGAATTAGATTATACAGTTGAACCTTCGATTATCCGGGTTGCACGGGACCGGACTCAGAACGGATAATCGAAAACACGGTTAATAGAAGTTATTTATTTTTCCCGAATTTTAACTCTTTGTATGTAGGTGAAAAGAAAAAACAAACAAATAAATATGTGTGCTGCACGGATAATAGAGGTGAAGCATTAACCGTGAAAAAAAATAATAGCACGGATAACAGAGGTAAACACGGTTAATAGAGGTATAAATCAAACCACCAGCATGCCGGTTAACAGATGTACCCGGTTAATAGAGGCCCGGATAATCGAGGTTTAACTGTAATTTTATTTTACTGATAAATTGATTGGGAAATCTGATTTTAAAAACATAAATAACCTTCTATTAGTTGTAATTTTAAATTAGTATTCATAAACAGATATATTTTACTAATGCAATTAATTTTATGTAACAGAAATTAAAATTTTATTGTAATAGTAAAATAAGTGTAGTAATGATGGATTTTCAACTGATTAATTTTTTGTGTGTATTTAAAATTCACCAAAATTTTAAAAACTTCAATTTTTTAAAAACTCATTTTATGTAGTTTGTTATGTGTTCGATATCTCTGTAGTCAAATTAATAAAAAATAATAAGGTGACATATCAGGTTTTAATGCAACCGTAAATGATTATGTTAACCAATATTTTTACGTAACTCAAATATAACGTTTTTTGTCTGCCTTTTTGACGGTGTCAGCAACAATGGGTCAATAGCGCTGCTTTTTTTCGCTGCTCCAAAAGAAATAAACGCTTTCGCTGTGTATGGATGACTTTATTAATTTCTTTTCATTCGTATGTAATTATTTATTATATTTTTTTATTTTATTTTTCAAGTTTTGAAGTTTTGTTAATGATGTTTTGATTATGTGTCTATAGTTAGTATTATGGTGAATACGTTTATTTAGTGGTATAACACCACCTAACAGGTTATTGACCGCTGTATTTTTACAACGTTTGTTGTTTTTTTTAAGTCAAATTCACATGTTTGTTGTTTTCAAATTTTCATAACAGTTATCTGTGGTCAATTTTTATGTTTTTCAAAAAAAAAAATATCTTATGAATGTTTAATCGATGTTTTTGTATTACAAAATTAAATCATATTAGGAAAAATTAATAAAAAAACTCATAACACTTCTTCGACTTGATTATTCTACTCTTCAGAAATCCTTGATAATTCTTGTGGATTAATAGAATCAAGGTTTTTTCAACTTAACCTTAAACATTTCATACACATGATTTTGCATAAACAAACGTTTACCCAAGAAATTAATCCTTGATTTACAATTAGTGACACAAACATGTGAAATGGTTAATAAATATTTGTGTGTGCATTTATTTTATTTAACACTATTCGTACCGGGGACAATAAACCATAATTGTTGATAAGCCATTATTTTTTTTTTTGTCTCCGCTATTAGTTTCTCATATTTATTTTCTCATATTTTTTTATTTTAAAATCATAAACTAGGCTCTATCTCGGAAACTAAACGAGATAGAGTAAAATAGACAAAAATCGTTACTCGTTTCCTATTAAGTACGCTTGATCAACTACCAGCTAAATTCTTAG
The DNA here is from genome assembly GCA_021234595.1 of Delia radicum. Classification (NCBI taxonomy): domain Eukaryota; kingdom Metazoa; phylum Arthropoda; class Insecta; order Diptera; family Anthomyiidae; genus Delia; species Delia radicum. Next base: position 88,019,084 of record CM037855.1, read on the forward strand.
TTAATTTAACTACAATTGTCAACTCAAATTTAGTTCTTCAAAAATTTAGGTCACCTGTATTTAGCAGACAGTGATTCTCAAATTCCTTGAAAATTCTGCTGGCGCAAATTTAGGTACTATTTGCTGTTGTCGTAGCTGAATTTTCAACTATTTGCACGGGCTTTTTTATGAGTGTTGTATTATATTACTTGCTATTAGCCTATATTGGTTTGCTAATAACTTTTTTCGAAAAAAGCTAAAAGTTTTTAAAAATCGGCCAACATAAAAAAAACGTGGAAATGAAAATACTCGTAGTTTTTAATTTTTTCACACAATTTACACTTTAAGAGAGACAATCTATAAAACGAATAACGAACTTTATCTCCAGGGCAGAGACTTTCATGCAAACTTTCATTAGCCCAAAAATTATTGTGGACAATTATTTTTCGATTGTATTTAAAAGGCATCGATTTATTTAACAGATTTTGTTACAAGTGTATAGGTTTGCATATTTTTTGCTGCACATTGTCGATTTTGTAATACTCGTACATGAATATCGCTGTTCTTATTATCATCAAATATATAAAAAGGTGATATTACCGGGACACGGGGCGAATGAGTAATATTGTATTATTATAATATTTATCATTCGCCTCCTGTTCTATCTCAAGGATAGAAATCAATATAAACATTATTTAAACAATTACAAACGATTAAACAAATTGTTTATTAAAAAAATATTTCTGCAATAGAAAGACAAAAATTTGGACCACCATGCCAACCCTGGCACAGTGGAGAAAATTGGACTTTATTTAGCAAATTTGCTTACAGACCACAGTTTTAAATGAATTTGAAAAATATTTAAAACTAATTGAATAGATTCCAGATAGAGTCCTCATGGCCGAGTTTTAAAAGTAATTTATAAATCCTTTATAAATCCTCAAAATCAGCGAAATTGCATTTTTTTGATATAAAAAGTTTAAGAATTCGTCAAAAATCCATTTTTAATTCGATCATTATGGTTTAAGCAGCAATGTAATCTATAAGTCTAGCACTTCAAAACTGCTTTTGTAGCATTTCGAAGTGTTGTGTTGTTTAAGCGATATTTGGAACATAAGTATATATATATATACTATATATAACGTTCAGTACAATAATATTTAAGAAAATTCAAAAGAGAATATAAACAATATGTTCGGCATAAATGACTCAAATTCACACTAAATTTTAAAAGTTTTAATATATTTTAAAATTTGGTAATATTTAATTTTTTTATTGATAAAACTTTAATGTAATTTCAATTTAAAACATCGCAAACGACAGTCCTTTTTAATTAGCCCACGGGCAGAGTAGGTATAACAAAATTTTTCTCGGAAACTAAGTGAAATTCAAATCCTATAAAAGTCATATCTGCAATAAGTCGGAACAAAAACATGTAGTTTTTAATGAAAGATGACAAACCAGTCAAAAATTACTGGTCCGGTCGTTCTAGTGTTAAACAGCGAATAAGCAAAATAAAATTAAAAGTGGTTGTGGTGCAATGGGTAGGATACAATAGAATAGAAGAGTTAAAAATTCTAAAATAGTTTTTTTAATTTCAATTAAATTATGTAGAACATAATAATATTTATGTATGAATATAGCATTGAATGAAGTAATGCTTGTTTTACGACTAAAAATATGATTTAATATGAAGATAGTTGTCGTAACCGCAAGAATTCGATTGGCAACAAATTCGGTGGCCATAACTGAGACTGTTTTCTGGTTGATTGTTTGATAAAAGCAACTGATGATTGGTATTGGTAAACAAATGATAAAATAAAATAGAGTGTCCAAAACCGTGACCGAAACCCGCTTAACCGGTTTTTTATTTTCAAAAACCGAACCGGTTTCGAATATTCTAGAAACCTATGTTTTATAGGTTATTTTTTTTTTAACAATATTTTACTTGAAAATCTAGCAAAACCTTTGAAAATTCCCCATTTTTATACGACATTAAAAATTTTGTTTTAAATTTTTCGTCATTTTAGACCACTATAGAAAATTTTCCTCAATTCGACAAATTTTACAAAAAGTTTGGCGAATTTAACGGAAAATACTTTTGTTTTCTAAATCCAATTGTACCATAAAAATAATCTAAAATGTACCAACAAATTAAATAGAAAATCTACAGTGTCATTTGTAATACGAAAGAGTTTCCACTTACGTGTTTTGAGCGAAACATGTGTTTTGTTATAAAAAAAATGTATTGCAAAACATGTACAAAACATGCTTTATTTTAAAATACGTCCAAAACACGTTCATTGGAAACGTAGTATAAGAGGCTACCATTTTTAGAAGAAGAGAGAAGACATAATCGTCCTTATTACTGTTTCCGTTGGAAAAATTAGTCGAATTTGTTGAAAATTCGTAAATAGCAAAACTTTAAAAAATTAAATTTAATTTATCAGAAATGTAAATCAAATTATAGAAACGTCCCAGCAAAACTTTATATTACCCGATAATAAGTTTGGGAATAAGAAATTAAGGTCGGTAACTGGTTACTTTTCTATTAAATACCCTATTATTTTAACAAAGGCATGTTCATTCTGGTAACACCTTACAAAACACATATTACCTCCAGTATATAATGTAATACATTTTTTTTTGAAAATTTGATTTTTTTATATTGGATATTAAATTAAAATTTAAAAATTTCTTTAGAAAAATTTTATAAATGAAATTTTTATAAGTTTTGAGTGGAAAAATAAACTTTTTATAATAATGAGGTAACTTGTTACTTTTTATTACAAACTTTATTATTTTAACAATTAAATAATCAATGTAACAACTTAACTCGGTAACATGTTACTCCTCACTTAGAGGTAAAGAGTTCTCAAAAACTTTTTATTTAAATAAAAAGTAAAAATTTAATTATATTAAATTTTGTACAGAAACTAACTAATTATATCATAAAAACATGTGAACATGTGAATTTGGTATTACTTAGGGCCAGTCACTAATACCAAAAGTTGCGAAGTAATGCAAGGGTAAGACATTTAACTAATTACCAGGAAACATGTTCCGTAATACCAACCTATCACCGAGGCTTTGCTGGGCTATTTTCAGAATTTATTTTCTTTATAATTTTCCATGTACACATGGGAAGTATGAAGTCGAACATTTTATTTTAAAATTCAACAACCATAATCACACCGAATATAGCCATTCTAAAAATTTCTGATAAGCGATTGGAGTAATCTTGCACAGAAAAAACTAAAAACGGGTTTCAATTACAAAATTTATTGAATCAATTAATATTTTAATTGATTTGCACCTATCACGGCAATGATACTATCAATTAAACATTTATTAAAATTAAGAAGGAAAAAAAGTTATAAATAACTTCTACAAAAAAAAGAACATGATACTCACAAAAAAGTTTGTGATCTATACGTTGGTATGTGTGTTTTTTTGCAATGCTGAGTCTGTTTGTGTGCGTGCTTGTTTTGTTTGTTAACTTCAAATGTATTTGGTATTTTATACTGAAAATTTTCTATTTATGCATACAGTGTATGAAAAAATAATATGATAATTGCGTCTGAAATAAAATATGTATTTATATATTTAAAAGTCAATTAAAATATTAATTGATCCAATTAAATATTTGTTTAGAAACAAATTAAATTCAAATCAAATCTTTAATTAGATATTTTAGGTTGATAATGTTTTCTGTGTATCTGTGTGAAATATATGAAATAAATTTTCTTTTTTAACGTGAAAAGGTACAAAATTTCATGCATAAACACAAAAACCGAAACCTGGCTTAACCGTTTTTTTTTTAATGAAACCCTTATTTGAAACCGGTTTTTTCAAAATTTGATTTTTCGAACTAACCGAAAGCCGAGTTTCTAAATTCTTCGGTTTTTTTGACACTCTATAAACTATGTTTGTAACGTTTATAAGTCCATTACCCTGAATTTCAGAGTTCAAATCCAGGAAAATACAAACACAAAAAGTTGTTTTTAATTAAAATGTTTATTGCCGTTATGGTAAAGAAAAATAAAAGTAATTGTGGTAGAATGAGTAGGGCAGAGGACTATTAATCCAAAGGCCACGGTTCACCATAGCTTGAAAAGTCAAAGTTTTTTTATTTTAATAAAAGTTTGTTAAACGTATTAATATTTATGTGGAACATAATATTGAGTAAAACAATTGAATATATGTTTTTACGACTAATCATATAATATAATCTGAATATATGTAGTGGTCGTAACTGTCCAGCAAACCACACATTACCAAATAATGACTAAAGTAGGGGATTACTTATATGGTTACCGCGTTGGGAAAGGTAATGAGCGTTCAAATAGATTTTCATAAAAACAAATTTATAAAAATAAAAATTATTACAAATACTTTGTTTTTAATTATATAAACAACTTGGTCACGCTGAGATTCCAACCTGAGGTCTCTGGTTGCTAGGCGAGAGCTCTACCAACTGAACTATCGTCGTACATAATAACACAGTGGTAAAAATTTTGGGTTTTCGCCGTCAGCCTCAATGGTTTCAATGCGAAATGAAAGTTGACTATTGGATAAACAAAATCGCAAAAAGGTATTGCAAAGTTAGTTCGAATTTAATTTTTATAACTTCTTGAAGTTGGGGTATTTGTGACCATTTTTTCCAATATGAGCGAAAATCAAAATAAAATAATAATATATTTATTGGAATGCAATTATGTGTACTTATTGTTCCATTGAACCCAATGTCGAAAAATATATTTTTTTTTTTTTTTGTTGTGCGCCCCGGTAGGCTAGTTGGTAGCGTGCTGGCTTATCAGTGCGGGGGTCGTGGGTTCGATTCCCACCAGAGGCATTGGTCTGTTTTCGCTACAACGCGCCGAAGGCCATAGTAGCTAGTGCTCGGTTAGGGTAATAGTATATAATTTGCAATTATATGATTATTAATTAATAAATAAAATAAAATATTTTTTCATATATTTCAACAAATAGTAGGCGAGATAGTCGTGGTGAAATATTAAAGAAATAATAAAGTTTTGGCCGAATTTATTTTCGGATTTTATTCCGAATATTTTGCAAAAAATTGGAATCGATTTTATAAAAAAAATATGTTTTTTAAATTTTTTTTTAAGAAATAGTTTTATTAAAAAATGTTTGTTTTAAAATTTTTATTGTAATAAAAAATCAGATTTATGTGCAAATGTAACAAATAAAAAAAAATACTTTAAACTATGAACCACAAGATCTTTTCTGGAAGTGTTACAATTTGCAACTATTATTGTGTATTCAGAGCTATCAGATCTAGTTTTCCCCAAAAATCTTTCTTTATTTTCTTTAATTGAGCGCCAAGCTGTCAATTCGATAGGATTTAAAATGCGTGAATTTGTAACAGTTTTCTTATGTGTGGGGAATTTAAAACGCTTAAAGGTAATACAATTTAATTAACCTACCGTCCACACACTGGGGTATAATACACCCCAACAACAGTGTAAGTTGCGTAGAATAAAAAATAGGTGTGAGGACGAAATTTTAAGGATCCTTATTTTAACATCAAATTTCATTAAGTGTTGTAGTTTTACCTTATCTTCTTTGCTTTCACTGAGGCAAGAAACAATTTGGGGCAAAATTACATTAACTTCTTTTTTTCCTACGGTTTTTAAAAAACTATTCACAATGCCACGACGTGTTGGCAATAAAACTTTATATTGCGGTACTAAGGGTTCTTGAACGACATTGATATTTGTGTATTTTCTCTCTATCCAAGTGTAATATGGTCACTTTTATTCCGAAAGCCAAAATTTTCAAATCCCACAAACATCGAAAATACCTCGAACTACATAGTTTAAAATCTTTTTATTTTTTCTTACATGTGAACATAATGGCAACCATGCATTTCTTATTGCAATTTGTAAATTCCTAAAACACATATTTTTTTCTATAATTTTCATATATAATATACTTTCCAATCAGATAAGATGTAAAGAGCTATCGGATCTGGTGAAAATATATGTTTCTCCTCGAGATTTACGTCTCGAACGTCTTTTTTATGACGATTTTCATAGAACTAATTATGGTAATAATGAGCCAATTACTAAAAGTCTAAAACTTATAGTAATAGTTTTTCATCATTATTGGCTAAATTTAAATTTATTTACGATTTTTAATTAAAATACTTTAATATTATGTTATTTTATTAATAAATTTGCTATACAATAGTCTGTAAGATATAAATCGATTATATTTTTTTTACAAAATATTCAGAATAAATTCTGAAAATTAATTCCACTATTCAGTATCTTATACAATAGACTTTCTAATGCTTTTGATCTGCGATTGCTTGGAATTGTTCCAAAAAGTCAATAAATGTATGTCTACCAAAAATCGATGATTTATTTATATTTGACCACGCCTATCTCGCCTATTATTTGTTGAAATATATGAAAACTTATATATTTCGACATTGAGTTCAATGAAACAATAAGTACACCTAATTACATTAAAACAATTATATTTATATTTTATTTTCAATTACGCTCATGGTGAAAAAAATTGTCAAAAATGTCCAAACTTGAAGGGGTCATAAAAAAGAAATTGGAACTAACTTTGCAAAACCCCTTGGCGATTTTGTTTATTAAATTTTATACTTTCATTTTCTATTGAAACCATTGAGGCTGATTTTTCGTGTTGCACAGTGTATAATGGATTTCTTAAAATGTAATACCTCATTTATACTAGAGCCAAAAAGGAGTAGTTTTTAAAAACTACACAGAGAGAATGCTTTAGATTAAGTTTTAATTAAATTATTTCACTGAAGTTTTCTTCACATAGTAAATGAAAAATTTCTTAAAAATCATGAAAAAGTTTCATAGTTTTAATGAAACTTTTTCATTAGTCGTATGAAATTTTCAATAAATAATATGAAATCTTTAATTAAATTTGATGAAAAACTGCAGTAATTTAATTGAAAGTTTCAATGGACGAGTTCCAGTGGCAATTCATAGATCTAATGTGAAAATTCATAGATATCATGCAGATAATTCTCTCAGTGTACTTGTATTTACTTGTCCATACAAATTTTATATCAAAAACTACTAGTTCATGTATTATTTAATTGATGATCGGTAAGTCATTATATTATGTTTTAAAATAATGTAAAAGCTAATGATGTATCATTACAAGGTAGTCCATGAGTGTTGGTGGTTGGTGCACAGGTCTGGTTCATGGATGGCTCGCAACAGTCGTACATGGGTACGGGGGCGGGTGTCGTCGGACCCGGACTTCAGCGTGCTCTGCCCATGGGCAAATATCCCTCCGTTTTTCAGGCAGAGGTCTTTGCTATCTGTATCTGTGTGGAAGAGTGTCTGCGGAGGAGGACACGTTGGGCCACGATCTACATTCTATCTGACAGCCAGGCGGCACTTGGTGCCTTGAGGACTCAAGATGTGTCGTCTGGTCTGGTTAAGGAATGTATCGACTCTCTAAATCGTCTAGGACTTAACAACACTGGGCTGGGTTCCAGGCCATGAGGGGCATGAAGGCAACGAACGGGCTGACTGGTTAGCCAACTGCGGAGCTCGTCGACAATTCATTGGCCCGGAACCCTTCTGTGGCGTACCCAATGGGTATGTTAGAGAGAGGCTCAGAAGATGGTGGGAGTCGGAGTTTGGGAGCTTTGGGCCAGATCGCCTGGGCAGCGACAGGCGAGGCTGTTTATATCTCCGTCTGGGGAGAGATCGCGGAAACTCTTGTCTATGACGAGGGGCGAACTAAGGACCTTAGGTATCAATTGTACAAGATGGGACGATCCTCTACGATACGTGCAGGTTTTATGAATTGGAACCCGAGACCTCTGAGCATGTTCTCTGCAAATGTCCGAGGCTCTCCGACAGGAGTGTGCGTTATTTTGGTGGTCGAATGGTGACGCCATCGGACGTTTGGAACTGTTCACCTGGTAGGATAGTTGGCTTCGTAGGGAGCCTGAACCTATAGGGTGTATTCGCTGGCAGCACAAAATACAAACTTCTGGTCGCGGTGCATAGTGCCACTATAGTCTAATCAAGTCCATGAGTGTCCAATTATTGGTAACTCATTACTTTATATTCCAAGATAGTGTTGATGGTATGGAATATGCATTACAATGTAATGCATTATGTAAACAACTATCGGTAACTCATTACTCTATGTTGCGAATTAATGCTGAAGGTAATGAGCATTCTTTACAAAGTAAAGCGTTATGTATTCCATGAACGGTAATTCATTATTTTGTGTTGGAAAATAATGATACAGGTAAGGAGTATACATTACAATGTAATGCATTACTTAATCGCGGCCATTACCAACATTTTCCTGGATAGTAGAATTGGATTGGCAACAAATTCGGTTTCAATATGTGAGACTGTATTCTGGGTGTACTAATGGCGTTAAATGCTGGCAATTAAAATTTTTGTTCAATTTCTGTTTTCTGTAAAAGTATTGAATTATTTTCACATTAATCATTAACTAAACAAATAACTTTAGACGTATAAAGTACCTTCATACTTAATCATTATAATAATACACTCGTAAAGATGATGAATCAGTGACATCTGCATACATATTGTCTGGTTTAATCTTAATGATTATATCTTCGTCTTTTTTTGTAAACAATGTTATTTATTATTAAGTCTTTTGCATATTAAAAAAATAAACGTGAAATATTCATTTTTTTTTTACTTTAAGCTAAAAAATAAATAATACCGCAATCGTTAATTTCAAAAGAATTTTTACATTTTTTTTTTATTATTTGTTGAATCATAAAGTTTATGTTTATTATCTTTACAAAAACGTATATTTGTATGAAAAAATCAGTAACTTTTTTTAATTAAACGTTAAAAAAGTGATGATTTTAATAAAATAATGTCAAGGATTGAAAAGGGTTTTGAATTTATTGTTTTAAGGTGTGTTATTTCTAAAATAATAAAAAATGTTTAAACACTGACACACTCTAAAATAACAACTATTTTTATGTAAATTGTATTAACACTATAAATTCCCATAATTGTAAACTGTCAAAGTGACATTTTAATATCGTTTTAAATACAAATCTACTACTCTTTTGAAGAAAGATTGTTAAAAGTGTTACAAGCAGAATTTACAAAAAAGAGCAATAATAAACTTCAGGGTGCGGCCCGGTAGTCTAGTTGGTAGCGTGCTGGCTTATCAGTGCGGGTGTCGTGGGTTCGATTCCCACCAGAGGCACTGGTCTGTTTTCGCTACAACGTGCCGAATGCCGTAGTAGATAGTGCTCGGTTAGGATAATAGTATATAATTTGTTATTATATGATTATTAATCAATTAAAAAAAAAAAAAAACTTCAGGTGGTTTAGTGTTAATATAAATTTAAAGTACTTTATTTAACTTCATGTAGGATATTGTGCAACTTTGTTGTTTATTTCCAAAATAAAAAACATTTTAATATTTGGGTACCAACTATAAATAGCCTACATATGACGAATTTCAAAAATTTTCGACACTGAGGTAAAAAAAATATTTTCAAATTTAATTTTTAAATGATATTAACAGAGCTGTTAAATTTGGATTACGATTAGTAATCAATTAGATTACATTTTATAAAGAATGGTATTGATTACATAATTCTCTTTTGAACAATTCCTGATTGTTAATTAATTATGATTAGAAATAATCCAAAAATAATAAAGATTAGTTAGGATTACGAGTAAATAATCAAAAATAATCAAAAGTAATCAAAATTTTTAGATTATTTTTTGAAGCAAGCTAGTTCAGATTATGGCTGCAACATCTCTGATGTGTAGGCAATAACATTTCATTATCAAAGACTGGCATTTCGTCATTAATTTCATCTTCGAAAAAGTCATTTGCCATACCGTAATCTCTGAATGCTTTTACAAAATTTGAACCGTTGTCCGTAATGGTCAAAACAATGTTTGAGCTGTTCAAACCAAAGGCAGTGTTGATGCCGATTTTGAAATGTTTGAAATTGTCTGTAAGCCAATGACACGTATACCCGAGGAAGCTTCTGCGATTTCCAGACCAAACATCTGCTGTGGCACAAAAATATTTAGAACAAACCATGCTATCTTTTACATTTTTCATCATGATGGTATATTTTGTTTCCGATTTCTTAGCCGATGTTTGAATGCACATCACCTTCATACCTCTACTTTGAAAAAGTTCTATTAAGGATTTCTTTTCCAGAATGGAAAGGGCCAATGAACAATCAATGATTGCATGTAACAGTTGACCATCAGATTGCGTGTTACCGCCAAAAGGGATACCTGTTCTATAATTTTTGTATGTTTTAAAAAGTTTACTATACTTGACTTGCAAATGTTTGATGAAATTTGAAGTCACTTCATCGCTTCCTCTTATCACTCGATGAACACACTTAGCACAATTTGTCTTATCGGAAATCTAACAACAAAAATTATAAATACATAGTATGCTTTAATTTAAAAACTGTAAAACTAACTTTTCCTACTTCCGTGTAAAATTCTTCTTTGAAAATTATTTTTCGTAAATTCACAGACTTTTTTTAGTGCCGATTCTGATTTCTCACTTAATGAGCAACTAACATTAAATACTGGTAGAATTTCATGTAGAAAAATGTAGTTGTGACAGTATTGCTATAATTTCGCAAAATAAAAAAAAATAATTAAAAACAATCAAAAGTAATCTTTGAAAGTAGTCGAATTATTTTTTGATTACTTTTTATTATTTTTGATTATTTTCTCGTAATTTTTATTAATCTTGATTATTTTTTAATTATCTGTAATCGTAATTAAATAGTAATCGAGAGAATCTGAAAATAATCGTAATATAATCATTATTTCATATTTAAAAAAAAATAATCTAATTACTAATTATTACGATTAGTAATCATTACTTAACAGCTATGGATATAAATAACCTTTTTGAATATGTTAGCCGAAGTAAGCATACTAAATCCATTTGGGTTAATCATTTATCGTTAACGGCTTTAAAACTATTTCGGTTTTAAGTTTCAAGCAAATAAAAAATATTATTATCACTTGGATTATATTATTATCACTTTGGGGGGAATTGATACAAAGCTTTAGTTGTCACAAAGCGAAAATGCCGCTGTATCCGCTACACTCATAGAAATAACCTGTAACCTGTAGAAATAGCAGAAAAAGCTACTAAGAATTAGTTAAACATGACGTTGCAGAAAATCTACTTTAATAGCAGATTTTTTTTTGTTTTGCTAAATATTAATAAAATACGAACAGCAAAAATAAAATTGTTAACTTTACAAAATTTAAGTTATACTCGGGTTGAATTTTACTCTGGTGAAATTACCAACAACTTTTAAACTTTTAACTTAAATATTTGTAGAATAAAAACAGCAAACAAAAACTGCAATATAAACAAAATTTTTCCTATATTTATCTTAAACTTAGTAGAATGCAAATAACAGTATATTTTGTGAAAATAAACTCAAATTTTTGCTAAAAAAAATTACGTCTAACATAAAATATGTATTTATATATTTAAAAGTCAATTAATGTATTAATTGATTCAAATAAATATTTGTTTAGAAACAAATTTAATTCAAATCAAATTTTTAATTATATATTTTAGGTTGATAACTTTTTCTGTGTATATATTACTTCCAATTGCCTAAAATTTAGCTCAAATATAAAAAAATATTTGTAGATTCAACAGATTTATTTTTGCTATCTAATATTTAGCAGAAAAAACTGCTAAGTTTAGCAGTTTTGTCTGTAATGTAATTTTTATCTAATTTTTAGTAGTTTTAGCAAAAATGTTTACTTATTTTTTTATATCAGTTTAGGAATGATAAAAATTTAACTTTTTTTGCACTTTATAAAGAGGAGCAGAAAAATTGAGGTATTTTTGAAAAGCAGTTAACGATCCCATTATACGGAAATGTTAAAATTTGAGCGCCTAAAACTCAAAAACTATAAGTCGGCTCAATCCAATTATTTCACATGTTGAATGCCTCTAAATAATTTGTCGTATACCAAAATTGATACGAATTATATGGGACCCAAAATGGGGCACAACTTTTGGTCTTCTTTATTTAGTCCATCATACTAATATTTTTAAAATTACTTTTTGATACGGAGATACTGTTAACAAAGTAAATCAGTTCACGCGATACTCAAACAAATTTAAAACATAATTGTGAAAGTCAGACGCAAAAAACATATATTTTATATCCAAAAAAAAGTTACGTCAACTCCTTATAAGTTTGTAATATTCGTAGCCCGTTATTGGTGCGCCAACATCAACATTTAAATATTGTTCTCAAAACTCAATTTCGTTAAAAGACACAAAAATTCTGCGAAAGTGTAAAAATCGTAAAATTTTGGTTTCACTTGTAAACCACCAAACAACTTTTCGCCAAGCAACGATATGTAAATTATTTTTTCAGTGAATATATCTCCCCAGTCTAGTGAGTCCATTTTGTATTGGTTTGGATCTAAAAGTTAAAAGCTATGAGCAAAAATATAAAATGAATAAATAAACTCTTGTAAGTTTTAAGTAGTTGTTTTCAATTTTTTGACATTTAAATGCTCATCAATTCTTTTGGTGAAGACGTTTCAACGTGAAACTTTGTATAGTGAAACTTAAGTATAGTCAACCTAACCCTGTCCGTCGTTTCTCTCAATTTATAAAACCTTGCGATATAATGGGCATCTAAGGTCAGTTTCAACAGATGTTGAAAAATTTTGAAGTAGTTCATATATTGTTTATACATATTTGTTTAAATATTTATCGATATTCGTTATTTTTTAATTTAAAAATTTGTCACGTTTATGTAGATATTTTTTTTATTTGCAGGTAATGTATTTACCGAAACGTTTTTGTTGCATATTTACAGTTTAAACACAATTTCTATTGGACCTTTTAGTAATTATATTTTAAGTAAAATACTCTGTAATAAAATTGTTTGACATTCACAAACAAGTTGATAGTAATATTTTTTATCATTCTGTACAGTATTTTTAATGTAAAATAAAGCTTCTATGTGCATTTTAGCCTTAATGTTTCGGACTTTGAAAAAATGGCCAAAATGAAAAAAATATAAAGCACTGCTCAAAATATAGCGCACTTACGAGTACTACTTATTCGTATTTTGTTATTTGAATATCTCGTTAAAGACATATTAGAAAATTATAATTTTTGGCATTTAAAAACACAATGTAATTGAGAATTTATAATTTCCATAACTTTGAAGAAAAAAAAAAATACCTATAAAAGTAGTGTGTCAAAATTATAGCGCACTTTAATAGAATCTTAAAAAAAAAAACTCAAAATATGGTGAAATAATTTGGTATTTTGAATTCAATTTATTATTATTTAGCTTGTTTTTTAAGACGTAAATTTGTATCCAAATTTTCATAAAAACTTAAATTCGGAAGCGGTGAAATTAATAAATATACGGAGGTTGGAAGCTCGTTATAATTTAAAAATAACATAAAAATAATCTCGATGTATATAAAAATATTTCTTGAGCCAGAGTAAAAACTAAAAATTTTTTATATAAATAGAACATTTTTCGTCTTAAAAGTTTAGTAACGTCATGATGGTTGTTAGGAAAAGACCCTAACCACGTGATTGATTACATTTTTGATTTTTCACATTTTTAGAGACTTTTTTTTAAAGTGTCCATCTTGAGGCCACTTTTATTAAATCAAAATTTTGGACAAGTTAAAATTTGTTTGCGTGCAAAATAAAAATTTATCTCTGTGGCCAAAATATATCCTACGTATTGTGCTTTCACATTTTATATAACACTTAAAGATTTCTTATTCCGTTTGGATTCTAGAGCATTATTTGAAAACCATATCCACCCCCTTCCAACAATTAACAAAAAATTGTGCAAAATTTAACAAATGTTATAAATAATTTTGAAGTTTTTTTAAATCTCAGTGCCTACATTTTTTTGTTTTTTTTTTTTTATATAAATAGAACATTTTTGGTCTACAAAGTTTAGTAAAGTCATGATGACTCTAGCCACGTGTTCGATTACTAGAAGACAAGAATGGAGCAAAATTAATGATTAATAGGTTTTTTGTTAAAGTTCTGCCTATTATGGAGGCTCTAACTTTTCTAAAACTTCGGGTTCTGATGAGATCTTTAGCCAGATCGAATTACTAGTATCAACCTAGCTAATATGTTTGATTTGCTTTATTTTTGTAAATATACGGAGGTTGGAAGCTCGTTATAAATTAAAAATAACTGCTTCTGTTTGGCTTCTTCTACTGCTTTCGCAGCAGAAATTCGGAAGAGGTAAAATTGATAAACGCTTCTATTTTGCATATTTTATGCTTCTTCTACTGCTTCCTAAGACTAATAGCTAGCAGTAGTGTGTAAAAGGAAGCAATAGCGGGTTGTTTACCACACTTTATCATGTCGCGAAAACACGAAAGAATGGTGATGATAACAAAGCAAATTTAGTTCCAAAAATCAGTAAATTCATGCCTTTATTTCGAGCTGTGAAATAAGAGGATTTTGGATATTGGAACAATTGCTTTCACGCGAGCTATCTCAAACAAAAATCATGCCTTATTTTACCAATAATGGAAGCGCTTTCCATGCCGAAACTGCTTCCATGCATAAATCAACAAAGCAGACGGAGGAGATCAGAAAAATAAACAAAAAAATCTAAAAATAGAATATTTGTGTTTGTTACTGTTGATCACTTCTGAGTATAATATACAGTAACAGAGTTAGTCTCTGGTGCTCGCAGCTTCTTTTCATAAATAATTAATATCGGGGAATAATATGGATGCCCTAAGAAGCAATATCAAAAACTATCACCGTGACTGATAAGGCACAGGACAAAAGTGACTTTAACAGCAATCAAAAAATAGTTCAAATATATTTAAATCAATAATTCTTTTAGTGAAAAATCACTTGTCCATTTAATTTTATATTTTTCAGAAAAAAATTACTTAAGTACTTTTTTTCACAAAAAATATGTAATAAGTATAGGTAATGTTTACAAGGCTATTCGATATATGACTTAAAGATATCAATGTCAAATAGCTCTGATACACCTAGGTCTTCAATTTTTATTTCGGTTGACATTACGATATTTTTGATTTTTCAATAAACTTTGAACATCAGCAATTACTTTAAAGCCATCTTTCAATACTTTCACCTCATTTTTAATGACGATTTTGAATAAAATATGACTATAGTTTTTCGGAGCCAAAACTGCTGGACCACAATATTTCATATTTTAAGCCAGAAGCATCCTTAATTTTTTCAAAAATATAAAAATAAATCTTATATATGAATAGTAAAGATGATCTGATATCAAATTAATAAAAATCTGTTTTCAAAATTAGATTTATGATTTAATTTATGAAATAAGCACACTTTTCTAGTAAAAACTCAAGAGCAATTAAGTATTTTATGAAAATTTTAACACATGAAATAATAACAAATATGCAGGTGCTTGTGCAAATTTAAATGTAACTGACACTAATAGAAAACATATGATTTTCTATTGTTGATTTACTTGAATAAACGTCACTACATTGCTAGATCTGTCAAAAAAACAGAGTAGTATTTGGAAGATGACAAAGCCAATTGTGACAATTTTTTGTTGTTGTTTTGGGTTTTCTTTGATATTTTAAATTTTGAATCTCGCTCCTAGACGAGGACAAGAAATTCTCATTGAGTTTGTGATTTAACATAACAAATATCTCTAGAAATTCTAATAACAAAGTCCCCTGAAGATTTCCTTAGGCAGGAATGAAATCCGGATAGGGACACGCCTACATCAGATTGCTTTTCACAATTTGTTAAATAAGTTTTGGGATTTTAGCACATTTAATTACTATAAATGCAATTAATGTTTATCCCGATGAAAATTAATTTAAATAACAAATATGCAGGTGCTTGTGCAAATTTAAATGTAACTGACACTAATAGAAAACATATGATTTTCTATTGTTGATTTACTTGAATAAACGTCACTACATTGCTAGATCTGTCAAAAAAACAGAGTAGTATTTGGAAGATGACAAAGCCAATTGTGACAATTTTTTGTTGTTGTTTTGGGTTTTCTTTGATATTTTAAATTTTGAATCTCGCTCCTAGACGAGGACAAGAAATTCTCATTGAGTTTGTGATTTAACATAACAAATATCTCTAGAAATTCTAATAACAAAGTCCCCTGAAGATTTCCTTAGGCAGGAATGAAATCCGGATAGGGACACGCCTACATCAGATTGCTTTTCACAATTTGTTAAATAAGTTTTGGGATTTTAGCACATTTAATTACTATAAATGCAATTAATGTTTATCCCGATGAAAATTAATTTAAATAACAAATATGCAGGTGCTTGTGCAAATTTAAATGTAACTGACACTAATAGAAAACATATGATTTTCTATTGTTGATTTACTTGAATAAACGTCACTACATTGCTAGATCTGTCAAAAAAACAGAGTAGTATTTGGAAGATGACAAAGCCAATTGTGACAATTTTTTGTTGTTGTTTTGGGTTTTCTTTGATATTTTAAATTTTGAATCTCGCTCCTAGACGAGGACAAGAAATTCTCATTGAGTTTGTGATTTAACATAACAAATATCTCTAGAAATTCTAATAACAAAGTCCCCTGAAGATTTCCTTAGGCAGGAATGAAATCCGGATAGGGACACGCCTACATCAGATTGCTTTTCACAATTTGTTAAATAAGTTTTGGGATTTTAGCACATTTAATTACTATAAATGCAATTAATGTTTATCCCGATGAAAATTAATTTAAATAACAAATTTCTGAAATTGATGGCAAAAACTACCTTACGTCCTAACCTCCACACTTTCAAAGCTTTTCACATACGTAGTGTAGTGAAACCCACCCGGGTGGGTTCTTCATATTTTACACATATTTTAAATAAAAAAATGCATTTACTCCAACAAAAACTACTTCAGGAAAATGCTTTTGCAAAAATTCACAACCTTCCTAGGGGGTAGTTAGCGGTTCAAAAGTCTGCAAACTTACATAGTCGGAAAAATTGCACGGAAATGCAAAGTAAATTATTGAAAAACTTTCCTGTTAGCTAATAGTCTTAGGAGTTCTTTATCGTAAGAAAATATTGACCTGTTTAGGGCCACCCACCTGGGATACATGTATGATTTCTTGACATGACCATTCAAATACGCATTTTACAGTTTTATGAAATACCCTTGCTTTAAATATCGATTATTTTTAAGAAAAAGAGAGGAGAGTTTTACATTTAAGATTATAAAATAAATGTTTTATTTAGTAAACATGGAGGAATTATTGTATATTAGTGGTAAATTCAGAAATATATACCAAATAATTTTTGTAGGATATTAAATATTGAATGATTAAAATTTCATCGATATTGGACAATGGAATCGGGGGTCAGTCAGTAATGGGTTAACACTACATAAGCAGAAATGTGCGTATGTATTAGAGAAATCAATAATTTATTGTTCAAACAAAATGCGAACATTGTTATATGAGCCAATCTACTTGGCGCTACAATGTTTGATACATTTCTCAAAGCGTTTATGTATTTTGAGTAATAAATTAATAAAACCAACATTTTTAAAAAATGACTATGATTTATGTAGAATTTATGTAGAAGGCAATTCTTATACTAAATAGTGATAAAAAAAAATATTCTGAAACAAGTCACCTGGGTGATTTTCGGGAGACGACGTGAAAAATTTAAAAACTAAAAAAAAAAACATATTAGAAAGGATATTCGAATTTTGAATAATTTAACAGTTTCTGATAAAAATAAAAAAATTAGTCATTGAGTCGAAAGCATTTTTTGTTTTGACCAAAAATCGCAAAATGATTGAAAATCCACATAACCCCCCGGGTGGGTTTCAGTAGTGCAACAATTAAAAACAAGCTTAATAATAAATTGAAATCAAAAATACCAAATTATTTCACCATATTTTGAGATTTTTTAAGATTATATCAAAGTGCGATATAATTTTGACACACAACTTTTATAAGTAAGTTCTCTGAATTGCATTTTTTTCTCTTAAGAGTTAAGGAAAAAGGTAAGTATCTGCATTTTTAAATTCTCTATAAAATTTTATTTTTAAACTCCAAAAATTATAATTTTCTAATAAATCGTTAACGAGATATTTGAACAACAAAATACAGATAAGTGCGCTGTAATTTTGAGCAATGCTTAATATGGAGCATTATTTGTGAACCCTGCTGTTCAATCCTAAGCTTGACGTATAAAGTTGTAATGGGTTTTTTTTATATAGGTATAGAACTTTAAGTTGGTAACACTTTTTTAACTGGCGGCCATTTTGTCAGCTGTCAAGTGATTTATGTTTGATTTGGTATTTCAACATGAATAGACTGACGGCTGAACAATGCTTCCAAATTGTGCAAATTTATTTTGAAAATCATGGTTCTGTTCGAAATACGTATCGCGAACTACGTCCATTTTACGGTCAACATAATCGTCCATCAGAGCAATTAATACGATTAACTATGGAACGTTTTCGCACCACGTTTACTCGAAATGATAATATGAATCCACAGAGACGTCGTACAGTGCGTACAGAAGAAGTCATTGCTGCTGTAGAGCGTAGCGTAGAGTAAGACCCCAATCAGTCTATCCGCCATCGTGCACAGGAATTTTATATGTGTCCATCCACTTTATGGAAGATTTTGCGGAAAGATTTTGATTTGCGTAAATTGATACGTCAATACACAAAACTGCCGTGTTTGGAGTGATGATAATCCTCAAGTGTATATTGAGACAGAAAAACTGACTGTTTGGTGTCCGTTATGGGCTGGTGGAATCATTGGTCCGTACTTCTTTAAAAACGATGCTGGTCAGAACGTTACAGTCAATGGTGACCGCTATAGAGCCATGATTACTGACTTTTTCGTTCATCAATTGAACAACCCTGATGTGCAGGAGCTGGGGTTTCAACAAGACGGCGCAACATGTCACACAGCTCGTGACACAATTGATTTATTGAAGGAAACGTTTGGTAACCGCATAGTTTCACGTTTCGGACCCGTGAATTGGCCTACAAGATCGTTCGATTTAACGCCGCTGGACTATTTTCTGTGGGGATATGTTAAGTCGCTAGTCTACGCCGATAAGCCCGAAACGATTGACCACTTGGTACGGCCACAAATGTAGGAAAAAGTTATCGAAAATTGGACATCCAGATTACCCTGCGTCCGAGTCAGCCGTGGCGTTCATATGCCAGAAGTCATAAATTAAATTATAATGCCAGGCGATTATCTTTCGAATAAATTCAATTTTTATTCCATTTCAAAGTTCTATACCTCTATAAAAAACACCCTCTATCATGGCTTAAAATTTAGATGAATATCTCCACTGTTTACTTTTTCTACAGCTGGAAAAACTAAATACAAAAAATAAACAAAACTTCGCAATTGTAGTAAAAAGAATTTTGATGATTATTTTATTAATTTCATATCCGTAAATTTACATTAAAAACATAAATGAATATCAAAGAGATATGAACGTTTTAACATTTTATTGATGTTTTTTTATTTCTTTTTTATTAATGTTATATGTACATACTCAGTAAACATGTACATTCTATTTATTACATTTTTATCTTTCAAATGATAAATGGATTCTTTAGTGCAACTGATCATACATGGGTCTAAATAATTGAATGAACTAAAGAATTGATGATTTCAACAACAGTGCATTAACCCAGATAGCGCCGATTTATATTTTATTTTTTTTGAAAACTTCAATTTTTATTTCGAAACTTAAATCTTTATAGGGTTCTTAACATTTTTTATAAATAACTTTTTTTTTGTAAACCTATAGATTTCCCGGAATCGGGTGACCTTTTAAAAGTACTGTCCAAAGAAAGTACAGTTTGCGCTGCAATACAGCATTACGCAAGCTTTATATTTATTTATTGTTTAACTAAGATGTTACTCTTATTAATTTTTAAACAAAAAATAACAATTAACTGCATGTAAATGATTTACTTACATGTTTTTTTCCATTAGAAAAAATCACTATTCGCAAAGCACTCAATAAGCAATTAAAATACCCGGAACTGCTGTCACCAACTGATTTTAGCAGATTAGTTTGTAGCTTCCAATTAACTAAATATTCTCTCAAGTATAACTAAAATTTTGTAGATTTATCATATTTATTTTTGCTATTCTAATCTCACTAATATTTAGAAAAAAAAAATCAGCCAATTTTTCTATTTCACCCTTTCCATTCGATTAGTTTACCCATGTTTGGTGTTTCAACGAGTGTAAGTTTTCAGTTTCATTCCATATATGTAGTTCCGATTCGGAACAATGTTTTTAAATATTCCTAAAAATAGCAATGTATTAGGCCAAACTTGTTGTCACATATGCATTAAGTTCACCTAATAGTATTAAAATGTCAATGCGAATGAAAACTTCCCAAGTATACAACTGATAGTGCAATAAATCGCAAAATAAACAACAGACAAGATATGTAAAGAGAAATACATAAAACAAAACAGTAGCACCTAAATATGCACTATTTATGGTTCAGTAGCTTTCCAAGCCCATTATTTGATGATGACTTAGTTTACGTAGACACAGTGTGTACTCGTCAGAACTTTAAAATGTTAATTCTTAATACAATCTTAAATGTTTTTAAATTCCCAAATATAATTTTTAATTACAATTTTAAATTCTAAACTTTAAAAAGTTATTATTATTAATGAATTTACAGCTGAACCCTGATTAGCGCTGCTTTAGGTACAGTCTTATAACTGTACGCCATAATTGAAAACTTAACTGTTTCTATTTTTTGGTTAGAAGTTTTTTGACATTGTTAATTTCGCCTAAATTTCTCACCAAATTTAAGGGCCAAGCGTACCAATTTACTCCTGTCCCAAAATTGGAGCAAAGCGGAGTTTGGCTGAAATATAGTTACAAATTTCAACAATTAACGGCACGATGAAAAAAGTTCCGATATGTGTATATAAACATATATAGTCATATATATAATTTCGAAATAAAATAAGTCCCAACAGAACTTAGCGTGGGACATAGCACCCAAAAAATTATATATAAATTGTTGTTGCATCAATTCAAGCTACCTATAAAGCCAATAATCCTATTAGGCAAAACATTCATAATGTCCGAAGGGGAGACAAAGCGATCATATCTTAATTGATCCGAAAAATGGTTCTACCTAATTTGATTAAGTTGTATATAATTTGATGCTATTTGATATAACTTCATATAATTTTGTTTCACATTTCAAATAATAAAGAAAATTTAAATATAAACCAATGGGTTTTAATATTAGATGTGATTTTAAATTGACGTTTTCTTAAGATTTTGGGATTATAATTGCTTTTTTACGATTTCCTGACTTTGTTAATTTCTACCATATAATTATGTATATATGAAAGTGATAGAATTTGTTTGATTTTATTGTATCATATATACGTATATATAATTATACATTAAAGTATATATGATCTCATATTAAGCTATTTCAAGTATATATGAAGAGATAAAAAATATCAACTTATATGTATCATAAGATATAATGATATATGATGATTTATAGCTCTATATTAGAAATTTTCGTAACAATAAGTATGAGATGTAAATTATATCGTTACATATGCCCACATATATAATTATATACAATTATATCAAGCTGTAAATGCCTACAAATACACTTTTTTTGTCGGGGGTATAAAAATAATTTTTTTTTTAAATTTATATTTGAAATGTTGGAGACAAATTCTTTAAAGGTCTGATACCCGCATACATCATTTATGCCACTACACTTCACTACATGACTTTAAATTAATTTTGTATGCTGTACAGGCAACCAAGCGTGTTATTTGCGTAGATTGTACTAAATTTCAAACCGTTTTTTTTTTATTATTTTTCGTCAGAATCACCCATATGAATTTAAGAAATCGCGAATGAAGAATAATACAACAAAAAACAACATGTTTCTAATTTTTTATAGAGATTAAGATTTTGCAAAACAGAAAAAATTATGACACATTTTTTATACGCAAAACGTAATTTCCATTTTATTTTTGGGATTTCAAGTAAAAAGATGTTTCGAAGTTAAATTTCTAAATAAGTTGAATTTTATTTTAAAACTATATATGGCATTAATATTAATTTGCATAATCATATAAGAATTAGTATTTAAATTTGCATATATGTAAATAAAAAAAAATTACTTAAAAATGCCCATTCACAATACTACACCTTTTGCAACTGTAATACAGACAATATCAATTGGAATTTAGATAATATCAATTGGAAATTAGAAAATATCAATTGTAATTCAACAATTTCATTTGCAATTCAGAAAACATCAATTGTATTTTAAAGTTTCCATTTGAAATTCAGATAACATCAATTGATATTCAGAAAGTATTTATTAAAATTAAATGTTTTCTGAATTTAAATTGATGTATTCTGAATTTCAATTGATATTTTCTGAATTTCAATTGATATTTTCTGAATTACAATTGATAAGTTTCTGAATTTAAATTGATATTTTCTGAATTTCAAATCATATTTTCTGAATTTCAATTGACAATTTCGGCTCTATGAACAAGACCCCAATGAAATAAGTCCCCAAATCAAAAATGAAATAAGGCCCCAAAAATTTCTAATAAAAAAAATTTGGGTCTTGTTTAATTTTTTGGGGCTTTATTTCATTTTTTTTTTTTGGGACTTTATTTCATAATGAAATAAGGCCGCAATATGAGAAATGAAATAAGTCCCCAAATAATATTTTTGGGATGTTATTTCATTTTCTTAAAAATCAAAATTTTTAAGTAATATAAGCAAATAACCGTTATAATTACTGCATGAATTATCAAGTTATTAATGTAAATAGTTATTTGCTATTAGTAAGTGAGATTATACCGTGTAGCAATTTTGAAATTTCTTTTATGTCGCACGCAGAAAAAAACTTTATTTCGCGAAGCCGCCTGCCGCGTTCTACGAAGGAAAACAACCCCTAAGACCGGCCGAAGGCCGCCACCCAGAAGAACTTGTTTTTCAAATCAGATGTCGAATCCGTTGAAATCTTATATTTTTAAGACATCAAGTAATTTGTAAAAACAAGTTTTTCTGTGTGGCGGTCTTCGGCCGCTCTTAAGGGTTTTTTTCCTCCGTAGAACGTGGCAGGCGGCTTCGCGAAATAAAGTTTTTTCTGCGTGCGATTATACGATTTATAAATTTAGTTTTATTTTGTGATATACTACTAAAAAATATTAAAAAAACTGTATTGATATACTAAATATTATTAATCTTTTTATTTTAAAAAGGCTGAAAAAAAAATCGCGCAATTTTTTTTTTCAGCCTTTTTACTATGTATTAATTAGGAATAAAGAAATATTTTAAAGTAATATATAATTTTGTTTTTTTTTTTATTGGAGCCTTATTTCATTTTCGAAATGGGGCTTTACTGCATTATGAAATAAAGCCTCAAAATTGCGGTGTTATTTCATTTTATTTTGGGGTTTAGTTTCATTTGGTTGGGGGTTTATTTCATTTTTTTTTGGGGTATTGCTTCATAATGAAATAAAGCCCCAAAAAATGGGGCGTTATTTCATTTTTGGTTTGGGGACTTATTTCATTGGGGTCTTGTTTCATAGAGCCACAATTTCTGAGTAATACTTCTCCTTCGCAACAACATATTTTTCTTATTATGCCATCTCTATTTTTGTACACTTTGGAGTATTGCACATTCTTTAAACACGTCTTATTAAAATTAATTTCATATTTAAAATTCTCACAAATATTATAAATTTTTAACCTAATAAATGCGTATTTGTAATAAAGAAATTCCCTGCATAAATTTAAAAAAAAAAAAAGTCACACATACATATTCAACAATTATATTGTACACTGCGTTGCATAACTATAATTACAAATGATTTTTGCTATTTTATTCTAATATTACAAACAATTTTTTTTATAACTTATAACTGTGTTTAAGAGTGTGATAACTGATCTGTTATTGTGTAAAATTTAAGAGAATACTTAATTGATTTAGAAGAAAAATTGTGTAATGATATTTTGTTAGTGTTTCATAACTATAATTAAATAAAGAAAAATGAATGAATTATTTTTATTATTTATACATTTTACAATAAAATTCAGCGTGGTTCAAATTTAAGTGATTTTGAAAAAGAGCAAATTTCAGACTATTTAGGAAGTGCCTTAAGTTTTCGGGAAATTGCTATAAAAAATAAACCGTTCACATGTGTTTGTCACAAATTTTCAAATAATCCGAGTGCTTATCGTAAAAATAACACAGGCAGCCCGAAAAAACAGCTGATCGGGACCGGCGTAAAATAATTAACTGTGCCAGTAACTCAATGAAGAGTCTCAATCAGATAATCGATGAATGTTAGGTAAATGTGTTTAAAATAACCATAATTCGCTAATAGGAATTTACAAGCCAACTTGGAAAAGGTACACTACACTCATAGATCTAAACCTGTAAAAATAGCAGAAAAACCTACTTAGTTAAAAATTACCTTGCAAAAACAAAACTGCTAAATTTAGCAGATTTTTTACTAAATATTAATAATATAAGAATAACAAAAATAAATCTGTCAATAAACGCTGTTGTTAGTAGGACGGTTTAAACACAAATTTCTTTTAAAGGTGATTTTTTATAGTGAGAAAAATTTCAATATTGATCGTCCAAATGGTTGGTTTTAACTGCTATTGCAGCGACCTACGTAAGGAACCAAGATATTTCGGAGGCGGATCCTTAGTGGTTTGGGCGCTTTTTGTTTTGACGGTATGGTGGATTTGGCATTTCCATCACTAAAATGAATTCTTCTGTGTTCATTACAGTATGAGAACAGAAATTGGTGGCATTTATTAAAAATAGCAACGAAGAAGAATTCATTTTCCGACAAGACCAGTACATGTAAGTCGTCAGACTATGGAATGGTTATCATAAAACATATGGTATTAGAATGGCCCGCATGTTCTCCGGATCATACCCCCATTGAGAATATTTGGGGAGTATTAACCCATCGAGTTTACGCAGAAAACCGTCAATATGAAAGCGTTTTGCATCTAAAAGAAGCAGTTATTGATGCGTGGAACTTCGAATAAATCTGGTAGACAGTATGTGTCTGATCGAATTTTCGAGTTGATTCAGAAAAAAGGAGGCCTCAAGCATTATTAAAACTGCTGCTTTAAAATATTTTTCTTAAATTTTTGTAAATGTTGATATATTAAGTTAAGTAAGTGTATTTATAGTTATGAAATACCAATTGATATTGTTATTCCTTTTTAAATAGTAAACTAAAAAATAAATTGTTTTTTTTTTGGTAAATATTATTAAGTTTCCCTTGCTTTTATGCTGGCTAAACTCTTCTACTTATTTTTTACTTACGAAATTTAGTGAAATTAATGTGTAATTACAGTTTTGCAACGCAGTGTATGAGATTTGAAATTTATTGCAACAAAACCACTTTTTTAATTAAAACAAATTATTTTTTTTCTTTGTGATGTAATTATTATTTTTGTAATAAATTAAGATTAAATAAGACTTATATTGTGATGTAAAATTTAAGTGCTTTTTCAAATTTAAATTGTTTTTAATTTGGATTTCCACTAATAAACACTTTTGTAATAAATTAATTATAATTATTTGATTTGAAAGTTTTTTACACCGTCGTTTTTATTAATCTTCTTTAAATTTCTTATTTCATTTTAGATGTCTTATTTATATTCCTCATTTGCCCAATTAGTGAGTGTCCACTGTAAGGCCACAACAGTGTCATCTAACGTGCCCGTTAATCAATGTAAACGTGATCTATTAAATTATGGCTATGAGAAACTACAAACCTTTACGGATGCCCAATTGGATGGTTTTGATCCCTATCAAAGGGGTGCCAGTGAATTAAGTAAGTTTTGAAAATGGTTTCTAAGTTAAAAGAAACGAAAACAATTTAAAAGAAATGAAACTGGTCTACTTATTTTTTATTTAAATCAAATGTTTTTTGTTATTTATTTTTAAATGTTGCTTAAACAACTACACTCAAAAAAAAGTCCGCAAAGTTAGCAAATAAAAATGTGTTGAGCCAGCAAAATTTTTGCTGGAATGATCCTTGCAGATTAATTACTAATATCTTCAAAAGTTTTTTGCTGGAAATCAGTGAGCTGATTTTAGCAAAAAATTAGTAATTTCAGCAAAGTGTTTTGCTGATACTTAGTTCATTGTAAATTAAAATCAACTTGTTGAAAGCAACAAAATTTTTTGCTGCAGTTTCGTAGATGGAAAAAAAACTAAAAAACTTAGTATAAAATGTTTACTTCAGTTAAGTTTTTTGTTGCTGAAATCTATTTTTTTTTGTGATTGTTTTAAATATATATAAAAAAGTCAGAACTTCCAAATCGTTAAGATAATGCAATTAAATAAAAAGTCTGGAAATATACAAAATATTAGTGTCCGACCGAACAGTTCGCCCAAAAAACTATATTTTGTAGGTTTTTTGATATCTAGAGGCAATGATGACAAATTTTGGTATTGGAAACATGTTTGTTGAGCCGATTTAGTTCGATTTTGTGTACAAAATTTAAGAGAAAAGCCGAAGTTTAGTTATAAAGCTAAAAGTTCGGCCGCCGAACTATTTTCAATTTGGCCGAACTTTCTGAGACCGAACAGTGAATTCATTACTTATAGTTGTAGTTATAACTACAAACTTTTCTTCAAATTTGACACTCAAAATAGCATCGAATCAGCCCAATAAACATTTTTCCATCCGCCAAATTTGTCCATAATGCTTTAAAATACCGAATACAGACCAAATGCATTTTCTGGCCGAACTGTTCGCTCGGACACTACAAAATATTTTATTAATAACATTAAGAACTAAACACAATTATTTCCAATTGCTTACATTTATATTAGAGCGGCATTTTTTGCATGAAAAAAAAAACTTTTTGAAAAATTTCAATTTTTTGTTTAGATTATTGTAGTATACGATTTAAAAGATATTTGGTGCAAATTTGAGAAAAATCAGACAGCTTTAACTCTTGGCTGCCCGCTACCAATGTTTTCGGTTATTGAAAATTTTTCTTAAATTGCTTTAATAAAAATATTTCTTGCAACACATGATTTTTCATTACTTTTGACATGCTGAACGCGAATATTTTATTTATTTTTGAAATCGCACTAACGGTTTTCGAGATATTACGATTTGATTTTAACTAAAAATGGAGTCTTTTTCCTCTATTCTAGAATCTTTTTAAAAATGATCTTTTAATATTTTTTTGTTTTTGCACTTAAATACTAAACAAAGTTAATTAATTAAATTTGATCATAATTATGTCTTAAATTAGAGATGATGTATCACAAAATATATTTTTAAAAATTAATTTAAATTTGAATCCATCACACAGAGAAATAAAGTGCCAACCGAATTGAAAAGTGTATCTTAATGGTGACAACTGATAAATTCAGTTAGTGCAACGATATTGACATTAGATTTCTGAAAATGTTGGCTGTATCAACTAAAATTCCGTTGAATTAACCGAACTTTGTTGTGAAAACTAATGTTAAGTTGTACCAACCGACTGCAATTCATTATAACCGAGTTTGAGTCGTAGTAACCGAGTTTTAGTTGGCAAATTGCTACATATATTTCTGTGTGATATACCACAGGCTTTTTCTTAAATTTAAGTGCATTATTTGCATTTTTTTCTTGCTAAATTTACAAAACTGTTCTTTTAATGCTAAAATTAGCAGTTTTTTTAAAAAATATTAGTTTGATAAGAATAGCTAAAGTAAATCTGTTGAAGCTGCGAATTTTTAGTTGAAACTGGTAAAGTTACTGCAAAAAAGCAGTTGCCATACAAATGTTTTATGTTACACTGATAGAAACAGATTAGTAAAATTGTTTTGCTGAAACCACTACAAATTAGTAAAAAATTACGTTGCAGAAAAAACTGCTAAAATTCGCAGTTTTTTTTTGTACTAAATATTAGTATGATAAGAATAGCTGAAGTAAATCTGTTTTAAGCAGAAATCTAAAATTTTTTATCAAAAATTTCTGTTGATTTTAGCAAAATATACTGTTATTTGCATTCTACTAAATTCAAGGTTAATATAGGAAAATTTTTCTTTATATTACAGTTTTGTTCGCTGTTTTAAGTCTACAAATATTTAGTAAAAGTTTTTCTAAAATAGCTAAATTTTCAGTTAACTAAAATTTCACTCGAATATAACTTAAATTTTGTAAAACTAACAGTTTTATTTTTTCTGTTATTATTTTATTAATAGTTAGCAAAAAAAAAAATCAGCTAATTTTAGCAGTTTTTTTCTGCAACGTCATTGCTATGTTTACAGGTTTATTTCTATGAGTGTACACAATTACAACCGAATTGTATTTGTGAAGTTGATTAGAAATACTAATAGTTGGATAATAGGATTGCTTATCAGTTCCTTTTTCCTTTTTATTTTTTTTAATTTTCAGTACAATATTTTTGCTTTATTAATCTATTTTTGGTGATTCCAAATAAAATAACGTAAATTTTAATGCGCTCAGAAAATTCTTCCCGTTAGTACATGTAAGTCATTCGTGTAGTAAACAGTAACAGACATTTTGGCTGTAGTCATTCTACAATGGAGAAATGTAAAATAACTATTTTTGAGAGTCATTAAAAAATATAACTTACCAAAAATACCGTAGTTTAGTAACAGTTGTTTTGCGTAGTTATTTTGGCAACTTCGCAAAAATCTGCAACAAAATTTTTAAATGCGTGTTTAAATGCGTAAGTTTTAAATATTTTTATTATTATTTTTTTCTTTTTATGCCACACTGAAAGAATTATCCTCACTTCAGTAATAAATTTCCTCATACCCTTAATGAAAATTGTCACTGCAACTGTTCATATAATCTATGAAACTAATTTCATTAAAGTTTTTCTTTTCATAAATTTTCATAAAACGAATGAATCATTCCGGCAATGAAGCGTTTATAGAATTTTTGAAACAGTTTCATAGAATTGTTTAATATTAAGAAGTTCCTTGAATTAATAAAATTATTCATGAATGTCTTAAAAAATGCATTGGACCGCTTCATAGATTTTTTAAACAATTGAATAAAAGTCCAAAATTGATACAAGGTTACATTGAAATAATAAAGCATTTTATAAAATATGTTGAACACTTGAGAATTAAATCTTAAAACTAAAGTTTGAAATGTACACACCTAGTAAAATTTAGCTATTTGCCAACTGAAATACGGTTACTACGACTCAAATTCGGTTATTACGAATTTCAGTTAGTTGGCACAACTTGACATTAGTTTTCACAACAAAGTTCGTTTAATTCATCTGAATTTTAGTTTCAACACCCAAAATATTCGGAAATCTAATGTAAATATTGTTGTACTAACTGAATTTATAATTTGTTACCAATAAAACACTTTTTTCAATTCGGTTGGTACTTTATTTGTGTATGAAAATTAATGAAATTATGAAATTTAGTCATTAAATTTATGAAGAGATAATTTATGAAATCGAATTTTAAGAAACTATGAAATTTTACGAAAAAAAAATTTATGAAAAATTGCTTACTAAAATTTCTTTGATATATTGGGTATACAAGTTAATAATGTCGATTTTTTTGCTTGAAAAATGCATTTATTATAATAAAATGAATTGATACATTATTCAAAGTACTGTCCATCGTTAGCCACTACTTGTCCCCATCTTTTTGGTAGCATATGGATTCCGCGCCAAAAGAACTGCTCCGGTTTTGAGGTAAAGAATGAATCAAGCCAATTTCTGATAACCTGCATCGATCGAAACAAATGGTAGTCAGAAGGGGCTTCGACGTTGATTTGGCTGTTTGGGCTTTACATATGACTTTTTGCACTTGGGGTTATCCAGGTTGTCCAATTTTCATCACCATTAACAATACGATGCAAAAATTAATTCTTTTTGTAGCGTTCAAGCAGTATTTCCGACATGCAAAATCTCGGCTTCAATTCATATGGGACCCAATTTCCTTGCTTTTGAATGAATCCCAATGATTTTAAAGTAGGGAAATGGCTTGTTGTGTGACTCCCAATGATAATGCAAGTTCTTCTTGCAATTGACAACAATCTTCGTGGAGTAATGCTTCCAATTCCTCATCTTCAAACTTTTTCGGCTGACCAGGCCTCTCCTTGTCTTCTGTGTCGAAATCTCCACTTTTGAATAGCGCAAACCATCGTTCACAAGTTTTTTGAGTTAGTGCTTGTTGACCGTAAGCTTCTACTAACAATCGATAACTTTCAGCATAATGACAGATGTTTACCCTCCAAAATACAATATTTGTTATTATTGACACAAACCATATCAACATAATCAACATTATTAACTTGTATACCCAATAATAAAATTCTACATTGAATATACGAAAAAAATTCTATGAAATTGTTTCATAAATATCATAAAGGATAATTCTTTCAGTGCAGAAAACAGTAAAATATTAATAAACCTAGAAACTATTAAATATATTCAAAAGCTGGTCAAACACTTTATGAAGAATGTTTAAGCGTCAACGCAGAGAGTCCAATTTCCAATATAAAAACATACAACCCATTCCATATATTAAATACTTTTTAGCTTCTCGGAATCGACTTAAGACCGTCTACCCCAACAATAGTTGATATATGAAGTAATATTTTGTTAGTTGTTTTTTTATTGTTTTGACAGTTATTTTTACTAATATTGTAGTTATTTTTTTAATAGTTGATAAGTAACTACAAGCTTAAATAATTTTTATGACAAATGTAGTCATCGTCATTTTTATTTGTTTCCACCTTTTTAATTCCTTGAGTGTGGTTTTCGCCAAATTCTAACCAATTTTTTTTTTTCTGGGTGCATGGAGAGCCCACTCTGAATTTTTAGATATGTTTCACAAGACAATATGATCTATCACCAAAAATTGTTTAAGAAAAATCAAAGTTCTAGTTTTTGTAATATTCGTTAACAAATTTCATTTTTGCAAACTTTCTCCAAAAACCTGATAAGAACTTAACTTAAGCTGTATTAAAAACTTAATACAGTACAAGGTCGTTGAATATCGATTTATTTATTTTCAAAGATATCCATAGTCACACATCTGAAGACCGTATCGAAAATTTTTAAAATGACTCAATTACTTCTTTACAAAATTTCAACATAACTTTTTAAATTTCTGTTTTACTTTCAGTTTGGACTTCCATTATGAGAGATCACCCCAGTTCAACATTGGTTACAACACGCAAACCATCATCCACACCACCAGCAACATCTATCATCGTATTGACACATCAACAATCTAGTACACCAAAACCTCAAGTGGTCGCGTCCACCACATCTGAAAGTCAATATCCTAAAAATCCCATGTTTGAAAGCGGTGAACATAAACATCAATATGCCATGGATATGGACATTGCATATGGTTATCCCAGTATGGCCAACAATCCCCAAATAGACGTTTTCGATAGCAGTGCCCAGACGGAACAACATAAAACATTTTTAACAGGACCCTCAGTGGTACGCGTTAAGACCGATGGTACACCCGTAGAAGAAGATCAGCATAGGCCAGCGGCAAAGGATGATGATTTGGAACAATATGCAACGGTGTCCTTCGGCAGCAGTGATGATATTAAAGTCAATGCAAATGGACAAAAACATCGTAAAATTGCCACTATCAATGCATTGAAACAACAATTTTTAGCTAATTTGGCCAGACAACAACAGGAATTATTGCCACCCTTTGAGGATACGCGTCGTCATCAACCGATTGCCTATCATTACGGTAGTGCACGTGTGTAATTTTAGCGGCAACAAATTAAATAAGAAAAATATTTCAAATATTAGAATATCGAAATTTCGTCAAACACTTTGTCGTTAGATTTAACAAATATTAAATTAGTTAAATTGACAAATAATTTATGTTAGCTTTACAGTTTTTAAGTTTTCAATTTTCTATGTGTGTGTGCATGTTCCTCTTACTTTGTGTACTATGTATGTTTGTATGTATGTCAGTCCATAGTGTGTATGTATTTTTCATTGTTTATGTAGATGTGTGTGAATGTAGTTGTAGTAGTATTTTAATTATAAAATCTATTCCTTTCTTTAATTTTTTATTTAATTTTTTTTTCATATTAATTTTAAGTTCAACATATTTTTGCAAACTCATGGAACAATTTTACATAATTTTACTTTATTTTACATTTTTTTTTTTTGAATAATCTATTTAATTTTCAAATAACTTGAAAATATTTAACATTTATTTATTATTGCGTGCTTTATTTTAAGTCTTTTTTACAATTAGATTTTTAAATATAAGTCTGTAAACAGGTTTTACAATAAAATAAATTATAACAAAAATGTTTTAAGAATTTCAATATTATTATGGATAAGAAATAAATTGAAATTATTTCTTATCCATAAAAGAACAAAATCAAATGGTATTAAATTTTCCCCTAAAGTATGTGAATTTTTCCTTAATTTCAAGGCCTTCTAAGAAAAAAAACTGATACGGAGCTTTATACAATTGTATCTAATTTAATATGACCCCATAATTATTTATATAAAATTTCATCCAAAAAAAATTGCCGGATTGAATTGTATCAAATTACATCTAATTGTATCATATTAGATTAATTTAGATACAATTAGAAGTGATTTGATGCAATTTTGTCCGCATTTTGTCCTCGCCCAATTTTATTAAATCATACGTTGTACTGTAAGATTATATCTAATTTCAAATAATAGTATCTACATATTATTTTAAATATAAATATCGTATCGCATCGCATATAACTTGTAAAAATGGTGAGACTATGGTAAACATAAAAGGTATTCTAGTTTTTTAAGCTACAAACGAGTTTGTTATATTTCTTGACAATTTCAGTTGAAATTAAGAAAACTTCAAATAAATTAAAGTTTTCTAAAGTGTTTTTTTATTTCGTGAATGGTAACACTTAGCTCATGTCTGATTTGACAAATAATTAGTTTTATCCTTCCGCTGAACGAATATGGTCCGTATGTTCGTTATCTTGTGAAAAAAGTGAAAGAAACTGGCATCCTCATCGACAAACCAAAGCGTGAAAAGCCAAAAACAGTGCGTACACCCGAGAATATTGCTGCTGTGGCAGAAAGTGTACGTGAAGCGCCATCAACATCAATTCACCGTCGTTCTCAACAATTGGACATTTCGGAGACATCATTGAGACGAATTTTGCATAAAGACCTTGGTATGACGCCATACAAAGTCCAATTGGTTCAGGAGTTCAAAAAAAAAAAAGTTATTTGGCGGACCCTTTAATTGAAATGCAGAAAATTTGCAATTCTCATTTGCAATCAAAGAAGTTATAAACTAATTAAAGATTTCTATTAAATTTTTAAGCGGGTAGTTCGAAATTTCAAACTGGAATCAAGATTTTTGCAATTTTACTTAAAACGTTCTCAATTTAAAGTATTTAATCGCAATTTAATTTATAGTTTTTCAAGTACTAATGCAAATTTCCAATAATGTTTCTAATTTAAAAATTTCAGAACAATATAATAAACTTTCGGCTAAGATTTTATTAATACAAATGAAAACATAATTTTAAAATTTTGTTTAAAGCAAATACATTTGAAATTGTCTAATGGCAAACCACAATTTAATTTGTAATTTTAACATGACCAAAGCGAAATTTAAGTTTCAATTTAAAATTGACATTTGTAACTGATAATAGAGGTTTAATAAACTAACTTTATATCGTCAACTAATGTACAAAAGGGCGTGATTAAAACAAACATTGTTTCAACAAATTTGTTAATAAACCTAATAGTATCAATCAAAGAATGATAAAATGTTATAATCAAAAAACTTATTTAACAAATTGTGAAAAATCATTTGTTGTAGACTGGTCCCTATCCGGATTTCATTCTTGCCTAAGGAAATCGTCAGGGGCCCATATTCTTAAAATTTCTAGATATATTTGTGTTATTAAAACACAAACTCAATGATAATTTCTTGTCTTCTGTTACAAATGAAATCATGCTACATAATATAAAGGGTCCGCCATTTTTTTTTTTTTTTTGAAAATGCTATAAAAAGAAACTACTGAATATTTTCTCAAATTTCTTTTTTTATTTGATAGTACAATCCTTCCGGTTAATAATGGAAAATAATGTCATTTAAATGGCTGTCTCGGCTGGCCATGCAGTAGCCTACACGATCGGTCCAATTTTTAAGCACATTATCGATTGTATGCAGCTGTATTTCACCAATGGCTTCACAAATATTGTCCTTTAAAGCGTCAATTGTCTCTGGCTTGTTGGCGTAACACTTATCTTTGACGGCACCCCACAAATAATAGTCCAACGGTGTCAAATTGCAGCTCCGAGGTGGCCAAACGACATCAGTTCTACGGCTGATAATGCGATCTTCAAAAACACGCACACATTCTGCAACATTACCATGATTTCCCAGCGTTGTTCAAGCGTATACACAACCATATTCGTTCAGCGGAAGGATAAAACTAATTTTCTGTCAAATCAGACATGAGCTAAGTGTTACCATTCACAAAATAAGCACTAGTTGAAAAAAAACGTTAGACGGCGGACCCTTTATATCATATGTAGTGTAAGATACTACTGTAATTATAATGTACTATTGTACCATATTTGTACTTTCAATATTGTTTCAAGTGTATTTTTCAAAATTGATATGACTTTGTTACAAATTATAAAAAATACACTCGAAACAATATTGAAAGTACAAATATGGTAGAATAGTACCTTACAATTACAGTAGTATCTTACAGTAGTAATACTCGTATATGCCACATCTACGGTAATGTCAATTAATATGCTTTTAGATATTAATATGTATATATGACTATATAAAAATTTTCAAAAAACCAAATCCAATACAAAATTATGTATTAAGCTATATAACGTTATATGCTTTTTTATAATATTATATTAAACAAGATATTATCGTATATGAATGTTTTTACTCGGGTGTGCATATAATATCGTTTTGGAGTAACAATTTTTAACATAATTTTCAATTAAAATTAAAAAAATCCGAAACTGCGATTTTTTACATCGAATTGAGAAAATCTCAAGTAAAATGGAAATCCCGTGTAAAAAGATTTATATATTTATTCAATACAACTATATCTAGTTATATATTGCTTTGTATGGCACAATATATAAAAAGATATAATTTTTGTTTTTTGAACAAGTTTTATATTGCCCCAAATCTAAATGTATCTTTTTACTTAACATATTTGATCAGATCTGCTACAAGGAATTTAAATTGTAAGACCAAATTTAATCCAGTTCTTGTGTTTACTTAATTTTATATAAAAATGAATAGTTTAAAAACTACAATCGAATTTGCACTTTTCTCACTTCAGTGAAAAATTCAATGAATTTTTATGCAAAATTATTCAAAATCACAATTAATAAATATTTTTTTTTTAAATTTACATATTATATTTAACAAAAGTACAAATTGAACCATTTATAGCAAATTGGACCTAATTGTATTAAATTTAATGTAGTTTGATATTATTAAGTACAATAATATCTCAAATATAATGGTCAAAATTAGGATTAAATTGTATATCATTAGAAGAAATTAAATACAATTTCATCAAATTTGATCCATGTATATAAAATTTTATTCACCATTTATCGAATTAAATTGTATCTGATTTTTTTTTTATTTTTTTTTTTTTATTTTATTAATTAATAATCATATAATTACAAATTATATACTATTACCCTAACCGAGCACTAGCTACTATGGCCTTCGGCGTGTTGTAGCGAAAACAGACCAGTGCCTCTGGTGGGAATCGAACCCACGACCCCCGCACTGATAAGCCAGCACGCTACCAACTAGCCTACCGGGGCGCACTATCTGATTTTTTATTTGAAAGGATAGAACTATTTAGACTAATGCCCGTAATTTCAAGCAATATTTACCTACCGGTGCTTAGATACCTACCCGATTTTGTTCGTGTATACGGGTAGATATCTAAGCACCGGTAGGTATCTATTGCTTGAAATTACGGGCATAAATACAAGTTGTGATCATTGAATTAAGAACATTTTAAGCTATATTTGTAACAGCTTTTTTCGGCATATTTTTTGATATTTGCTTATTTTAGATAATTTTGTAAATTTAAGCTACTTTTTGACTTTTTTTAAATTAAGCTTATTTTAGCGTTTTTCTTTTGCAAAAGAGCTTTTTTGCTATTTTTTTAGCATTTGGAAGTATTTTTTAAATTGAAAGTTTTAAAATCAATGTTACATATTGTTGGTTTATCAAAAAATATTTTGATAAATCAATTTAAACTTTGAAGCCTATGAAAAGCAATTTCTCTATTGAGCCTTTTTTTTTGACTGACGAAGTTCCAAGGTATAAATTTTATACAAATTTTATTTGTAGTAACGAATTTTATAAAAAAAATTATGAAATTTAAGGTTTATTTTATAAATTTAACGGCTTATTTCTACATTTAAACGGCTTATTTTACTTCTTCTTCGAGCTTTTTTCAAGCGCTTAAAACATTGTTACATTTTACCTATCTAACTAGATATGCCACCACATTTATTTTTTTCCGCGGTTTTACATTTGATATGAAAACAAAAATTGTAAACAAAACTAAGATTTTCCATTTAAAAATGAGGATATTCTGGTGTTTCAAATTCGGTTAATAGATTAAGCGAATCCTCGATTAATCGTCTCTATTTCTTGTAATGTCAAAACAAATAATTTAAAACTCAAATACTTAGACGACCCGAATAATCGGTTAAAATAGGTCGATTAACCGGTTACATTTTTTAATGAATTTTTCCTTTATTCTTTCTTAAACATAGCTAATTTCCTTAAGTATGCCTAAAAAATTACAAGAAAGCCTTGGAAAAGAGAAATGGTGCATAAAATATCAATTAATCCTTTAAACTCGAGTGAAAGCAATCCTCAAGACTCTACATAACTGTTTAAAGCTATTTTAAGCAAGTGCCATAACGGCTTTATGGAATTAGAAAGACAATTTTTAATTTCTGTTTTAGTTTAATTTTAAGACAATGCCAATTTACATAAGAAGTAAGATTGAATAATTTCCGACACAGAACTTTTGAACTTTTTTAGGATCAAGTTATATTTTGATTGATATTATGTGTACAAAATATTAGCGAAATCGGATCATTAGTTTGTTTACAAATGGACTTTGAACAAAAAGTGAGGGCAAAAAAGTAGAATTTTACCAAAAAAAAAAACCCTAAATTTTTACAAAAAAAATTTGCTTAATTGTCCAGAACTCAGAAAAATCATATGATATTAAGATTCTTATTAAATTATTGATGAACGCTACAAAACTAGTTTCCAATACTGTCACTTTTTTTTACAAATGGTCTGCTCCTATTAATTAGGGCACTTTTTGTTCAGATTCCATTTGTAAGCGTAATAATGAGCCGATCGCATTAATATTTTGCACACATAATCCGACAATCTTCTTAAAGTTAACTTGATAAGAAAAAAAGTTCAGTGCCGTGCACAGAAGCAGTTGTGAGTGGAAATGTGTGCAGGGTATTTTTCGATCTCACTCCTTCTGTAAGAAATCTACTTGTTCCATCTCCCAAGAAAATTGGTTCCTAAACACAATAATTCTAAAAAATGTTGTTCCCTTGCAACCAATTTCATTGTACCCGAATCCATTACACTGAAATTATAAGATATAACTAACTAAAGGGTGTAAGCGATTTTTTTTTTACAAATTCGAATTGTGAAAGTTCTATAAAAGCTAGAATAAAAACTCAAATATTTTTGGATTTTTGTTTTGAAAAGAAGAAAATATAAATTTTTTTTTAAACACCATGTATTGAAAACTAGTTTTTAGTCACAACAAAAATCGACCTGACTTTGGGTTAGAGCATTAAACGCTTTCTATCTATTTCTAACGGTTCCCCAAATATGAGTCCGCGGACCAAATATTTTTGGGTTTTTGATTTGAAAAGAAGAAAATATAAATCTTTTTTTAAACACCATGTATTGAAAACTAGTTTTTAGTCACAACAAAAATCGACATGACTTTAGGTTAGAGCATTAAACGCTTTCTCTCTCTCTCTCTCTCTCTCTCTCTCTCTCTCTCTCTCTCTCTCTCTCTCTCTCTCTCTCTCTAACGGTTCCCAAATATGAGTCCGCAGAATTCCAGAGTTCCGTGAGAGTATTCGAGGGGGTCAGCGAAGAGTTGCAACAATATGATCGTTTAAAACAAATTTTAAAATATGTCACAATAAATTATGCAGTTTTATGAGTAGCCCTGTTTTTTAATATCCGGATTGAATTTTGGATTTTTTTATTTCGTTGAAAATTTCATAACTTCATTCCAATGCCAATGAAATTTCATTCCTTGCATATGTAAAGCAATTTACACTACACTTTTTTTTTTGTAAACTAATGCTTTTTTTTGCTCAATTGCAATTAGTTTTTTAGGCATTAGTATGATTTCACTAGCATTAGTGAACTAATTATAATGCCAAAAAAATTTCATTACCATTTAATTGTAATGAAATTGTTGTTTTTGTTTTTTCTTTGATATTTTAAATTTTGAATCTCGCTCCTAGACGAGGGCAAGAAATTCTCATTGAGTTTGTGATTTAACATAACAAATATCTCTAGAAATTCTAATAACAAAGTCCCCTGAAGATTTCCTTGGGCAGGAATGAAATCCGGATAGGGACACGCCTACAGCAGATTGTTTTTCACAATTTGTTAAATAAGTTTTGGGACTTTAGCATATTTAATTACTATAAATGCAATTAATGTTTATCCCGATGAAAATAAATTAAAAAAAAAAAAAAAAAAAAAAAAAATTTTTGGCATTAGCATTTCTCCTACTGATGCTAATGAAATAATACTAATGCCTAAAAAACTAATTAAAATTGAGCAAAAAAAGCATTTGTGCACAAAAAAAAAGAGGAGTGTAAATTGCTTTACATAGGAATGGAATTGCTTTACATAGGAATGGAACACAACCAATCATTGACACTTTTAGTTTAAATGTGTAAGAAAGAGATGAAAGACACAAAATCTGCTCTACAGAGTGGAGTACTACACAATTGTGAATTCTAAACGAAATCAAATTAAAAAAGTTTTAAAAGACACAACTGGCAAACGATGTTTTGCAACAAAATTCATACCATGTGCTCCACTTGAAAAGCAAATAATAAGTTCTTCAACAAAATTGTTTATCGTTGCTTAATTTAGGCGATATGAGCGAAAATATTTTAGGGTGCATTTTGAAAACTAAAGCATATAAAAGAGAAGTTTTGGACAAAAAATATTTCTCTTACCAAGATATAACCACGCTCGAAAAACTATATTTTTTTCTGCTCCTATTTAAGAAGATATCGTGATTTTCGCTTTTTGGAAAAAGCGAAATTAGCCGAAAAAGTAACTAAACTTCAATTTATAATGTTCAAACTTCAACGCTTTGCTATTAATACTTAATGTCTTCTTTCTGCAAAATTTCATAAAAATCCGTCTATTAGTTTATAAGTTAAGACGATATAATTTAGAGGAATCCTGATAAAACCCTGTGAGTCCTTGGACTAAAGTAAGGACTTATTATTAAAGATAAAGCTTCAATCTGTATTTTTTTTTTTAAATAATTAGTTTTTGAAATTTTACGAAATTTTGATGTTGAAGTTTTCTCGCTTCCAAACCATGGACGAACCACGAAAATTTTCTTCGCAAAGTATTTAGCAAATTTGGTTTTCTATCGGAAGCGCTCATTTGACGTATTTGTGGTAAATTTTATGAAGGCTACCCTAAGGCAGCCTTACTTGTTAGAGGGTTAAAAGATTTTTTAGTTTACGTATGATTTTGTGTGCATGTGTGATATTTTTCTTCTTTTTTTTTTGTAATAAAGAAATTTTTCATTAACTCAAATTTTAATTTCGTGTTTTATTACGAACTTACAATTTAAAATTTAATTATTTAATCTTCCGAAACAAGTTAAGTCGTTTT
This sequence comes from Delia radicum, assembly GCA_021234595.1. NCBI lineage: Eukaryota > Metazoa > Arthropoda > Insecta > Diptera > Anthomyiidae > Delia > Delia radicum. The sequence goes on from CM037855.1 coordinate 88,059,120, forward strand.
AAACAATTTATTTTCACTTTTTAAATAAAGTGTATTTTTATGTTAATAACAATTAAACACATGTCGCAAAATTTTGATTAATATCACTTAATATTACTATAAAAAAAAAGAAATTTTTTGTGTGCATTTTTAATTGTAAACAAAAATTTCCGAAATTAAAATTCGATTACATTACATTAATATAATTAATTAATAAAATTATAAATCAATATGTATTATTTTTAATTCATTATTAAATATTTCAATATAACTGTGTTAGTGAGTCAATAATAAATATTCGAATGGTTTGGAAAACAACAGCAGTTAAAAAAACCGGTCGATTTTATAATAAAAATGTCTTCAAATCGCATGCGCAGCTTTTTTAACACTTCTGTATTTATTAATAGGGCAAGTTTTTAATGGTATTTGACATTTTTTCAATTATTTTGGAAAAATACCATTTTTGCTTCATGTTAGCATAAAATGCAATTTTATACTGTCTTGCATTTTTGTTTTTCCATGAAAATTCATTTTTTTTGGCTAATTTTATATTAAAATGAATATTTTTCCAATACACAGAAAAAACTAAAAAACGGGTTTCAATTAAAAAATTTATTGAATCAATTACTATTTTAATTGATTTTGCACATATCACGACAATGATACTATCAATTAAACCTTTTATTAAAACTAAGAAGGACAAAAAAGTTATAAATAACTTCTAAAAATAAAAAAATATGATACTCATAAAAAAAGTGTGTGATCTATACGTTGGTATGTGTGCTTTTTGCAATGCTGAGTCTGTTTGTATGTGTGCTTATTTTGTTTGTCAACTTCAAATGTATTTGGTATTTGTTTAGAAACAAATTAAAGGGAATGTATCCTAATATGGGCATATTATCTGGTATTTGGGCTATAATTAAAAAAAAAAAAATAATTGTAAGTGGAATATTTCATAACGAAATACCCAACTTCTTGGGTATTTTTCGGCTATAGATAATTTTCTTGTGGTAACTAATTTAAAAAAGTTCCCAGCAAAACTTTGGTAATGGGTGCGATAAAGTAATGCATTACCTTGTAATGTGTACTCCTTACCTGTATCAATATTTTCCAACAAGAAGTAATGAGTTACCGATAGTTGAACACTCATGGATTACCTTGTAATGATACCTCATTACATTTTACATTACTTCAAAACATAAAATAATGACTTACCGATCATCAATTACATAACACATGAATTATAAACGTAAAGTAATTATTAATATATGTTTTTGAAAATCTATTTATAGACACATTACTTTGTGATTTTTTGTAAGCATGAGGGTAAGGTGTATATTTTTGAAATCACGAACGAAAACACGAAGCACAACAACTCATTTACATTTTAAGCAATAAAATATTATATGTATCGATAGCTCAGTTGGTAGAGTTCTCGCCTAACTAATTGTTAAATACCAGAGACCCCCAGGTTCGAATCCCAGCATGACCACGTTATTTATTTAATAAAAAAAAAAGTTATTTATTAAAAATTAATTTTAAAAAAAATATCTTTCAAAACAACTCACAAGGTCCACATTAGGGAATGTGTACCCTAAAGAGGGCCTAAATTAAAAAACTCTCTAAAAGCATATAAAATTGTTAGACTATGAAGAAGAATTGACAAAAATGTAGATATAAATTAAAAAACAAATTTTAGTTTTGTTTATTAAAACGTTCCGAGTAAAAAAAACTATATATGGTCTTATGTTTTTTCATATTAAAATATATTATAATATGTGATTATATATGGTGTCATGCATGGCCATATCTGATTATATGTTTCTTATGTGTTAACATTTATAACGATATATTATTGTATATTGACATATGTTAAATTAGATATTAAGCATATGTGCTATACATAATAAGATATGACAGCTCTATGGTCATATATAATAATACATTCTCATATATAACACAATATGTAATCGTATATGGTTACATATAAGCAACATAATTTAAGATATAATAATAAATACTAAATTATAAAAAATATTTGTGTGTGTTATATAAGATATGCTTATATATATATAGTGTCATATGAATAATGCAGTTCAAGATAAAATTATATATGACATTAAGTTTAACAATTTAGTTTGAGTTATGATTATATATGGTCCAGCATAATTAATACTTTCTATGCGTATAAGACATAATTATATATTCTTATGTATAACTCCATACGCAATTATATTTATATGCGCAGATGTCCAAATTATTTTTCTTTAATTTTTTTTTATATTTTTATTAAAAATAATGTATATATCATGGGATATAAGTAAATCGCATTTAATCTCAAAATATCACATTCTATCCACCAAAACTTATTTATCTTTTAGGTCCAAGTAGATATAAATTAATTTCACGGGATATTTTGGGATCTATCAGGATCTTAAAACAGACATGTTCGAATACCCCAATTTTGATCTAACTTAATCCAATAATATATTTGAGGGATGTAATCGGATATTACTGGATACTCCAATTTTGAGATAAACCTGGATAAGAATAAATATCTATTTATATCAAATCAGATCTGATTTTTATTTGAGATGAAATTTTTTTTCATTGGGGTTTTATGCATCGTTTTAAGCTGCGTATGTGGTTACCATATAATGCTAACTTTTTTAATTGCGGTAAACAGACGATAAGTTTGTTGTTATTAAACCTGTTGAAAAGTTGTCCAAAATAGACAAGAACAGTTAAAGTGATTCGTAAACCATTTAAATAAGCCTAAAACTTTGAAAAAAAATCAGAAAAACAAGAAAATAGCTCAAAGGTTCACTTTAGGGAACTTTATTTGTAAATAATTGTAAATTCTTACCGTTTACAAAAATCCGACTTGGAAAATGCTTTAAAACTTGTTTGTTATTCACTTTTTATGTTTACGAAAAATTACACTTTAAATTACGTTTTATTTTTTTTGAAACTACAAAAAATTTTTTTGCTGGAGCTTAATAGGATGAAAAAAAACTAAAAAACTTAGTATAAAATTTCAGAAATTTTTGAAAATAAAATTTTTACTTTCGTTAATTTATATGTATATAAAAATTTAAATATATATACAAACGTCAGTACTTCCACATCGTTAACATAATTTTTTTCCAAAATTGCAATAGCATTAAAAAATGGTAGTTAAAAAACTTAAACATCATTAAAATTCGCTGACATCATTAAACATCGCTCAGACTCATGCTTCATTTAAATAATTAATGATCCCGAAATTTAAGAAATTATATGGATATTAATTTTCAGTCTGGTTTGTAACCAAGTAAAATATAACGAAATGGAATGAAACAAGTGGAATTGGAACGCTAATGGAATAGAACGGGGAAGGAAATTTGAATTTGGCGTGTGCCAAATTACCACACATATTGGTTAAAAATTAATAACGTCACCCTGTGACAATTTTCTAAAAATAAACCAACTCTACATTAGTTGTATTATCGGGGCAACAATTTTTGCAACAATTTTATCCAGTTTGCGCTGAACATTATTTTCGATATCATAAAAACCGCTTTTTTATATTAAATTCGCAAATTTGAATTTTTCGACTTTCGTGATTAATTAAAGGCACAATTAAAAAAATTTGTTTAAAAATTTATTTTATTAAACAGCGCTCTTGCTTATATGCATTCATGACCTTTTTTTATATAAAAAACAACCATAATTTTAAATTATATAAAAAAAAACTTTTTTATAAACTTTTGTACCTTTGTACTGTTTAAAAAATAACACGTTGAATATATTACTGTTAAAAAAATAATGGTTTCCACCTTTGTAAACACTGCATTATCGACAGCAAGCTCTTACCTACACAGTTGTATATAAAAGGTGATTGCTATAAAAAAATTATTTTAACAACCCAATACAAATTTTAGAAAACACTGACCAAAAATTAAATTTAATACTGTAGAGTAAAATTTACTTTTAAAAAAAATAAATAACTGATATGAGGATTTTTAGTATCTTGTTAAGTGAATATAACTGAAATTTTTGTTGAAATCAGTATTTCAACAAAAAATTTTATAAAAATTTGTTAATTTATTAAATCAGATCGATTTGAAAACCGTTTAAAACATTTTTTACTCACATATTATTTTAAGTCCATAAAACAGACTTGATAATTTTACGACATTCTATTCAAATGAATGGTAATTTTATATGAAATTTAGAAGAAATAGAAAAAATACTTATGACTGTGTTAAATTCATCGATGAAAATGCTTAATTATTTTTATTTTTCTACACACAGTAAACTGTGATAAAATTGTCTGTTTATCCAAAAAGTATAAACGAAAATCTTTTGATTGTATAAAATTTATTTTTTCCACTAATACACTTTTGCGATTATGTAAATTAGGGTTTCATTAGAACCAACTGCATTGTGAATTGAGTTGTTTATAAAAGCAACTAATGATTGGTATTCTGCAAACTAACTTTAGACAATGTTTGTTTTCCTAAAAAAATATTTATAATTCAAATTTTGCAGTCACCTTTGATTGCGTTGTCAATTTAAATCTTATGAAAGGATAAAATATTTGAAATTAAAAATAAATACACAAATTTTTAAACAATAACTTTAACAATAATTTTCCTTAAAAATTAAAAAAAGTTAAAAGAGAAGCAACACTAAGGAAATTCTTCCTATTTATTAATCTGTTGCTTTATTTGGAAAGGGGATAGTGAATAGATGATAGGTCAGAAAAGATGAAGGGTTTAAAACATGGCAACACTGTAATTGCGTGAGATGATAAGTCTTAAAACAGTCGTTGCTCGCCACCTGATGGAGAGTTGCCGAAGCCTTTTTATTAAAGCTTTTTGGTTTATAGCCCTAATTCATTTCTTTACTTCGGTGGGGTCAATTTATGATATGAAAATACTGCACTTACAATAAGAATATTATGTATTTAGAATCAACTGCAAATAGTATTTAAAATGACTACATTTGCTCTTGAAAAGGTGCTCTACATTTGCAGTTAAATCAACAGTAATGTGTGGTTATATTTTATTGTTAAAACTTAACTGTCGAATGTAGTAAAAACAATTACAAATGCATTACCAGCATTTTAAAAAAATTAATTAAAAAACAATTTCTTTGTAAATATTCTTTATCTGAATTTATTATTTAATAAACACACTATTTTATAACTATATTTACATAAAATATCAATTTTAAATATTCACGTTTCACGGTATTTTTCCAAATCATTTCTGCCACTTGTCTATTACATTAAATTAATATATAATTATTAAAGAGCTACACTCTAAATATTCTTAAAGTAACTACTTGTAGGTCATTCGGTTAGTAAACAGTAGTAGTTGTTTTAACTGCTATTGCAGTAATTTTTCTATGAGAAAACGAAAAACGACTAATTTAGACAGTCATTTCAAAAAAAAACTAACCAAAAATGACTGTAGGCAAAATGACCCAATGAAAAAAAAACAAAAAACTACCCAAAAGAGATAAAAAATATCCCAAAAGGGAAAAAATGGAAATTTTAACCAAAAACGAAGGAAAAAAAAGCCCCAAAAAATTTTATGAAAAATCACCCAACTTTTTTTCTCATATTTATTTGTTTAATGAATTTTTCATAGCAAGGTAATTTATATTAAATATATAATATTAAAAGCTCAGCAGAATGGACATTCTACAAAGCTTTGTGTTTACAATTTCAGTATGCATGCACGTATAAATGGCCGTAAACTTTCTTTTTTACCCATTAATACAAATATAAAAACATCTTTATTTAAATATTATTATAAGTTTTTAAGTCATATTATAGTTATAAATATATTTGGCTTTTGTTATGAAATATTATTAAAATGTTTGTTATTTTTCGCGCGCGCGTTTTTTTTTTAATTTCTTGCCTATGGTGCCTAATTCTCCAATTTAAAAATTACAAACATTTTAATAACTACACTATTATAATAAATATATTCCGATTTAATATAGGTATTAAAATGTTTGTAGATTTTTTACGTAATATTATAGTTATTAAAATATTTGTTGCTATTTTTGAATTGCATGAATAGGCGCCGCAGGCAAGAAATTACAAAAAAAATCGTGCTCGCGATTTTTTCAAAATTTTCATTTCAATTCAAAATGTGAAATCTAAAAATTTATATTTCTAGGTCCACTAGTTTCATACAGATCTTCAAAAAAATCGTCTAAGTGCTTTGTTTACACATTTTTAAGGCGAATTCGCGGATTCTTAACAAAAAAAAGCACAAATTGTTAAATTTAAATTAATTTTATTTAAGTAAAAAAATTAAAAAGATATGAATTAAAATTACTAAAATGTAAATAACGTTTAAATTCCAAATCGAAATACTAGAAGCAACATAGCTAATATGTTTGATTTGATTTATTTTTGTAAATATACGGAGGTTTATAAATTAAAAATTCCAAATATTTTTTTTTGTGAAAAATTTTAACTAATTTTGAACAGTTTTCTTTAATTTTAAATATTTTTTTTATTTACAATAATTAAAAAAAATATCAAATAATAATGTTGCAATTTCACATTAAACATCCAAAATGTTTAATTTTTGCTCCAAATTCTATGAATTAATGAAAAAAAATCCAAAAAAATCCCGCTTAAAATTCCCGGTATTGAGGGATTGAAAAAAGAGCGTTACACACATGTCAAAATATTATATAAAAATATCGACTCACAATTTTTGACATGCTTTATTCTTTGAACTATTTCATAAAGTTATCACATGTCTTAACACAAGTGTTATGTTTAGGGTTGCCAGATTCAAATTTGCAAAATGCTTGACATTCACCAAAAAAAATTTTATTTTGAAAAAAAAAATCTTAACAATTAAAAACACCAATAAGTTAGTAGTTGTATATCAATTTTATTTTTTTTTTTATACAAATATATATTTTTTTTCTTCTTAGTTTAAACGAGCTTAAGATCATTTCTTTATTAATTATTTATTTTCAATATTTCGTCTCCACATTGGGTGACTTCTTCAGGAAACAAATATTACAATTTGAAAAACTAGTTTTAATAATTAATTTCAAATTGTAATATTTGTACCCAGAAGAATACACCCAATGTGGAGACGATATATTGGAAATGTAATAATAAATAAATAAATGATCTTAAGCTCGTTTAAACTAAGAAGAATAAAATAAAAGAAGATCGAAGAAAACTTAACATTTTTATATATTTTTTTTTTATAAAAAGTATAAACAAATTTTGAATATGTTTAATTTTCTTCGATCTTCTTTTATTATATGATTCTTTTTTTTAATCGAGCTTAAGATCTTTTGTTAAATGATTGCAAATTATTAACTTCCAATATTTCGTCTCCACATTGGGAGACTTCTTCAGGGAAATTTCTTTTAATTTAATTTGTAACAATTTGAAAATTTTTTTAAATTAAAATAAATTTCCCTGAAGAAGTCTCCCAATGTGGAGACGAAATATTGGAAATTAATAATTTGCAATCATTTAACAAAAGATCTTAAGCTCGATTATAAAGAAGAATCATATAAACAGATTTTATAAAAAATGATCAGTTGAAATAATCCGATTCATTATTCAACCATTTTAAATAAACTGTATATATTGCCTTTTTTGCTGGTCTAACATCCTCGTTATTTTCCATATATTTTCACGATTGCTTTTACACTGTGCAACGAGAAATTCTTTCTTAAGGAGACCAGCGGAAAATAAAACTAGACTATCAGCTCGTATTTAATTTTTATATACTTATGGAATTTGGCTATTTTCAACTGTTTTTTCATTATGGTTGAAATTAAAAGTTAATAAGATTATGTAATACAGACAAAAACATTTTTTTTTTAAGTTTTAGAATTCTAAAACATGTATAATTTTTTTTTACAAAAAAATGGTAAGTAAGCATCTACACTTGTTTTCTGAATTTTTAATGTTTAAAATAAAAAAAAGTTAAAATTACAGACCCGGCTGTTTCATACTTAAGGAACGTTAATTATGAAAAAACAAAGAAAACCCAGACGAATGAGCGATAAGTAAATATTTCGTATTGCGTAGACGACGAGCGTAGTGGTGCTAACCAAATATTTTGTTGTATACTTTCGAGAAATTTATAATGACAACTAAGGGCGCCCAGACGGATGAGTGATATTTAAGTTTTAATAAAACTAAATTATACGATTGTATGTGTTGCATTTTTTAAACTTGCTGTTGCATACTTTAGGGGGACTTGAGAGGAATGATTGATGTTCATAATTTTTATAATTCCTAAACAGGGACGTAGCAAAATCTATTGTATTTAAAAAATATTGAAAAAAGCAAAAAAATAGCAACATTTTTAAATGAATTAAAAAATTTTAGCTCAAAATTTCCAACAAAGGGCTGTCTTTAAGACCAAAAACTAAAACTGAAAAAATGCCAAATAAAGCAAGTATTTTTTTACCTAAAAATTTTGATGAATCTATTATTTAAGTAAATATGACTCTATTTAAAATAAACTAATGGTGTTTTCCAGAGTTCGAATTTAAACACAATCAAACGTTTTTCTATCGTTCTGTTTTGCTTTTTGCTGAAAACACAATCATTTTGTTGTGATTTGTAAACAGAACACAAACACTTTCACACACTAGTTTTCGATGAGAGACCGAACTAAACGATTTTGTTCTGTTTGGCCAATATTTCAAACAGTTTGATTCAGTGATGCAAAACGTGGCACAATAGGGCCATTTGTGGCACTTTTGTCTGCTTGATGGCCCTGTGGTACTTTCTTATCTTTTTTGGCCCTTTCAGCGCAAAATTGAACTAACTACTTTAAACCGTTTAGTTCAGATTTTTATGAAATTGCCTGATTTTTTTTATTCGATGAGAGCATATGCTAGTTCCTTAGAGAATGAAAAACTGGGAGTTGTTTAATTTTTTATAAAAATCGCATTCAAAATCATATATTTTCGTACCAGGAGGTCAGGTTTTAAAATTTTTGAATGCAGGACGATAACATTTTTAAATCTTTTTATATTTGTCCAAATTTGTAAAGAAGTGCCGCAATTAATTTTTGATTAAAAAAATGTGTTTGGAGGCTTTTTAAAAATGTTATGTTATCGCAATAGCGGAAATAATTTATGAGAATTCATAAAATATGTTAAACTTTATTTTCAGAGGGGTTTGTCTTACATTTTTAAAAAAGCATTAAAATGACGAACTCTAATTAACAAATTAATATTAATTTTATTTAAGTAAAAATCTAATAATCGAATTTTTTAAAAAATATGGCCCTACAGGGATGATAAACGGGATTTTCAAATAGTACCAACCAGCATACAAAATAGTACTTTTTCGACCCTCATAGTACTAAATACAAGTTTTTATTATAAATTAACATTTTTAAAATTTATGTGTATATAAAAACAAAATTTAATTGATTTTAGTTACAGAATTTATAAAAATTATCGGACTATTTCTTAAATTCACCTTTTCTTGCAAGGAAATCTATTTCATTACTCATTCGATTTTACAATCACAATGCAAATTTGAAGATGTTGGCAATGGCCTTTTTTCAATTGTACTTTTTAAGATATTTATTTTTCACTTTTCGAACACTTTTTTTACTCGAACTCAAATAAAATCATCTTTAATCAATTCCATTTACAACGATTGGATCCAAATAAATACATTTTATAAATGTTAATTTATGAATGGGTAATTGAATTAAATGTTGAATCTTGAAGTTTCTCTGAAGTTTCTAAAAATAGAACTGTTGTGTTGTTGGAGTTTTACTTCTGAGATTATGTATGCAAGAACAAAAACACCGTGTATTGAATAAAACTAGTTTTAATCACAACAAAACTCGACCTGACGACAGATCAGTGCGCTAAAGCGCTCTGTCTAACGTGTGGTGCGAGTGCATGTGGCATTAGAAATCAGTTTATCTATACCACGGTCAGTGATTGCACAGAAAATTTCATATAGACGCAATCGAACAAATAAAAACACAACAAATATAACATTACAAAAAAAAGCAGGGTCACTGACGAAGGTTAAAACTGCGCAGTCTGATTCAGGAAAATTGAAAAATTTACAATGTAGGTATGATTTTTTGAAAATACACTCATTCTTCTCTATCATGGTACTATAGCATATAGTACTAACTTTATCATTCCTGTGGCCCTATAAATCGTATTTAGGCCCTTTTAAATTGTCAATTTGGCCCAAAACAAAAAAACTCAAAATGCATCACTGGTTTGATTTTGTTGTGTTTATGGAATGGAACAAAACTATTCGTAAACCGTTCTTAGTGTTTATGTCATATTACAAGTGAAATAAATTTTCATTGAATTTTATGAATAATTGCATTAGATTTAACGGAGGAGTTAAAGTGAAATTTCATAAAACTAATGCAAAAAAAACATTGATAACATGCAGAAAAATCATTTCTTTATTTTGGCAACCACAACGTTAAAAACGCGTTTTAATGTTTAAATTGAATGAACACTAAAAAATAACCACTACGAAATAATAATGTTTGACGAAAGAAACATTTTCGTTTTGTTCCGTTTGTTATATTACAAACAACTATTTGAGCTCTTGTGTTGTGTTTATAAATACGAACGAAACAATAGAGATCGTTGTATTGTTTTTTTTTGATAGCAACGTTATGTTAGTGGTACATAAATTTTCGAACTCTGGTGTTTTCTTTTCTGGAAAAAAGTGTTGCCTTCATAATGTGCAACATTTTTCAAATTTTGCCCTCGACCATTAAAATGAAGAATTTTTACAATCAAAATAGAACACAATTTCATCACATATTACATTTATTTAAACAAATCTGTTTTTTAAGTGTTGTTAAGGTTCGGGTTCGAATCCCAGCAAACTTTAAAAAAATTTAATTTTTTTTTAATAATTAATTTTTGTATTTTTAATTATTTAAAAAATTTGGATTTAGCTCCATACATTTTTTTCAATTAAATTTTTTTTATAAATTTTGTTTGTAAGCGAATTTCAGATTAAAAAAATTATTAAATACTTACAAAAAGAAAAAATTAAAAACAAATTAAAAAAATCGTAAATTAAATTTAACAAAAAAAAAATATATAAAAAAATATGATACCAATATGGGTTCGAACTCGGGATATTCCGTGTCAGAAGCCAGCACACTACCACTCTGCTACCAAGGTGAGAGTTTTCTCGCCAAAAACTTTGCAATATATACACATGAGATTGATAAACCAAAAAAACAGGGCAACATCCAACGCTGTGAATTTTTGAGGGCAGAAAATGTTGCATTTTTTGCCTTTTATAAGGCAACATTTTCAGAAAGAAACACGGCACCCGCTCAGAATGTTTACCTTATTTTGGAAAAGAACACAAAAAGGTAATTTAAGGGCAAAGTGCAAAAAAAGTGACATTTTTGCCAGAAAAGAAAACGCCATAAGTTCTAAAACTTTATTGAAAACAAAAATTGAGTAAAAAAAACTACAATTAAAAAATTACTAACGTATTTTTTTTTTTTTTTTTGGCACAACAAACTGCTGGTATAGAAACTAAAAGTAAAAGATAAATTATTTTTATATTTTTAGATAACTTACTTTTTTATCAGCTGTTACTCACAAACACATCTCTACACGACTATAATAAAAATAGAAATAAAAAAGTGGTGAAAATAATAACAAAACAAACTAAAAGTAAGAGACTACAGTGCAACGCACACAAAAATTACTTCAAGAAAACAGTTGATAAAATCAATTCACGGCGAACGGTTGTACAACAAACAAACTTAAAAGTAAACGCAATATTTATTTTTTTTGTTTTTACAAAATAAAAACAAATTTTATAAATCAAAGAAAATAAAAAAAATATATTTGAAATAAAAGAAAATTTTCAATATCATATTCTTTTTTATAAATAAATAAAAAAAAAACTGTATAAAATTAGTTAAAAGTGTGAATGAATAGACATTTTCAAACCACGAACTTAATAATAACCACATACATCTTTACTTATATAAAAAAGCCGGTTCGTATATAAGTAAAATTATATGTATATAGAATTATATATAGATATATTTATTTGTATTAATATATTATGTATGTGTATTATTTAACCAAAGAATATAGATTAAATAGGATTCATTGCAAATTAAAGTTTTCATAATAGTCCCTAAAAAGATATTTATTACAATTGGAGAGGCTTATTGTAAAAACTTGATAAGCCACATTTATTGTTTTATGATTTTTCGCTGTTTTCTAGAAATCTATTGATTAATATTTAATAGAAGACTTGCTTAAAACACTTATTACAAGTAACTAGAGTATCAAAGTCCTGCAAAAGTCATATTTTTTTGCATCTTTTTAACCTATAAAGGCAAAACCAAACTTAAAATAAAATGCGGCTTACCAAGTTTTTCCAATAAGCCCTTCAATTGGAGATTCAAAAATAATTAAGGCTAATTTCAGTAACAGTTTTCAATTTATATTAAATTTATTCAATAAGACTTATAAATTTCATAGAAAATCGTTAAACCTGTATTAAGTTAAGCATTAGTTCAGTCAAGTTGCATCCACCCATTCAGTCTAAATAATGAATCCATACCATAATAATTGGAAAACCAAATACATACTCTACATTGTAATTCGACATTAGTAAATACAAACTCATATGATTTTAATAAATCTTTGAGTACACAAACTCTTGAAGTTAAAATTAAAAAATTGAACGCCCTTTTTCCAATTTTACAATTTCCCCACGTGTAAATTCAAATAATTTTTTCGAGAAATTTCAAAAAATATTTGAACCACTTTAAAATACTCCGCTTTAAAAATGCTTTTTTGTAGTTTTCCATTACCTATATGTAGGTAACAGGCATGATAAAGTTGATACTATAGTACTTTTTATGGTACTATTTGAATATCAAAAGAACCATGGTACTCCTATGATTCATTTAGTACTATTTACGAATTTTCCAATATTTTAATTTCTTGATCGCTTTAAAAGCATTGATACCAAAGCTTCATAATAATTCGATACTTAATTGGATTTCCAATCGAATACGAACATTTGATAAACAAATTCATTTGGAACAAATCACTGTGAATTTAATCAGTGTGATTAATTACAGTTAATTCTATTTTAGGTATTGTAATCGATTTATCTAATTATTGATCTTAATTACTATGGTTCAAATAACTTGTAACAATATTCAATGTCAATAGATTTTTATTTATTCAATCTGTGAAAAAAATTCAAAAATGTTAGTTATAAAAATATTTAAAAAAGTAAAATTTCATGAAAAAGTTTAAAACGAATACTTGCAGCGTGTTTGTAAAATCGCATGAGTATTCGAACAAATTTTTTTGGTACCAATCACAATTATTGAATTCAAATGGTGGGAAAAGGAATTCAATAAAGCAAGTTATTTAGGTATTCACTATGGTCATTTTGCACACGATGCAAATATGCACAGTTGTAGAGTGCCTACCGAATTGAAAAGTGTATTTTAGGGGCTACAACCAATAAATTTGTTTAGTACAACCATATTCAAATATGATTTCTCTGTGTATTGGGTTTTGCAACTAAAATTCAGTTGTATTAACCCAGGCGCGGATCCAGGAAAATGTTTTGGTGAGGGAACTAAGAGTATTTTTAACTAATATTTTAATCTATTTTACATTTTTTGTATTAAAAAATATTATTTTGGCGGGAGGAAATTTCCCATTTTAGTTGAAAGTGTCAAAATTTTTCTCTGTATGTGTTTAATGGCTCGATTATGGATAGCAACTGAACTTAAGTTGCGTTGTCAACTGGCAACGCAACTCAAATGAAAATTGGTATTATGTACGGCAACCTTCGCCAGTTGCTAAAAAGTTATCGATAATCTTATTTTGACAGTTCAGCAACTGAAAAAAATGTAAACAAATAAAAAAAAGGTTGACAAATGTGAATTTATATAAAAAATAAATTAACAAAAGTGTTGTGTAAAAAATTATTTAATTAAAAATGTTGTATGTAAATGGGTATTTTTCGAGTTGTTGGACCAACAGCTCAAATTGTTTTCGGGTTGTGATTTTCATCATTTTAAAATCTACAGGTACAAATAAAATTATTTCAAATATTTATTATATGAAATATATGATGTAAAATATATACAAAATATTATTTATATATTTATTTCAAATAATTTAACAATAAAATATACTTAATTTTTAATGTTCCCGTATTTTTTGTTTGCTTAAAATTCTACAGCAACCAGAACTTTTCGGTTGCCAATATAATCACTATTTGACAACTGAAGTTGCCAGCGTCAGTTGCTATACGTAATATGTTTTTGGCAACTGGCAACGCAACTAAAGTTCGGTTGCTATCCATAATCGACCCATATATTCTCTTTCTCAGCCTTGAGTAGTACAGTCGATGAAAGCTGTGCATATTGTTGTCGTGTGCAAAAGGCCATCGTGAGTACTCCTTATATATATATATATATATATATATATATATATATATATATATATATATATATATATATATATATATACATATATATATATATATATATATATATAAAAATACAAAAAAATTTGGTCCATTTAAGAAAAACTTTAAATGTTTATATTTTTTTAGTACTATATTGGTCGAAAAAGTACTATTTTCTATGATGGTTGTCACTATTTCGATAATCCCATTTACCATCCCTGGTAGGTACCTACAATATTTCATGTTTGGCACGTATACCAACCACGTTGTTTTTCGTGTGTTATTTCGGTTTTTACCAACACTTCTCTCTCCCTCGATACTCTTTCTACTCTATCAGCTGTTTTCCGGCTGGAGAAGCGATGTTCATCCATACAAATAGTTTGTTAAAAACAACAATCTTTATATTAGGTAAAACAAGCAAAACATCTATGTCAACGGTTCCCAAATGGGTGTCAGTGAACCCCTAGGGGGACCGCGAATAGTTTCGATAAAATTCACAATATTTTTCGCAATTTCATTCATAATTCAAATTATTAAAAAAAAATTAATAGAATAATTGAAGATTTTTTTCGACTACATTGTTTATATAAATTCATTCTCGGCTTTAAAAGGACAATACATAAATTAATATGTCTTTTAAATATTTCTGCACCATATTTGATAAGTACACTCATAGAAATATAAATATAACACTAAAATTGGTTTTACATACCAATTTTTTATACCCTATATAGTGTATATGTTATAAATAATACAAGGTGGCGCAAAAATAACCTTCCGATGTTTTTTGGCTGTAATTTAAAAAAAATGAAAAACTTTGATTCTTCTTGTGGATTATTTTTATTTGGTATTTTAATTTTTTTTTTAAATCAAGTCGAGAATATGATGTCATGTAAATGGCCGCCGCCACAGTTGATTGTCATTTGAGCCCTTTTTATGGCATTTTCCATCATTTTGGCCAAAACTTCCGGCGATATGTCCTCACATTCTTGACGGATATTGTCTTTAAGAGCTGCAAGAGTCTGAGGCTTGTTGAAATAAACCCGCGACTTCAAAAAGCCCCACAAAAAGAAGTCTGGAGCGGTCAAATCAGGCGATCTTGCTGGCCAGTGCAAATCGCCAAAACGGGAGATTAGGCGCCTGGGAAATGCATCCTTCAGCATATCGGTTGTGGCACGTGCAGTGTGTGCCGTTGCACCGTCCTGTTGGAACCACATGTTTTCCAATCCCAATTCATCAAGTTGCGGCAAAAAGAACTCGTTGATCATTGCTCTGTAGCGCTCACCATTCACAGTAACCGTTTGGCCCGCGACGTCTTCGAAGAAAAAAGGTCCGATGACTCCTCCAGCGAAAACAGCACACCATACAGTGACTTTGAGCGGGTGTAATGGCTCTTCGTTGGTAACACGCAGATTTTCAGTGTCCCAGAAGCGTAAATTTTGCTTATTTACGTACCCGCTAAGATGGAAATGGGCCTCATCCCTCATGATTATTTTTGATGAAAAATCATCTTCCTCTTGGTGGTGATTAAGGATGGCTTGAGCGTATGTTACACGCGATTGGCGGTCAGCAGCTAACAGCTGATGCACCGTCTGGACTTTGTACGGAAACATCTTCAAATCTTGTACCAAAATTCGCTGTAAAGACCGTCGACTGATACCCATTTGCGTGGCACATCGTCTGGTCGATGTCGACGGCGCTTCCATGACATCCTCGGCTACAGCAGCAATATTCTCTGCAGAACGGCTACTCCGGGGTCTGCCACGCCTGGCAGCATCTCGTGTTGTGCCAGTTTCTTCGAGGCGAGCGGCTAAACGTCGCAGTGTTTCACCAGTAGGCGTTGGACGGCCAGGAAATCTGCGACGAAATTCACGTTGTGCCAAAGTCACCGACCGATTATTGGTCAAATAAATAGTCACCAATATTCCGCGTTCTGGAGCAGTGTAGCGTAACATTGTTTATTAACGTGTATTTCGCATGTGTTTACTACACAAATGTCAAAACAATACTGACATTAGGGGCCAATCGCAAAATTTATAGCATTTTCTGATAGGAGGATTACTTTTGCGCCACCTTGTACAAACAAAAAGTAATGAAAAAACATTACAGAGGTGAAAAAAACTTTTTGTTAATAGAAAAACTTTCATGGATTAAAAAAATATTTTTGTGGTAAAAAACTGGTTTTGCGGTGACAAAAAATTTTGTGGTGAAAAAAAATTTGAAGTGAAATAAAATTTGTTGGTAAGTTTTAAATATTATTCACCTCTTAGCGTCTGGTGGAAAAATATGACGTCATATTTTATACAACAGACGCTTCATGAAATTGTACTAATATACAGTGTATTATACACCAATTTGTATGGAATCTGGATCGATTTTGATCATTTTCAATAAAAAACTTTCGGTACCTTCACATTTTCACTCATAACTTTTGAAACGCTGGATCGATTTTGATCATTTTCAATACCAAACTTTGCGGAATAATGTACATCAATCTAGGCGAAAATGAGCAGTATATACATATTAGGTTTTCGCGCTGTGATCGACATTTCAACAGACAGACGGACATTGCTAAATCGGATTAAAATTTAATAAGAATCACGAATATATATACTTTATGGGGTCTTAGATACCTACACTCAAAAATAAAGTTTACCAAATATTATGTAATTTGAACTAAAGTTTAAGAAGGTTGGGAATGATTTTGCTCCAAAGAAAATTTAACTCAAATTAAGTATGCAGTTTTCTTAAAAACATGTAAAAAAATTTACTTTAATTATGTAAATTTGTATTAAAATTTAGTAAATTTTGTCTTAAATTTATTCGTAAGTAATTTTATTTACTTTAAGAAAAATTTTAAAATCTTAATTTTAGTAATTTCATTTTTTTAATTTAATTTTTGTTGAAACTTTTTTCTGGAGTGTATATTTCGGAATGACAAAAAGCTACTAAAAATTAGTTAAAAATCACGTTGCAGATAAAACAGCTAAAAGTAGCAGATTTTTTTTTTTTGCTAAATATTAACGGAATGCTTCCTAATGTGGACCTACGCCTGGTATTTGGCAATGGTTTAAGTAACGCCAATTTTGATCTACCATTTTGATACACATTAAGTAACGACATATTATATAAATCTTCATTTTATTTAGACTTTTTACACTCTTATTCGTATATTATTTTGAAAATGGATAGATAGTAAATAGATAGTAACTTTGATTCATTCATTACTGACCCAAAGAAATATTTCCCAGAAGTATGGTGTGAGTTTGAGAGCTATTAATGAGATTTTTAAGACAAAAATAGGCTTTTTGGCGAAAGAGTCGAATAGAAAAGGCTAATGTGTAAGAGAAAAACAAGAGGAATATATCAAGCTTTTTAATAAGGGAAAGTAAGATAAACTCAAGAAATACTAGAATGAATCTTTAGAAAACCTAGAACACGCTAGAGTTAATATTCACGATACCACAGTTCGGAAAAGACTAATAAATTGTTTTGTTTTAATTTTAATTTGTGCTCATATTAATTCGAACCATACTGTAAAAAAATAACTAACAAGGAAACTACACAGTGGCGAATCCTCAGATTTGAATGAAACTTATATATGTTGTAAAGAACAACCACGATTTTTTTAGGTGCGATTGTTTTCGAAAATCAGTTTATACGGCCCGTTAATGTTCCGTTTACGTACATGCTTTGACGGATGAATAATATACAGACCGTTAACGTGCCGTAAAACCGGATTCATTATTCCGTGTTTGTCGAAGAGTCTGTAAAAATGTTTCTTGGTATTTTTATGAATTTTTTGTCTACTAATATTTAGCAAATTTTTTTGCTGATTTCAGAAGATTAATTTGCTACTTTCAATTAACTAAAATTTAGCTCAAATATAAATACATATTTGTAGATTCAACAGATTTATTTTTGCTATTCTTTTCTTACTAATATTTTGAAAAAAAAATATCTGCTAACTTTAGCCGTTTTTCTGCAACGTCATTTTAAACTAATTTTAAGTAGTTTTAGATAGAGATGCACACGTTAGTGAATTTTGACTCTCACTCGCTCACGAGTGAAAAATGCCACTCACGCACAATCACGAGCATTATGCTTACGTAAGTAAATTCATATTTTACTCATTTACAAATTCATACTACTACCGGAAAAAATTTTAATATAAAAATTGAGGTAAATTGTAAATGTTTTACTCAAAATTGATCTGAATATGTAATTTGTTTGGTAAAATTATTCTCACGCATGCTCACTCACGAAGAATTGTTTCCTACTTACACTCACTCACACTCACGCGTGATTCATAAGAATCACGCAATATTCTGCTCATGTGGCGTTCTCTAGTTTTAGCAAACATTTTTACAAATTTTTTTCTTTTAGTGTACCTCCCACAGATAGTTTTTATAATTGATTCTATTAACCCTCTAAACGGCAAGATCGCCTCCAGGCATTGTATTTCAAATTGGTCATAAATGCGCTAAATGAGTGTTTTATAATAAGTAATTAAGCTATTTCGATAGAAAACTAAATTTTTTGTGTGCAGTGTACGGTTTGGAAGCGAGAAAGTGCTAAAGCTAATTTTAGATTTTTTATTTTTCTTTCTAGAGGTCTCGTACAGTAAAACTCGTTGCAGACAAACTAACATTTGGGAAACAATTTCAAAAATTAATATGGATATAATTTTCCATTTTTAATACAAAATTCACAATATTTTGCAAATATTCCTAAAATTTCTTTGAATAGTGAATTTTTATTGTTGATCTATATAAATTGAATGTGAGTTGTTGGTTAGTTCGGTTAAAGATCATGAATATTTTTCCATATTAACAGAAAAATTATAATTTTTATTTGTGATAATTTACTTTAATTAACAGAAAAAATAATTAGAAAAAAGTTATTTGACACCTGCATGAATGGAGTTAACTTTCTAGCCCGCAACGGCCTTCATCAACATTCTTCGTGCCTTAAAGTGTTAAATTGTAAACATCATCTATTTAACTCAACTAGTTCTTTGAATTTTAAAAAATCTTAAACCGAACACACAGAAATTCTTTCTTAAATGTGTCGGTAACTATTTATTTATGAAATCAAATGAAAAAATTTAACAATATTTAAAAAAATGTATACAATTTTTTTTAAATTTATTGGACAACAAAAAAATGTTAAAGAAATTTTAATCGAGTAAAAACGAACATCTCTTATAGTGAACTAATTTTGTTGGTCACTCAGAGTTTATTTTAATCGGGTTTTACTGTATTTGGTTTTTATAATAATTTTTTTAATTTTTAAATAAAACTACAATTTAATTGTTTCGTTACTTTTGCATTATTTCATATATGAAAAATATTATTTTTGGGGGTCCGTGAACCAAAAACTGATGGGAACGGCTGATCTATATACTTTTTCCACTGGCTTCTTTAAGAACTGCGCAATATATTTTTTTCAATGTTCTATTTTCTAAATTGCAAGCAAAATGTTTTGGTATTATGATTTAACAGAATCCATGTAGGCTTAAAATAATATAGAAATGGGAAAATTATGTGTGTATAAAGTATCTTTTTAATAAATTAAAATCTATATTTTAATACTTGACTTGTTTTGTAAAACGAAAATACTTTTAAGATACATATTACCAGATTTAATATTTGCTTTTTTAAGAGCTTTCGGATTTAATTTAAAAAAAATACACATAAAATTTAGAGAAATGTTTGAAATCATTATTTGAGTTAATAGAACGATCTATATAATTCAATGTTTAAAGATGATTTCATGTAAATGTTGACCGCGGCTACGCCTCAAATGGTTCATACGCTGGGTCCAATTTTGGCATACTCTCTTCTACATATCCGCGGGTATCTCAAGAATAAATTCTTTAATACTGGCTTCCAGTGCGTCAACCGTTGCTGGCTTGTCCCTATAGACATGAGCCTTAACATTGGCCTACAAAAACTAGTCTAAAGGCGTTAAATCGCACGATCTAGGCGTCCAATTGACCGGCCACA
Organism: Delia radicum; assembly: GCA_021234595.1. Lineage (NCBI taxonomy): Eukaryota > Metazoa > Arthropoda > Insecta > Diptera > Anthomyiidae > Delia > Delia radicum. Next base: position 88,079,586 of record CM037855.1, read on the forward strand.
AACGTAAAATAAACTGTTCACCGAACTCGCCTCTCAATTGGGCCATTGTTTCGGGTGCTGTGTGACATATGGCACCGTCTTGTTGAAATCACATGTCGCCCAAGTCCAGATCTTCCATTTTGGGCAAAAAAAAAAATTGTAATCATCGCACGGTAGCGCTCGCCATTCACAGTAAGGTTCCTGCTTTCGTCGTCTTTGAAAAAGTACGGTCCAATGATGCCACCGGCCCATAATTAACACCAAACAGCGCATTTTTCGGGATACATTCGTAGTTCTTGCAATGCTTCTGGCTGCTAAAAAATCACCCTTTAGCGGTTAATAGATAAAACAAAATGTAAAGTTTTTTCAATTCTAGCAGATTTTCATATTAGTTTGTTTGAAATCCAGTTCGAAGTGGATTTAGATCTTAAGTAAACAATTTCGTTACAAACTCGTAGAAGAAAGTTCTCTCTGTGTAGGGAACAAACTAATAACAGATATTAAACAAGTAAAATATTTCAAAAATTGTTCATATAAAACGTAAACCCGAGGGTGAAATATAAACTTAAATTATCATATAGTTTCCAGCTTAAAAAACCGATACTTTCGTTACCGGTAGTTTTAAATTCCTAAAATTCCGATTGGTCCAACTGAATTTTGGTTTTTACAACAAAATTCGGTTAATAAAACTGAATTTTAGTTGCAACACCAAAAATATTCAGAAATCACATTTGAATTTGGTTGTACTAACCGAATTTATACACTTTTGGATTCGGTTGGCACTTTACCAGAAAACTGTCTCAGATGTGAACACCGATGTTTTTGCGAATCGAGTTTCTGGCGGTTACGACAACTATCGTAATGCTAAATTACAGAACATTGGTGCAAACTGAAACAATATGGAGTGGAATTGAAACAATAAACACTAAAACCGAAATGGGATAGAATGGAAAACTAAATTTTAAATATCGGAATGTGTTAATTTGTATTGGTATATATATTGGTAAAAAAAAAAATATAAGTCACCCTGTGGCAATGTTTTAAAAAATAATTCTTAGGATTCCTCCCGAACCTATCTCATTTGTTATATCCGAGTTTATTGCGCAAGTCAAATTTTGCAAACAACAAAAATCGTTCGTTTTGCGTAGAGTTGTCAAGTATTTGACCTATTTAAAAAACCTGTTTGTGAATGCTTAAAAACCAGTATTTTTTAAATTAAAACCCATTTTTAATAACCGGTTTTAGAAATTGCTTTGTATTGCTGATATCTGCAAATGTTTGTGAACAGAGAAAACTATCTGCATGATATTAATTAAATTTTGCATTAATTTATTAAAAGTTTATTTTACATTCTGAAGAAGTTTCATAAAAAAGTAATTTCATAAAAAGTTTTAAGCTTTTCATTAATTTTAAGAAAATTTTCGTTCACTTTGTGAAAAACAGTTTCATTAGTTCATTGAAAAATTTCATTATTTTTCATCAACTAATATTCTCACTGTCAAATTTTTTAAAATTACTAAAATTTTAAATGTCGACATTTAAAACCGCATACATTTAAAACTACACTCACAAGAACTTTTCCATAAAAGATCAACAGTTATGTAAAAATGTAATCGGTAAAGTTGTTTCAATGGAATATACAGGTAAATTACTAGAGAAATATATTTTTTAACTTTATGCCTGTTATTCAATAAACAATATAAACAAAATTTTAAAATTAAAATTTAAAATTTTCTATTTAAAACAAAAAGTTATGTTATATTGAGTATTGAAATATTGTTTTTTTTTTTATCGATTTTTTCAATTAATTTTTCAACAGTTGAAAATAAACTAAAAATACAATTGTTTTGTAACTGATTTTCCGTTAATTTAATGTGTATATTCAGTAGTCTTTACAGAAAAAATTTTGTGAGTGTACAGACATTTAAAACTTACAGTCATAATTTAAAAAAAGATTGTGTGAGAAAAAATGCATAACGGTTTGTGATTGGGGACTTCAAATCTAAAAAGGGAGGATTTTAATGAACCTTGGATATATTGTAAAGGAGCAAAAAAGAAACACTTTTTTTAGCATCCCAATCTCACGTTTAAGGGGTAAAAGTTCATTTGTTTTTGTATGAAAACTTGTCTTTACTACAGCCAGATATATTTGTACGCAAGGTTAAAGTACTCAAGAAAAAATAAATTTTGATACCCATATTTCCTATATAGTGAAACAAGAGTTGCCACATTTTTTTTTATTTCAAATATAGGGGAAACATGCTCTTCGGGAAAAGTCGCAAAAAACCGAACGATTTCAAATATCGAAAACAAGTTCAGATACCCAGCCCATGCTGAGCATTATTTTAGCTTAAAGCTTGATTCACACGCTATCCACCCATTTAGTATAATTTGTACACCAGTGAATGTGTCTTTAAAAAATGTGTCTTTAAAAACCAAATTTGTCTATAGACCGAAATAAACCGAAAAATTTTAAATGGGGTAATTTTGAATTCCAATTACAAGGTATCCCGATGAATGAACTTCTGATATGTTATAGAAAATAAAAACTCAAGGAACCCGTGTTTTAGCTTAGCTTCCCAATCTCATGAAAATGAAAAATTATTCAAGTTCGAGGCCATACTCTATATTTCTTTATTAGGATATTGTCCTAACAAATAATCTATAGAGTTTTTTGTTTTCAAATTTATTATTTGACCCTTTCTGGAATGTGTTGATAGATCTATTTCGGGAATTTTCTAGGTTCCCATCATCATAACACGTTTTGAAAGCGGTAACAATCCCATGCCAAACATCAAACATTCATATAAACTAATTTACTCACTACATGAGAACTAATTAATATATGAGCTTGAAGTTAGAGATTATAACCATTGATCAAAAAATAAATTGAAAACTTGTTTATTATGTGCAAGTTTCACCTCTGGTAGATATTCAATACACGTTTTTTGTTTCTCTCTCCTTTTTATATTTTGTTTATTTTATAAACAACAGGGGGAGTAAACTAGACGGTACTCTGTCTTTAATACAAGTTTGATATAATTTTATTAAAAATAAAAATTATGTTTTTTCGACCTTTAATTGTGCAATGAAAATGAAAAATTATTCAAGTTCGAGGCCATATAAAGACTCGGACGACAGTGAAACCCACTTTTTTAAAATCACTGTGGCTAATCATGTTTTTGCAGAAATACTATTTAAGATTTTATTCTTTTGAAGAAAAAGTTGCAATTTTGCAGGACTTTTATACTCTAGATATTTGCAATAAGTGCCAAGATGTGTCTTCCATTACATGTCCATCGCTGGAAGCTAAATTTAGACATTTCAACAGGCTGTTTTCTGTAGAATATAACTGTACGGATACGGACATGATACGGTCAGAATACGGATCTTTTTATACGGTCCGTTAATGCCACATTAACGGTCCGTTCTATACGGACATTCACTTTGTGAACTCTGTTGTATGTATTGCATAACGGTACTAAACGGTCCGTCATTGGCAGACTTTCAACGGATTCGAATCAGATGCGATGTTCCTAATAATAGGTTTTCTGGTCCGTATACGGATAAAGAAAAGGGTACGTAAACATAGTCGGATTTCGTTTAAGCCGTACGTACCGTAAACAGTACATTAACGGAACACTTTGTTTGTTGGGTTACCACTCTTGATGATCGAATTTTTTTTAATAAATTTGATAGGTTGTACCGACATTCTGACGTATTCACTATTGCTTGGTTACAAATACCAATAGTTGGATAATAGGACTGTTTTTAGTTCTATTGCTTTATTAATCTATCTGATCATGTTCATATAAATTTGACATTCATAACTATGGTAAAACCCTAAACTTTGGTTATGTTGCGATAAGTTAACAGGTCTTAGACTGTTTTTAAAATTTGTTTAAAGCTGCATTTCCATTAGCTCGAAATCCGGTTTAAACTAGATTTTGAAATCTAGTTCGCGTATCATTTTATACACAAACATATGATCGAAATCTACTATTGCACCAAATTATACTTTTCACATGTGTTTTACCACTAACAATTTAGGTATCCCGAACTCGTAGATTTTAAAGAACTTTGAATATGTTGCAAAGGAGCAAAAAAAAACCGAAACGCGTATATTTTTTAGCTGCCTAAATCTTACGTTTAAGGCTTAAAAAGTGACGTTAAAAAATAATTTTAAGGACTTATTGTAAAAACTTTATAAGCCAAATGTTATTTTTACACACAGAGAAATAAAGTACCAAACGAATTGAAAAGTGTATTTTAATGGCAACTTATAAATTTAGTTAGTACATTAAATTTTTAAATAATTTGGGTGTTACAACTAAAATTTAGTTGAATTAACCGAACTTTGTCGTGAAAAGTTATTTTTAGTTGTACCAACCGACTAAAACTCGTAATAACCGAATTTGAGTCGAAGTACTCTCATAGAAATAAACCTGTAAAAATAGCAGAAAAAGATACTAAAAATTAGTTAAAAATGAGCTTGCAGAAAAACTGCTAAATTTATCAGATTTTTTGCTAAACATAAATAAAATGAGAACAGCAAATATAAATGTGTTAACCTTACAAAATTTTAGTTATATTCGATGTGAATTTTAGTTTATTGAAAATATCATTTTACTCTGTAAAAATACACTCAGGGAACTTCTGCTGTAAATATTTGTAGTTGTTTGAGTTGTTATACAGTATCTTTATTTTTAAGTGAAAAAACAGTAATTTGTAGAATAAATTTAAATTTTGACTACATATGTAGTTCATTTAAAAAAACAAACCACATCAAATTACTGTATTATGATTTTACATTTATTTTATACAGTAGTTTTTTATTTAAAAAAATAAAACAAATAAATGTATGTTTATTTTTTACTGCATATGTGGATCTTTTTACTACAATTGTGATCCTTTTTTAACAGTAAAAACCAGTGACAATATTAGTTGAATTTACTGAAATGTAAGTCGTCCTTTCTGCAAGTGAAATTTCATTTGTTTTTAACTACATTGCAGTGGAGTTTACCTACAGACTATTCTAAATCTAGCAAACACTTTTACTAAATATTTGTAGACTCAAAATAGCAAACGAAAACTGTAATATTAACAAAATTTTTGCTATATTTAACGCAAATTTAGTAGAATGCAAATAACAGTTTATTTTGCTAAAAACAGCAGAAATTTTTGCTAAAAATTTGTAGATTGCTGTTTCCATAAGGGCAATCTTTTGTTTGTTTAAATAAAACTAAATAAAAATTTAAAAAATTTCACATTTTTTAATATTTTTTTTTTTGTCTACTAATACTTAAGAAATGTTTTTGCTGATTTTAACAGATTATTTTGTTACTTTCAATTAACTAAAATTTAGCTCAAATATAACTAAATATTTGTAAATTCAACAGATTTATTTTTGCGATTCATATACTACTAATATTTAGTAAAAAAAATGTGCTAATTTAGTAGTTTTTTCTGAAAGCTCTTTTTTAAATAATTCTTATAAGCTTTTTTGCTATTTTTACAGGTTTGTTTATATGAGTGTAACCAAATTTCAGTTGGCAAACAGCTAAATTTTTCTCTGTGTGTAGTTTGTTTTCGCCTTTTAATGGTTGCAAAAAAATATGAATTTTCAGGACGTTTATACTCTAGGCACTTGTAATAAATGTAGCAAGACTTCTATCAAATATTAATCAGGGATGGCAGGCAACTACAATTCCTTAATGAAACGCCAGATTTAATGTTATTCAAAACACAAATATTTAAAATTCTTTAGACATAATTTGTGCTCCAGTGAATGTGCCTTCAAAAACCTTTCCTTTGATAACATTCTTGTCTATAGTTACTTTAAATCAGGGGTGCCCAAGGCCTATGCGCTTGGTGCTCATTTGTTTTTGTAAAAACACTTAGCTATTGGCTGTGTGTTTTAATACACATATATAGCGCTCAGCACTTGCAATACGAAATACACAAACAACTTTGTCTTATTAGTTTTTTTGTCGTTCTTCACTGTATACACGCAAGCACAAAGCAACAACACTTTCGTATGCTTTGCTGGTAAACATTGAAATAATTTTTTCTTTGTATGTATTGGTTTTTACAACAAAAAATATTGAATAAAAATTAGTTTTTCTTTAAATGTATTGGTGTTTGCTCTTCCATAAGGAACTTTTGGGCACTCCTGCTTTAAATAGAACGAAATAACGTAAAACGGGATAATTTTTGACCATGCTTAGTAATGTCTAAACAAGAGATTGGCAAAAACACGGGACTTTTAAATTTTCATTCTCTACAACATATCCGAAGTCCATTATGATCTGCCGGTCCGGGTCGGCATACCTCCCTTGTAAGGGAATTTTTCGTAATTTTTAAAGGTTCGTGCAATTCTCAATAGCAATATTCTATGTTGAAAATTTAAATTCTATATTCGCAAGTCAACTTTTTATTATATCATTAATATCAACATTTTTTCATTGTTTTCCTGTGCAAGCTCCCTATATTAAATGAATTTTTTTTTTCAGTTTGTTTGCAAATGTTTGCTATGAATACAGAAATATACAAACCAGGGACCAAAAATAACTGCTTTTTTAAATTTTAAAACAACAAGCAGATAATTAGAAAAATGTCGGAGAAGTGATTAATGGGTAAAATGTCCTAGTATTAGTAATACGAATAGTCAAATTACTGTAAATTCAATACTGGTAAATAGTAGATATGGGTTTAAAGGAGTATAGTAGATATGGGTAGATAGCGTGTGAATCAAGCTTAAAGTATGTCATATAGATCCTGGAGAAGTCTTTCATAAAATGGTCTGTTTTTAAATATTTGGATTTTTATTTTTTCAAATAAATATGAAAGTTATTTTTTTTTTTTTGACTTTTATTTGTTTGGTCAAAAATAAAAGTTATTTTTTGACTTTTATTATTTTGAGCAAAAATAAAAGTTATTTTTTTTAACAAAAATGCATTAAAATAAACAAATTGTTTTTTAATTTTTAAAAGCTCATATCAAATGGATAAAAATATGAGGATTATCGATTTAAATTACCTTCATGAGAATTTTTATTTCTAAAAATTTCAAAAAGAGAACAGAAAGTAAAAAAAAATAAGTTATTTTTGCCCAAAAAAATAAAAGTCAAAAAAATTAAGTCAAAAAGTAACTTTAATTTTTGCTCGAAAATATAGAAGTCAATTTATATGTTTTTGCATCTGACTTTTATAATAAAATGAATAATAATTACGGTCCCTGATACAAACATGAAATTGTATAAGCCTCTATTGTTGGTATGTATCTCCATCATCGCTGACAACTTGTTTTCTGTTCATTTTGTGTTTGTGCTTCCAACTCTGCCTCCTATACCTTTTCAGTTTGGTAATGCACATCATAATCTTTTCACAGTATGGATTTCTGTCCCAGTACCAAACCACTATTAAACGAACATGTTTCTTTAACTGCATTTTCTATGTTCAATTTTCTTTTTTCAGGCGAGATTTGTGTATTTATGTGTGTGTGTGTAGGTTTAAATGCAGAACAGTTTATTGACTTTTTGACCTCTAAAACCACTTTAAACAGAAAATAGTAGTGTGTGCCAGTGATGCCAACTTAGTGCTTTTGGCACTATCTATGGTGCTTTTCAATGTCAAAAAACTACAAAATTTTAATCATGGACTTATTGTTTATGGTGTTTGACAGATATTTTCGCAAAAGTACGAACAAAATGCTAGATTAAACACTGAAATTGTAGGCGAATTTCTTCGTGTCTTCTTTTTTTTAGCACTAAATCCAATTATAAAACTGTTTTATGGTCAACTTGCTGAAACTGCATAAAGTTTGGATGATATTTTCGCAAAAGAATGAACTGGACTCGGTTACTTTATTTTAGCTCGAAATCCAATCATGTTTTATGGTCAACTTGAGTTATTTCTTTTTTACGCTTTTTACAATTTGTATTGCTCTTTTAGATCTCAAAAATTTGGCAACACTGGTGTACACTAGTATGTTCCTTTTATATGCATGATAAATGTAGCCAACATTTACATATTTATATAGTATACAAATTAAGTTGTATACAGATTTGGAGCAATGGAAATTCAAAGGAAAATTTATGTTTTGTTGTTAATTAAGAATACGAAAAGATTTAGATATTATTTTCTGAATTTTCCTATTAATTATATCCGAAGAATTAGAACATATAATTGTATCAAATTTGATCTAATATGATACAATTATACAGTACTTAATACAATTAGATCCAATTTGATGAAATTAGATATAGTTAGACACAATTGTATCCGAATTTTGTCCTCATATATAATGTGAATATAATGTGATAAATTTGTATCCTATTAGATACAATTGTATGCAAACAGGCGCGGAACCTGCGGAATTGAAAATGGGACATTTCCTCCCCCCAAAATTCAATACAAAAATATGAACAATAACTGAAAAGTTTCTAAAAATACTCCAACTTCCCTCCCCAAAACCTTTCCCTAGATCCGCGCCTGTATATAAATATATGCAATTACATCTGACATATGTGATCATATATAGATCGATATATAATTATATGTTTTTACATATTCCATAATTTTACATAATTATATATTTGAGATATAATTTTATATGATTTTATTTAAGTGTATTAATAAATAACTGCATAAAGTATTATATAAATATATCAAAACTTTATCCTTGGGTACTTAAAATTTAAAAATATGCACCCAAGTAAAAAAGTTTAAATATATTCACATACTTTTATAGTAATTAAATGTGCTAAAGTCCCAAAACTTATTTAACAAATTGTGAAAAGCAATCTGATGTAGGCGTGTCCCTATGCGGATTTCATTCCTGCCCAAGGAAATCTTCAGGGGACTTTGTTATTAGAATTTCTAGAGATATTTGTTATGTTAAATCACAAACTCAATGAGAATTTCTTGTCCTCGTCTAGGAGCGAGATTCAAAATTTAAAATATCAAAGAAAAAACAAAAACAACAACAAAAAATTGTCACAATTGGCTTTGTCATCTTCCAAATACTACTCTGTTTTTTTTGACAGACCTAGCAATGTAGTGACGTTTATTCAAGTAAATCAACAATAGAAAATCATATGTTTTCTATTAGTGTCATACAATTTTATAAAATTATATGTTTCGATATAAATATTTATCTATAATATATAAGAGTGGCGTAACTGAGTGATTCAACATCGCCCAGCCAAGACCCCTGGACCTAGGAACTTGATATTTGGTACATATGTTCCTCCTCCGACTTAGACCTGCACTAAGAATAGATTTTTGGATATTTCAACGGAGAATGCCAAAAAGTGGAAAAACTCCTCCTTTTTCGGAAAATAATGTCCATTTTTTTCCAAAAAAAGGTTTCCAACAAAAAAAGCACCGAAAAATAATCTTTTTCCAAAAAAAGTACTAAAAATAGTACATTCTTCAAAAAAAAGTACCAAAAAAGTGCATTCTTCAAAAAGAAAGAAACAACAGTATTAGAAAAAAAATACCTTTTCCAAAAGGAAAAATTCATTTTCAAAAAAAAAAAAAATTACCAAAAACCATTGGCAAAAAAATGCAAAAAAAAATTTATTTTTAATTTTTCTAAAAAAGTACCAATTTCAAAAATGTACCTTCCCAAAAAAAAGTACCTTCTTCAAAAAAATAATTACCGAAAAAAGTCCTTTTTCCAACAAAACAAAGTACCAAAAGGTAACCTTTTGAGAAAAAAGTACCAAAAAAATTCTTTTTTAAAAAAGTACCAATTTCAAAAAAATACTATTTCCCAAAAAATGTACCTTTTTCCAAAAAATAAGCATCTTTTCAAAAAAAAAAAAGTTAATTTTTCAAAAAAGTTAATTTTTCAAAAAAAAACTAACAAAAAATTTACCTTTTTACCAAAAAAAACAGAGGTACCAAAAAATGTACGTTTTTAAGAAAATTTAACTTTTCAAAAAATGTACCAAAAAGTATTGGAAAAACGTACAAAAAAAAATTTATTTTTCTAGAAACATTTTTCCAAAAAAAAAATATCTTTTCCAAAAAAGTACTTTCTCAAAAAAAAAAAATTAATTTTTTCCAAAAAAAGTATCTTCCAAAAAAAGGTACCAAAGCAATTTAATTTTTTTTAAATAATTACCAATTTCAAAATAAGTACCTTTTCCACAAAAAAAATCCCAAAAAAAAGATTTTTTTTTATAAAAAATACCAATTTGTACTTTTTCAAAAAAAGTACCTTTTCCAAAAATGTATCTCCAAAAAAAAAAAGTACTGAATTTGTAACTTTCCCAAAAAAGTACCGAAAGAAGCACCTTTAAAAAAAAAAAGTACAAACAAAATTTTAGTCCTTCTTCCAAAAAAAAAAAAAACGTTTCCAAAAAAGGTACTATTTTCAAAAAAAATAAATAAATAAATAAAAATACCTATTTCAAAAAGTACTTTTTCTAAATAAAATAAATTTAATTTTTCTAAAAAAGTACTAATTTCAAAAAATTATTATTTCCAAAAAAAAAAATACCTTTACCAAAACCAATACTTTTTCCGAAAAAGTACTTTTTCCAAAAAAAAATTAAATTTCTCCAACAAATGTATCTTCGAATATAAAAATTTCAAGAGAATAGGTAAATCTATTTGAAAGTACCAACTTTAACCCCTTTTTATACGCTTAAGATATCCAAATATTCAGAAGATATCCATAATATTTTATAATTTAATTTTTATTATTACTCGACTAACTTAAGTCCGAGATATCATTACCAATAGTTTTTAATGTCGGAATACATTAAAAACAAAATGGTTTCCTGTTTTAATTAATTTGTTTAACCATTTTGAGATGTTTTAAATTTTAAGCATAAAGCAATTGTACATGTTACAAAAAAATCCCTATTTATGACAAGTTTTGATCAAAAACGCAAAAAGTATATCTTCAGTGCATTACGATATAATTACCTAATGGTTTTGGTTATGAGAGAGTGACTGTACCTTTTTGCCAGCTCTTGGTGGCAAGGAAGAATCTATATGTCAAATCTCAAGTTCCTAGTCCCTACGATTTGAGCCGGACACTTTTCCTTTTTTAACCCCATTTTTACAACGTTTTAATTTGAAGTTCAAAGAAACACATATTTTATAGGTCAGATTTGTAGCCAAATGGTATTTGGCAAAATATTAAAACTGAGATTTTGCCACTCACCATCAGAAATTTCACCATATAAATTTCTTATTAGATAATGTCTGCGCAGGACGAGGAACCTTCAAGCCAAATTTCAAGTTCGTTACTCCAGCGGTTTAAGCTTTGTGATTAATCCCAATTTTCTTATCTAAACCCCGTATTTGAGTTTCAAAAAATGTGTCTCCAATGAATTGACCGAAGTGTTTTTTACAGAAGGAGACTTCTTCGTCCCCGCAAAAGTTTACAAAAACACTGCCTTAGTGGATGTCTAATTTAATCCAAATTTCAAGTTGAACATTTTTTTTACCAAGTTTTTATTGAAAATTCAAAAAAGTATCTCTTCGATAAATTAGCCCATACCTCCGGGAATATATATTTTAAATTTCAAATTTCTAGACAAAAGGGTTTGGGCAGTAAATTAAGAGGAACCCTTCTATTTTTTTGCTCCATTACGTAAACATTTCCAATAATCCCATGTTTGTGGATGTCTACGCCAGAGGAGGAACATACATGTCGAATTTCAAAATCAAGCGGTTTGGGCTGAGTGATTAAGCGAACATATTTGTCTTTTTGCCAAATTTTTATCAAGTTTTGTTTGAAATTCCTAAAGGTATATTTTAAGTGCTTTAGCCATAGATTATTGGATAATGCACTTGAAATTTCATATTTTTTCTTATACCACATACAACAAACAATTTCCTAAAATCGTCATTAGATATATACAATGGAGAAGGAGCCTCCATGAAAAATTTTAAGTTCCAAGCTCCAGCGGTTTAGGCAGTTTGATTAGGTGGTACTAAATCCCCTTTGAATGTAATTTTTACTATGTTTTTATTGCATATTTTATAGATTATCTTTTCAGCAAATTAGTCCATATACCAAGGAACACATAATTTATAGTAAAGGGCAAGCCCACTAGGTTGTTATCACGTTGTTCTGCCTTGAAGTTTAAAATGTAATTTTTATTGGACAACGGAATAAAGTATTTTGCAAATTTGATACTACATCATTGTAAGGAGGCATGTCCAATGACTCAAGCCGATCTACACATCTTTATTGGGCATCGATGAAATGTGGATTTATCACAATTTCATTAATTATCAATATAAATGTTTTTGTAAAAACAAAAACTAATTAAAATTATTAATTATCGACAAATAAAATCCAAACCTAAACTACATTATTATGAAGCTTCAAACTTCTTCAGCGAAAGTTTATAGGCATGGATGTAGAAGACCTACATCAACATCACATGAATTCTGTATAATATTTCACATGTTGGTCATTATATTAAAAACTCCTTAAATATTCACAAAACTTACAATGAATGAAAAATTTTAGGCAGAACACTTTTTAAGGCAGAACTAAATGCACTTCGGGCTAAAACGGGGTTTGTTTATAAAGGGTCCGCCAAATAACTTTTGTTTTTTTTGAAAATGCCATAAAAAAGAACTACTGAATATTTTCTCAAATTCTTTTTTTATTTGAAAGTACAATCCTTCCGGTTAATAATGGAAAATAATTTCATTCAAATGGCTGCCTCGGCTGGCCATGCATTAGCCTACACGATCGGTCCAATTTTTAAGCACATTATCGATTGTGTGCAGCTGTATTTCACCAATGACTTCCTGTTCCGTCCTGTTGAAACCAAATGTTGCCAATATCCTCCACTTCAATTTTTGTGATCAAAAATTCGTGCAACATGGCAAGATAACGATCGCCATTGACTGTAACGGCCACTCCTTGCTCATTTTCGAAGAAAAATGGCAATTTTCGCACACATTCTGCAACATTACCATGATTTTCAAAGTAATGTCGCAATATTTCCCAGCGTTGTTCAAGCGTATACACAACCATATTCGTTCAGCGGAATGATAAAACTAATTATCTGTCAAATCACACATGAGCTAAGTGTTACCATTCACGAAATAAGCACTAGTTGAAAAAAAACGTTAGATGGCGGACCCTTTATATAAATACCCAAAAAAAATTTATGGGGACAAAATACGAATGAAATTGTATCTATTGTACATCAAATTTTACTAGTTTGTATCCAATTGCATCGAATTCGATACGATTGTATCGAATTTGATACACTTTGATGTATTTTGGATTCAGTTATATGTTCTCATTTTTCGGATCAAATTTGATATCGTCGTATATCTAATTTATATATAACTTAATGTTGCCCCATATAAATTTACCAATTTTTATTTTAAAAAGTGGTTAACTAGTGAAAATTACTACTGTTATTATTACGGTGATTTTTCTTTTTGTGATAAAAAAAATTATTTACATATATAAATTTGAAAAATATTTTATTTATAAATTTCACAAATTGTGTAACATTTATTTTTAGTAAAACATAAAAAAATTGTTTAAAAACATGCATTATAATGCGAAATGTGGAGAAATATGCATTTACAGCAAAAAATGCAAACAACAAATCGATGCCATTTTGTTGCAAATTTGTTGATTCGCAAAGATATTTGGTTAACGTTATTTTCTAGCAAACTACAATAAACATGTATTTACATAAAGTTCCGAGCCCAATTTAAAATTGGATTTTTTACTGCATATTTTAAGCTTATTTTTTCGATTTTTCAGTGCATTCAAGTCGGTCGCTGCCCTTTTAATATGCTTTACTAGAGTTGTCAAATATTCGACCTATTTAAAAAATGGTTTTTTAATATTGAAAAAACCGCATTTTCGCTTTTTTTAATTTTGTAATTGCTTGTAATTTGTATTGCTTGTATCTGACAATGTTTGTATACATAGAGAATTATATCCATGATTTTCATGAATTTTTGCATTAATGCAATGAAGTTGCACTAGAATTCTTAAAATTAAAGTTTTCATTAAGTTAATGCAAGTTTTCATACAAGTTTATGAAAACTGTCATTTAATTTATTAAAAGTTTTATTTACTTTGTGAAGAAGTTTCATTAGAAAACAAGTTTCATAAAAAGTATAAATTTTTTTTTTTTCACTATGTGAAGAAAAGTTTCATTAGATTAGTGAAATTTGTCATTATTTTTTGTCCACAAAAATCTTTTAAAACAATTAAAAATTAAAGTAGAACAACTACATTTGGTTAACATGTAGGATCTTCTACAGAGATACCCACCGATTTGGATTAAATAAGGAATTGTGGAACTAAAAACTAAATTGTCTAAAGCTGCATTTACATTTCCTCGAGATCCGGTTTAAACTATATTTCGAAATCTAGTTTGCCTATCATTTTATACACAACCATATGATCGAAATCTAGTTTAAACTGGTTTCGATGGTAAATGTAAATGCAGCTTAAGTCTCTAAAAAATCGAAAAATTCTGATTCCCTGCGATTGTGTTTACATAATGCTCGATATCCAGTTTAAACTAGATTTCGAAATCTACATATTTCGTTTATCGAATAATTCGGAAACCGGGTTTGGCAACTCTATGTAGGTATTACTTTATCTACTTGTAAATTAATTTCATTTCCAATTTATCGATAAAACAATTGGTAATGTGTTTTTATAACTGAAACTAAATATAAAACTAAAACACCTGTAAAATGTTTGAAATTGTATAAGAATAGTTCGCGTTGTCTGTATGTATCTCCTAGAATAAGAAAACGACCATCATACAAGTGAATTGTACTGAATTATTTACCCCCTTTTTGTATTATTACACAACCGTAGTTACTCCCAGAAATCATATATACAGTACATATTATTCACTAAATTATTAAAATTAATGTTTTTTGGTTGGGTACCCCTCATCTCTCTTGGAATCCCTTATCAGTAATAAACATAGTAGGCAGCTAATCAATTTGTTTTTTTTTCGTTGTTTTGAAAATGTTAATAATTTTTTTCTTGTTGTTGTTGTTGTTGTTGTTGTTGTTTTTATACTATAATTATTTATTTTTATAAACATTGTGTTTGCACATTCGGAGTGTACTTTAGGGTGACCAGTTTTCTCTCACAATCTGTAAATTTATAAAGAGAAATTCACACGCTATCCATAAATATCTACTATTTCCCAGTGTTTATGATACGAATTGTCAAATTATTGTAAATTCTCTTTTGAAAATTACATTTTGTATCATCTATACTGGGTAATAGTACCCAGCAAACAATCCGGTCCGTTTATGTGCCGTTTTCGGTACAGTATATACGGATCCGAAGTCCGTTTCCGTACCGTTTTCCGGATCAGTATACGGACCGGAAAACGAAATAAAAGGAACATCGAATACGGATTCGAAACAGTATAAAGCACGCTAAAACGGTCCGTTTTCGTACCGTCATGCTGTATATATAAAACGGAGTGTACGAATTGAGTGTACGTTCAAAACGTACCGTAAACTGTCCGTCATTTATTTTAAAAACGGAGTGGACTCCGTTTTTAAAATACCGTATACGGTCCGAATATGGTCCGTATTCGTACCGTTTTTTTTTTTTTTAATGGTCCATTTTTTTTTTTTTTTATTTATTTTATCTAAATGATTTCTCCTTTTTTTAATAATATTTAAAATATTTAAAAAAAAAAAATTTAAAAAACCATCCTCATTGCATGTTCTACAAAACATTTTCAGGCATTTTTTATTTATGCAGCCGTTCTCGAGTTATGGAGTGACAATCAAAATGTACACTTCTTCGTATATATAAGGTGGCGCAAAAGTAATCCACCTATCAGAAAATGCTATACATAATAAATACATAATAAAAAAAAAACATCGGAAGGTTATTTTTGCGCCACCTTATATATAGATGAAAATGACTAATGTTCAGAAAAATCACCACATCTGGACCAAACGAAAATATTTTTAAAGATTTTTCTTTTTTAAAACCATCCTCATTGCATGTTCTGCAAAACGTATTCAGCCATTTTTTATATTCTGCCGCCGTTCTCGAGTTATGGAGTGACAATCAAAATGTACACTTCTTTTTATATATATAGATTTTATTAATATTTAATTTTATTAATAAATAAAACTGTTTCACTTTTTTTAAACAAAACACACTCCGGTAATACCGGAAGAAAAACGATAACGGTTGTAACGGAGTTTTAACTGATGAAAATCGGTGTAGTCCGGTTAAACGGCACCGAAACGGATACAGCAAAACGGAGTTAAAACGGATAATTTTCGAAAATTTGAGTAATCCAATTTTACTGTACGTTAATGGTCCGTTTTCGTACAAGCTTCGACGGATACGTCAATTCCGGTCCGTTTTCGTACCGTCAATGCCGGATTCATGAATCCGTTTGTAACGGACAGTCCGTAAAGTTGTTTCTTGGGAATAAATAATAAATAATTTTTTTTTTTTTAAATAATTGTTTTGTATTATTTCATGGAAAACCAACTGTAGTTGCAGTTAAAAATAACTACTACTGATTACTGCACAAACAACTGTCATGTAGTAACTGTAAAAATTTGTTGTGTGTAACGATCCAATTTCCTCGGATTAAATCCGTAAAGTTATTTTGAATCAAAATAATGTATGGTCACCTCAGCCTATACTCTAGCCTGCCTAAGTAAAATGCGGGGAATAAGATTGTCAAAACAAAATGAGGACAAATGCTGACGATTCTCTATTATTGTATATTTTGTTATTTTCTTTTTTTATTAGTTTTATTTGGTTTTACTTCTTTTTATATATTATTGTTCGGTTTTTGTTAGTCAGACATGGGCAAATGCGGCCCCAGAACGAATTTAGTGCGGCCCTTAACCCAAATCCCGACGATTGCGATAAAATTTGGATATGTTATACAGAATCAAAAATTAAGAGACACATGTTTTTTTAGCTGCCCAATCTCACATTTAGGGATTAAAAGGTGGGGTCAAAAATTACCCCATTTTCTGATTTTTGTGTTTTACGTAATAAAGTGGACTTTATTTATAGTAATGGACATTTTCCAAAATCTTTTTATTTTAGGGGTAAAAAAAAATAAAAATTTTTTTGATGCCACATCAATGACGCTTTATGCACTTGAATAGTGTAGGTACATATACTAGGCTTAAATCCGTTCGCATGCATCAATTATCGCGGTTTAAAGTTAAAAATTTTAAAAAATTCTCAAAATTACAATTTATGGTAAATTTCAAAAGTTGTTCCAGATATGCATTATAATGATCAGTGTCTAAATAACTGCGTTCACATTTTTGATTTAGCTCTTAAGTGTAAAGAGTTATATGGATCCAAATTTATTTGTGATACTTTATGAACAATTTTTGTTAAATAACAAAAAAATTACAGATAAATTCTAAAATTTTTGCATCAATTTGAGCGTAGGCCGTGAAAGTTATGGTGGTTTAAAGTTAAAATTTTTTCAAAAATTTTCAAAATTACAATTGATGGTAAATTTTAAAAGTTGTAACATATATGTATGCACATTATTGTCTAAAAACGTGCGTTTATATTTTTAATTTATCTCATAGGTGTAAAGAGATCTATAGATTCAACATTGTTTGTTGAAGCCTTATGTATAAATTTTTTTAAATAACAAAGTACACATATCGTCGCATGAATATTGGTGAGACCTATAGACCATTTCTGGCAAAATTGAGTTAGGAATTGATTATATGTGATTAATGTGTCCTCTTTCTAAATCTTTAATCCGTTTTGATATACCTCGTATCAATTAGAAGATATCCAGCCCCATATATGCTGCGTATCCCTATTTTTACAAATTTCTTAACATTGGTATGGTGTATTGACCACTTTTTGGTCAATTATAGAAAAATAAAAACATTATTCGTCAATCTTGTTTTGACACATTTGAAATAAGCAACGCATATAAAACAAAAAATAATAAAAAAATTTAAGTATTGGTTTGCACTATGACAACCTAGTTTTATAATGGTTAAAAGAAAAAAAACTTTTGACCTACTTGAAAGAAAAACAATAAAATTGTGATAAAAACGGCTTATAGGCCATATAATAAAAAAATCTTTTTTTAAAAAATTGTTAATAACTCAGGATACTCAGTGCAAAAAGGCGGAAAAATGAACAATATTGTTTATAATAAATGCAGCTATAGCAGATATAGCAAACAAAAAAGAAAACCTATCTTGTAGAAATTTAATAATTTTGTTGTAAACTTTCTTTATCGTTTTTCTCGCAAAAATGTTTTTGGTCGGTACGGCTCTCCAATAATCAATCGACGATATGTAGATTCTAATTTTTTTAAAAATATACATCATATTTTGCGAGCAAATAATACAAGATTTTTTGCAAGGGTCATAGGTTTGAATGTCATATTTTTGATATTTGAAATTAAAAAGAAGTAAAAATATTTTTGACGGTACATTAATGTCACTTAGCACGCAAGTGCTGAATCCGGTTACTTGAAATCAATTTGAACAGGGGCCGACTAATTAATGATGGCGTTTTAAAATTGAAAAAAAAAAATATTAAAGTAAAATTTTTAATGAAACTTAACTAAAATAAATATGTTCACTATTTTTACATGCAATTATTGAACCGTTAACACGTGACTTTTCTTTGTCTTATTTAGAAATAAATGCATTAATTAAGTTTTTAATAAGTTTAGGGCTACAAAAATAATCAGGACTACAAAAATATATATTTGTTGGAAAAATCACTTAACATTTATTTCCTTTTGAAGTTTGTAATATTATTTGCAACAGTTTTGGAAAAAATGGTTTAAATTAAATAATGCTGTAAATAGTGCAGTTTATTAAAAAATAGAAAAGTTTTAACCGATTTAGTGTTAATGACGTTTTAAATATAATGTTTTTATTAATTGGGAATAAAATAAGCGGACATATTTACGGCACATTAATTCCGCTTTGAACGAATATAGCCTTAGATGCAAGCAACTTATTAACCCTTTTGAACAATCTATGTATTTTTTTCTAAAAATTGCGATTTCCGCGAAATTTATAGCTGATTAACAATTTTTAAAATCAAAATCGAATTAAGCACACCCAAACTAAATGGAATCCACCAAGAAAATACTAAAATTTCTTAAAAATTGTGGATTTTTTTTTTTGGGATCGATGCTAAATCAGATCAAAAAAATATTGAAAGCTCCATATTCTCCATAATCTTTATTATTTGCGGTCTCTTGGCGGTTAGTAAAAAACCATGAAATCTTGCGATTTCTATATTTATTGCAGTATTTCCATTAACAATTTGAGTGTGCCGTGACAAAATATGTTAAATTAAAAGTATGCTCAAGAAAACTTATGAACATAATTTTTCCAAGCTAAAATTTATAGTAAGGATCAACACGAATGCGATAAAAACACTCAAGAAAAACACATTCTTCAGCTAGAAAATGAAAAATTAATAAAATATCTGTTTGCTAAATTGATAAAAAAAACCGGAAAAATCAAAAAATTTAAATTTAAAAGCGGCTTTATAAAAAAATCATGTAATATAGTAAAACATTAAAATCGCACCATATTCGGCCCACCTGGCAATAAAACTGTGGTTGCAACTATCGAAAATTACTTTTTTTTTTTAATTCACGTTTATTTTTTCCATTTTTGTGGAGCTCTTCCTGCAAACTGCGAACAATTTTATGGTGTTTTCTTAACAATTTCTTAGTAATATATACGTGAAGGGCCGAGCATTTCCTGGCTATAAATCTGAAGAAGTACAATAGTGTAAATTGATTAAAATGTAGTGAGTTTATATTATGCGATTTGGATTCCTAAGTTGTAAGCTGCAAATAATATGAATAACAAATTTTGAGTTTGACTTAAACAATTTTTTGAGAATTTTTAACTTTGAGTGTTTTAACTATGAGGCTGTTTCTTTAATTATCCTGTAATTTTGCAAAAAAAAAGAACGTTATTTTAATCGTTTGGCATAAATCTATAACCCGCTATACTCTGACTTAAAAAATATAGAAGTTATTGGAAAATTTAGTCAGTTTCATTAATATGAAAACTAATTTTAAAAATGTTCATATAAAAAACAAAAAAATCTGTAAAAACCCATTATTTACACAAAATGTTGTATGGGAGCGTGTCTCAAAACTGAGATATTCGAAATAATTTTTTCATAGCAGTAATGTATTTTCAAAAATATGAAATTTGATACCCAGAATGCCTGTTTTGGTCATAGAGTTGCCACCCTGTTGAAAACAATGTGCTTCGGGAAACTTTGTCTAAAATCCAAACGCTCACGAATATCAGAAAAAGAAAAAATACGTGTCCACTAAAACTTAAAAGAGAATAATATATGTGAGTTTGGATCTGAACCGAATATACCTCCTAGTAAAGCTAATTTATACTAAACTTAAAGGAAAGCTTTATTATATTTATGAAAACTTCGAAAAATATACTCCAGTAAATAAAAAAAAAAATACAATCATTTTGCTCCATTTCTGTGAATATTTCAGATATGGGCCATTTCAAAAATAAAAATTTTGAAGACCATTTTTTATCAAATAAAGAAAAAAATTTAAAACTTGGTTCATAAAATTTTACGAAAAGTTTGATAATACTTATGTGAACTACATAAATGTGACAATTCTATAAATTCAATAAGAAGATTCACTAATAATTGAAAAATAAATCAAAATATTTGATTTTTCAAACAACTTAACCCTCTAACCGGCTAGACCGCCTCCAGGCGTGTTATTTTAAATTGACTATAAATGCGCCAAATTAGTAATTTCTAATAATAAATTAAGCTATTTCGATAGAAAACGAAAGTGTTCAAGTTGAAATTTCGTAAATTAAAAAAAAAAAAATATTGTGAAATAAACATAATTTTCAAAAATCTTAAAAATTATATTTATGTTAACTCTAAACATATTGTTGCCCATATCGCCTAAAGTAGGTAATGAAAAACAAAATTGGTAGAAGAACATATTGTTTATTTTTAGTGCCAAACACGTGGTAAAAACTTATTTGAAAAAATCTTAAGCCGGTTTGAGGGTTAAGCTCTATATTTCATAGCTTCCATTCGATAGAGTTTTTTTTTTGCTTCAGGTTCGTATTTAGAAGGTCATAAGACTTTGAAAAGCTTTATTATGAGTCTGTGCCAAAATCTTCTATGCGTGTGTAATCCAAAAGTTTAATTTATGTAAAAAAAATCTCCTATTTTCCATAGACTTCTAATACAAATTTTGTTTAGTAAAAATCAAAATTGGTTCGAACTTTTGACCTGTTGTTTATTTTTATGTTGAAATTTGTTTATTGATTTTTCTAGTATGAATACAGATTTTATGTGTCAAAATTTTTAAGCAAATTTAAGTTTTAAAACGACAAATCGAAAAAACTAAATTTTGACTTTTAAATATGCTTCAATTCTCTGTGGCAACCCTGACAGTGACAAGACGAGGGAAATTCTCAATCTCAGTAGGAAGGAACTGAGTCTTTTGATGGAAATCCTCACGGGACATTCGACACTAAGGGCCCATCTCCACCGTATTGGTAGGGCGGACTCGAGAGTGTGTAGGGATTGTGGGGAGGACGAGGAGACCTTGGAACACTATCTCTGTGAATGCCAGGCGTTTGCCGGGATCCGGGTCGAAATACTATCCAGTGAACCAATATCCACATTGGGGGATCTTAGAGGCGTAGGATGGAAGAAGTTGAGGAATTTCGTCAGTGCGACGGAGTTCCTGGGGAAGGAATGTGACATAGGGCCGATTGTTTAGAGCGCACAACAAGCCCACATTCTGGCTTAAGTGTAAGTCCTCAGGGACTTGAGTCGGATTAGTGAAGCATTTCCCTTTTCCGAATCCTCTTTTCGACCTAACCTAATCAAAATACGCTTTAACGTTTTCCAATATTATTATTTTATGTGGTACTTATATACCAAAAAATATAAAAGATGTTTATGTACTTCTCCAAAAAACGGACTCATAAATTATTTTCTCGTCGGTGAAAATATGTTTGACTTTAATTTTGGGTTTAGGAGACAATTTTTTTTTTTTTCAAAAAACTTTCACATCTTTTCAGTGCCCTACGTGAGATTGTGAAATCCTAATTTGGCCCTTCCATACATTTAAGTGCCCACCTCTGGTATATATGTTAATATAATATATGCTCGGGTATTTTTATGCCGGATTGTTACCGGTAAATTTGTATTATTCTCAATTTTCAATTGGTATTTATTATAGTTTGGTCAACATCTTAAATAGGAAACAATTAAAAAAAAATATATATTTAAAAAAAACGCTTTTATTTTTATTAGAAAAAAATTGCGTAAGTTATGTAAATAAGAATTAGAATGAATATATTTTTTTAATTTGTTCGCGAATAATAATTTAAATGTACGCAAATTCTCTAATACCTTGAGGTTTATAAACATTTATTATAGAATTTTTTTTTTTTTAAAAAAGTTGTCTCTCAATTGCGTTTTTTAATTGATTATAAAAAAAATAATATTTTCCACAAAATAAATATTCTGTGAATAAAAACATAAAAAATAAACATTACGGTGACATAAATCTTACAAAAAAAATGTATCATTGGAAAAGCAATTTTTTCGAAATCAAAATCAGCGAAGACATTCCAAGTAAGCTCTTCGAATAAAACGAATTAAAATTAAAAAAATTAATTAATTCAAGAATTAAATACGTAAGAAAACAATTAAATTTAAAATGTGGGGCTAAATGCATCCCATTTAAAACAGTAACAAATAAAATTAAAGTACCCAACTTCAGAGTTGATTTGATCGTAAATAAAAATATCGACTTTCTGGATTATTCTGTGGCGATAGAAAAATAAATCCTCTTTTGATTAAAAATGTTAAAAAAAAAAAAAATAAAAACTCCGTCTTTTAAGATAAATCGATTTTGTAATTTAAAAATTTCTGACATAGGCCTAAAATGTTTGAAAAAAATATTTTACTAATCGATTGCCTATAAAAAAAATCTTTACGAACAAAAAGAGGAACTGTTCTCTGAAATTCGCAGCAAACCTAATTGTGTTTAAGAATCGGGAAATTAAAAATTGTAGACAGGGGTTTGATGAAAATCAAAAACGAAAACGTTCACTTGTTCATTCTAGAATATTTAGTTTTTTTTTTAAATAAAATTGGATTCGATTTTTTATACATCGTTTTGTATTTCTCAAAACGTTTAATTCAGGTAATAAAACAATAATTTTTATAAAAGAAATCGTAAAATATTAAGCGTTGAAAATCGGACCGTTTTCGATATTCATCATATGCCCGATAAACTTCCAGAAAATCATAGCAAAACTAATTGTTAAGGCCCGATTAAAAAAATTATATAGTGGTATATCTAAATATAAAAATGGCGAATACAATAGTATCTACGTGGATCAAATTGGATTAATTTTCTTCAAACAATATACAATTGAATCCGAATTTTGACCAGATATTATTGTATTAAATAATATATTGATATTCATAATTTAATGCAATTAGGTTAAATTTGGTATAAATAATCCAATTTGTACTTTTATGAAATAAAGGGTGTCCCAAGAAGAACGCAATTTTTAAATTTTAAATAAAACACAGATATTTAAAAAAAAATCGTGAAACTTTATTATATCGTCAAGTAGACAGAATGAGGTTATGTATGGAACAATATATCGTGCAGATGGCCGCCGCGGCTTTGCTGGCATGCACGCGATCTTTTAATGAAATTTTCAATGACCGTTTTGCATGAATGCTGCGGTATTTCATTAATGCAGCGTCCAATTTCCTCTTTTAAGGCTTGAGTCGTCGTCGGCTTATTCGCGTAAACCATCGACTTCAAAAAACCCCAAAGAAAAAAATCTAATGGTGTTAAATCGCACGATCTAGGCGGCCAATTCTGATCTCCAAAACGCGAAATAACACGACCGGGAAATGACTGATGCAGCAATTGAATTGTTTCTCTGGCTGTATGACATGTGGCGCCGTCTTGTTGGAACCACATGCCCTCCACATTCATTTCTTCAATTCTAGGCAAGAAAAAACTGGTTATCATTTCACGATACCGAACACCATTGACTGTTTGCGCTTGACCTGCCTCATTTTCATAAAAAAAGGTCCAATGATTCCTCCAGCCATTTTCGGTCGATCGACCTGGTCGATGGCGCGTTGTTGTCTTTACATCACTAACAGACCCAGTTTCAGCAAATTTACTCTTTTGGAGCATTATTGTGACCCCAAATTGATCGCAATTTGCGAACTGTAGCCGCAAAACTTTCACCATTTTGGTAAAACAATTTCACAATGAGAATGCGTTGTTCAATCGTGTAGCGCTCCATTTTTACTAACCTCGTACCTTCTACTAGCAAACAATAACAATTGTTCAAACAATGACACATCGAATGTTGCCAGATTTAAAAATTGCGTTCTTCTTGGGACACCCTTTATAATACTAAATTAAATGAAAAACAGTGAAATAGTGCATGAATGTTAATTTAAAAGTTTCAAATCGTATAGAATTTATGGTTTTTCATGAAAAATTCTAGTAACACTAGTACTTTTATTAAGTGTGGTTCATATTAACCGGGTAACATTTCTTTAACATTCTTTAAGTTTCCCGCAAAACTTTTAGAATTTAAAACTATTTTAAAAATTATAAATTCTTCAGAATTCAAAAAAAAAATACGTGAGAAATTGTATGAAATTTGTGTTGTGGGCCTGCTAAAAGTTGGGGACTTTTAATTATTTAAAATAAAGCCTGCATTTCTTATTTGAATTTATTAAGATATTATAAAATGTTTATTTAAAGTAAAAATATGAGACAGATATTAGGAAAATGCATATTCCACACACCGCCCAAGCTTTTTTTTTAAATAACCCCCCAAAAAATTTTCAAGTTACATTTCCCAAGAAACATTTTTACGGACTCTCCGGCATGTACGGATTCTTGAATTCGGGGTTTACGGTACGTTTTCGGACCGTTTAATCGGATTTTCGAAAACACGTTTTTAGTCCGTTTGGGTATATCAGTTTTCGTGCCGTTTAATACGGACTTCACTCATTTTCATCCGTTTCAAGTCAGTCACAATCGGTAACAATTTTTTTCAATTTGTTTTATTAAAATAAAATTAAGTAAATAATATAAAAGATCGGGGCGCCAAATAAATTCAGATAGCATGCATAATATGCATTGCATACGTTAGATGGTAAGTATTTATATAATTTAAAACGCTCAAATGAGATTGTGCAAACAAAAATATATTTGTTCATAGAATCCATCGTTTTTTAACCCCACTTAATATTTTTTACATGTAGATATCTGATTCAATAATGGGCCACAAACTAACAATGATGCTCTTGGTGGAAACAAAAAACTGCATCGAAAAAGTAAGTATCAATTTTTTTTTTTAAATAAAAAAAATATATTCCAAGAATACTCTTACTATCTCTTGAAACTAAAATAATAAATTCTTTTTTCCTTTTAGATTTTGAATATTATCGACCACAAATGTTCCGTGATGCTGCTAAGCTGGATACAAAAAGTAGCTATGGCGAATTTCGTATTTAATTAAAGTTAAATGAAGTATATTTTAATATTTTTTCAAATAAATTAATAAATGTATAAAAAAAAATAAAATCCATTGAGTTTTTTGTAAAAAAAATGGTTGGAATACGGACCAACTAAGTATTTTCAACGATCCGTTTATTGTCCGTTTTATATCCGTAAAAAAACGGAATCATCCCTTTTCAGCACGACAAAACGGTCCGGAAACGGTCCGTATTTGACGGGCTTTAAACGGATTAGAGTCAGTTTTTAACACGACCCAACGGTCCGTCATTGACGGACTTGCAACGGATTCGAATCCGTATTCGATGTTCCTTTTAATCCGTTTTCTGGTCCGTATACTGATCCGGAAAACGGTACGGAAACGGACTCCGGATCCGACTATGATGTACCGAAAACGGCACATAAACGGATAAGATTGTTTGCTGGGTTAATTAAAAATGGATTAAAATTGACTTCGAAAAAAATATAATTTAAAATTGAATATGAAGATCTGGTTTCATATAACATAACATATGTAAAAAGATACACTCACAAGAACTTTTCCATAAAAAATCAACAGTTATTTAAAAGTTTAATCGGTAATGTTATTTCAATGGAATATACAGTTAAATTAACAAAAAAATATATTTTACAACTTCCTGTCTGTTATTCAACAAAAAAAAATAAACAAAAAAAACGGACTTTCAGTAATAGTTAAAATATTCAGTTAAAATTTTCTATTCAAAACAAAAAGTTGTTATATTATATTGAGTATTGAAATAAACGAAAATCTATTGTTTTTATGGATATTGTCAATTAATTTTTCAACAGTTGAAAATAAACTTAAAAATACAATTGTTTCAAACGAAAAGTAAGTAGTCCTGTTTTTAACTGATTTTCAGTTAATTTAATGTGTATATTCAGTAGTCTTTACGGAAAAAATATTGTGAGTGTATATTTAGATATGGGGTCATAGAAAATTTCTTCGAAAAACAAAAATTATATATTTTTGCATATTGTGCCATACAAAGAAATATATAAACCGAGATATAATTGTATTAAATAATAAGTAACTCTTTTTACTCGGGATTACAGTTGTTTGTGCAGTAATCAGTGGTGGTTGTTTTTAACTGCAATTATAGTTTATTTCTATGAATTAATACAAAACAACTAGTATGGCAGATATTAAAAAAAAAAATTCTGAATTTTTTTGACAGTTGTTAAAAGCAGTTATTTTAGTATTTTAATAAACAACTAACAAAACAGTAATTTTGCAGTAAGCAGTAAATTTTTGATTGTTTTTTAAAACTAGATGATAATATCAAGTTTTTAAAAATTTAAAATTGCAATATAACGAAACAAAAAGCAAAAAAAAAAATTAAATTTCTAATTCCAGGGTTACCATTTTTTCAAAAATGTTTAAAAATACAAGCAAAAGTGGCGTAATAAAAGTGTTTTGGTGGTTTCGATAAAGATACATAATAATACATATTAACATATCGTTCAACATATATTTTTTGAAACAAATTAATTGATCTAATCAAGATTTTTTCGTTATTGTAAAATTTTTGTTTTTAATATCAAATTTTGTTTTTAATATCAAAAATAAGCTAGTTGCTCCAAACCAGCCAAGGAGCTTAATGTAAGCAATTTGTAAAAAATGTCTAAAATTACCAAAACTTTTAAAAAAATCCTGAAAAATAGTCCGAAAACAATAATCAAATATTTTTACAATTTTTAAAGAAATTTGACTTGTTAATACATTAAAAATAGATTTTTTTTAAAAAATATTAATCCTTTAAGCGCGTACAAAGCGTCAAAGATTAAAATTTATTTAAGTAGACCACTACTAGAGGGCGCGATTAGGCTATAAAATTTACTGGAAATGCTTACTGGCAAATCAATCTATCCCCCGCTACCACGTTTTGTCAAGAAATTCGCACGGAATCTATGCTTGGTAAAAAATCTGTTAAGAACACATCAAATATTAAATTGCTGTTTTAGAATTTTAAATACTTTCTGATAGTTTTTAAATTTTAAAAAGTCTAAATTGCAATAAAATATTTTCTGAATTAAAAAAAAAAAATTCAATAAAAAGCTAAAACTTATTTTCACGAAGATTGTGAAACTTTTTATGAAATGATGAAGGTCTATGAAACTTTGTCATAAATTTGTATGAAAAGTTCATATATATGATGAAATTGATGACTATCGATTTATGAAACAATATCATCAATATGATGAAATTTTTTTCCCTGAGTGTATGGACGAATTCTTATGAAATTTGTCAAATAGATTATATTAAGAATTATTAGCCTTTAAGTTTAATCAATATATCGCTCACTTGCTGCAATAATGTCATAACTCAAAAATTTTGATTTTGTAGAACACGAGTTTAAAGTTTTCAATTTACTCCCATCTTGAAGAAAAAATAATGACATAATTTTTTCTCAAGAGGTGAGTATTCAAGATATTATTTTACACAATATAAAGTATGGTATAACGAATGATTCTGAGTCATTATCTCAAAAATCATGTTTTTTGAGTTATGACGTTTTTGCAGCAAATTATCGATATCTTCTTTACGAAAAGGACAAAAAGAATAATTTTTGGACTGTAGTTATATCTTGGTAAAATTATTTATTTTTTATTGATTAGTTTTTGACATTCGCTCTTAACCTATTTTGAAAAGTCTTAGGCCTGTTTGAGGGTTAAGAGTACATACTTATAGTTGCTACACACAAAGGAAAAGCTTATTTATGAAATAGCGCGTGAGAATAGAAATACGACTGAGAGTACTTTTTTCTTGATGTGGTCCTATATGTACGATTCTCTTAGTCGTATTTCTATTCCCACGCGCTCATATGTTATATTGTATGGTATGTGGCAATGTATATTTTTATGTATTGTATGTCACCTTGGAAATTAAATATTTAATAAAAAATTAAATCAGCCGGTTTTTTTTTATTACCTTCTAAAAAAACCTTAAAAATAAAAGTTGAGAAAAAATCAAAAAATTTAAATTTGGGCACCTCGAAAATGATTTTTTTGATATGTCGTAGTGGAATTTTTTTTTCCTCATGCCAAAAGCTATCGAAAAATCGATGGCACAATATCGACAAATTTTTGTCCTTACAAATTAGCCCACCCTATTGTACATATGAAAATGAAAATTATTCAAGTTCGAGGCCATACACTATATTTCTTTATTAGAATATTGTAATAACAAATAATTTATAGAGTTTTTGTTTTCAAATTTATTATTTGACCCTTTCAGGAATGAGTTGATAGATCTATTTCGGGAATTTTCTAGGTTCCCATCATCAGAACACGTTTTGAAAGATGTAACAATCCCATGTCAAACATCAAACATTCATATAAACTAGTTTACTCACTACATGAGAACTAAGTAAAAGATTATCACCATTGATCAAAAAATAAATTGAAAACTTGTTTTTTGTCTACCTTTGGTTAATATTCAATACACGTTTTTGTTTCTTTCACTTTTGATTTGTACATTTGTTTTTAAAAACAAAATGTACAGGTGAAGTAGAAAACAAGACCATACTTTGTCTTTTATAAAGGGTCCGCCAAATAACTTTTTTTTTTGAAAATGCTATAAAAAAAAACTACTGAATATTTTCTCAAATTTCTTTTTTTATTTGAAAGTACAATCCTTCCGGTTAATAATGGAAAATAATTTCATTCAAATGGCTGCCTAGGCTGGCCATGCAGTAGCCTACACGATCGGTCCAATTTTTAAGCACATTATCGATTATGTGCAGCTGTATTTCACCAATGGCTTCACGAATATTGTCCTTTAAAGCGTCAATTGTTTCTGTCTTGTTCACACAGAGAAATATTTAGCTATTTGCCAACTGAAATTAGGTTACTACGACACAAATTCGGTTAGTACGAATTTCAGATGGTTGGCACAACTTAACGTTAGTTTTCATAATGAAGTTCGGTTAATTTAACTAAATTTTAGTTGCAACAAACAAAATATTCTGAAATCTAATGTAAATATCGTTGTACTAACTGAATTTGTAAGTTGTTGCCATTAATATACACTTTTCAATTCAGTTGGCACTTTATTTCTCTGTGTGTTGGCGTAACACTTATCTTTGACGGCACCCCACAAATAATAGTCCAACGGTGTCAAATCGCAGCTCCGAGGTGGTAAAACGACATCAGCTCTGCGGCTGATAATGCGATCTTCAAAAACAGGGCGCAAAACATCGAGTGTAGCTTCGGCTGTGTGGCACGTAGCGCCGTCCTGTTGAAACCAAATGTTGCCAATATCCTCCTCTTCAATTTTTGTGAACAAAAATTCGTTCAACATGGCCCGATAACGATCGCCATTGACTGTAACGGCCACTCCTTGCTCATTTTCGAAGAAAAATGGCCCAATTATGCCTCCGGACCAAAATCCGCACCAAACAGTGACTCGTTTTGGGTGTATCGGCTTTTCAATGTATGCGTGCGGGTTTTCTGTGCCCCAAATGCGACAATTTTGCTTGTTTACATACCCGCCAAGATCAAAATGAGCACATTCTGCAACATTACCATGATTTTCAAAGTAAAGTCGCAATATTTCCCAGCATTGTTCAAGCGTATACACAACCATATTCGTTCAGCGGAAGGATAAAACTAATTCTCTGTCAAATCAGACATGAGCTAAGTGTTACCATTCACGAAATAAGCACCCTTTACAATTTAATATAATGTTTATTAAAAATAAAAATTATGTTTTTTCTACCTTTAATTGTGCAATGAAAATGAAAATTATTCAAGTTCGAGGCCATACTCTATATTTCTTTATTAGGATATTGTCCTAACAAATAATTTATAGTTTTTATTTTCAAATTTATTATTTAACCCTTTCAGGAATTTGTTGATAGATCTATTTCGGGAATTTTCTAGGTTCCCATCATCAGAACACGTTTTGAACGAGGTTGCATTTATGTTACTAGAATTTTGTAAAACTAACATGAGACTTATGTAGTTGTATAATTACCTTAGTTTTTTTCTGCGTGTAGGATGTACGAAATATAAAATTTGTTGTAGTTGAAAGACAAAAAAAAATTTTTATTAAAAAATATTTTTCAAATACCGAAAAAATAACTGTTTAAAAACAGTAGTTTTTACTATTTTTTTCAGTTGCTTAAAAGCGTTTGTCGAAAAAAAATTTCATTTGTTTTTCTGATTGTTGGTTATTTTTACTTTCTTTCAAAAGATACTTTTTTAAAAGATACTAAATTTTAAGTTTTTTAACGGTTATTCTCTTTCTGTAAAACAAATTATATTAATTCTTATTCGATTTATTATAATCTTACTTGACTACATCCATATGTATTTCCAAATAAAATAATAAGAACTCATGCGTAGATTCTAAAAAGTTATTAAAATTTGCTAAAAATTATAATTTATTCAATAAAGAATTACAATTTTCAAGTTCTGTTTGGAAATTGAAACAGATATTAAAAAGTTTCATCATTTTGTTTATTGATAAATATTTAATAAAGTAAAAGATTATACATCTGTCATAAAATGACATAGAAGAATACTATTGGCTAAAATCGTATTTGTTTATTTGTTATTTAAATATTTATTTCAATGCCAAATAGCCGGCATCTAGAACAATTTGATAACAATTTAATGCCAAGCAGGTGGAACCCCTCTAAAATATTGTTAGATAAGATAAAAGTAAAACATTTGCGTAATTTACTCAAATGTTTTTGTTAATATAATATATAAAATAAATATTAATGTAGTGTTAGTCCTTCAATTTTCGATTAAAAATAAAATTCGACTAAGGGAGAGTAACTTTTCTGAGAAAATAACCTAAGTTTAAGTTTAACCAAAGATATTTTCATATAACTTAACTGTTAACTTTTCTCAAATTAACCAAAGTTTAAGGCTTAACCATAGTTATGAATGTCAAATTTATGTAGAAATATCTGTGGTTAAAGTTAAACTCTGGTAATATTTTAAAAATATAGTCACCCCTAAAGGAATAAATTCTTTAGAAGTTTGGCATATGGTGTCGTTCGAATATATTTAAGATAAAAAACTGTGTTTTAGTTATGACATTTATGATAGTTATTGTAAAAATTTTGTAACGCGTTTAAGGCCCGATTACTGAATGTTCATGTTTAAACTTTAACAATAAGTTAAACTGAAATTTTATATAAGAAAGTACAACAAATGTGTCAGTTAAAGTTCCAGTTAGTAGCTAACGGGACATTCAGTAATCGGGCCTAAATAGGTTATTTGATGATAAACTAAATAAATAATATGTCTCTTCTATTCTTTTCAGATAAAAATATTTAACTACATGTTGTAAAAGTACACAAAATAAAAACGCAATAGTTTTCAAACTTTATTTTGTTATACAAATTAAACAAAAAAAAAAAAACTTCAAGTTGCATTGAAAAAAAAGTAACAAATATTAAAAAGTGCTCAACAAAATTCAATACAAAATAAATTTATTAAAATTGTTCAAACTGCATACGCAAATTGCGTCATGTCCGCATCGACGACTACAACTGCCCATAGTACAACACCACTTCCTCAAAACTCACCACAACCCAATTTATCACAACAAAGACAATCCTCATCATCCGATACATCTCAAAATCAACAACAACTCGATATAACAAAAGAGGAATTCGATCGTTTATCGGAGGCATTAAAAAAGGAAGAATTCCGTAAATTATTCCTGGATTATATCGAAGAAATTCAAGATCCTGAAAATCGTAAACGCTATGAAGAAGAAATTAAACAAATCGAGGCCGAACGTGGCGTAGACGTGGTATTTATACATCCGGAGCCAGGTTTTGTTATAAAAACCTCTCAGGATGGTAATCAAAAGTGTTTTATCAATTGTGCTAAAAGTGAGCATGTAGCCAAACCGACAAATCAAATATGTCTGAATCATAATACCGGCACGCGTGGCCTAAATTGGTCCATACCAATGGCTCAGGCACCACCTCGCGATGATTTGGATAACAAAAATAAACGATGTCGTGTCTATGATGTGGTTTTTCATCCTGATGCTTTATATTTGGCCGAACGTAATTCAGCGTTTCACAAGTGCCTTGTCGATACAGCACTGGATGCTGTTGAAAGGGAATATAAGGTGAGTTTGAAAAATTAACCGAATTTACGCATTTCTAAGAAAAGTTTGTAAAGAATGATAAGTAGTGCTAGGTTAGCTAAAGTGAAAAACTGATCTGGCTCTAAAAACGTACATAGAATATTTTTTTAAACCTCTGCTGAGCACAGAAAAAAAAATATATTTCTCGACAATTTCCAATTAAAGATTTGTTTAAAATAAAATTTTATATTTATTTAAATTATTTTTTAATTAAATATTTTCAAACAACTTCAATTAAATATTCAATTGTATCAATTAAACATTTTACTAAAAATGTGAGATTTTTTGAAATTTTTAATTGATATGATTAAAATTTTAGTTGGTCCTCAATCAATTAACTTCTTAATTGTATTTACAATTATTTTAATTAAATCTCAATAAAAGTTTTTTATATGAGGGATTTATTCGATAGACGTGATTCACCTTTCTGCGCTAACAAAAAATATTAAATAAATTTTTCGACCAATTTTCAAAGGTGATCTATTTTACACATAATATAACAACGTTACCCGTTCACTCAATCACTTACTCACTGACTGACGAAAACCGCTATAGCTAGGAACCAAACCGCTATAGCTAGGAACTTAAAATAAGACATGAAAATTCATCATCCAGCGTAGACTTCATGCAAGGCGGGATTTTTGAAAATTCGTACGGGGAGGTGCAAAAAGCGGAAAAATATCCCTCTTGGCGGCCAGCTAACACACTTTTGACTAGAAAGCTAAAATGTTCAACATGTGTTAATTTTAACCTAACTCCCTGGTATAGCACTTGAAGTCAGAAACTTTATATTTGCTATATGGGTTCCTAATCAGAAGTAGACATCTGTATAGAGGCGATTATTTGAAGTTCCTACCTCGAGAGACAAAAAGAGGAAAAGCCTCTCATTTGGCGGTCTGGACAAACCACTAAAGAAACTTGAAATTTGGTATGTGTAATCCTAATCACAAGAACAAAAAAGGACAAAGTCCTTGGTGGCCTGGCAAACCACTAAAGCGAGGAAACTGATGTGGGGTACATTACCACAAGTAGACATTAGGGTTATAACTTTTTGCAAATATCCGAGCTCCAGTTCCAAAATCGTATTTGGTATGGAAAAAAAAACCTATAACTGAGATTTCACTTTTTCGCGATCGTTAAAAAAAGTTCACGCACCAAATTCATCGAAGTTTTGTATATACAATTTTTTTTTTTAATTAAAAAAGTGATATCTCGAATTGGTCAAACTTTCGTTTCAAAAGGGTGGGTAACGATTTTGTAAGTAAAATTATATAAAAAAAAACACAAAAAAATAAGTTATTTAGAGTATTAATTAAAAAAAATCGTATATACAAAACTTCAATGCATTTGGTGCGTGAACTTTTCACGATCGCGAAAAAGTGAAATCGGAGTTCTTAGTTATTTCCATGCCCTAGACAATTTTGGAACTGGAGGATGTCGCCAAAAAAAAGTTATAATCCTAAGGAGAGAGATCGAAAAAAAATCGACACACATTTTTACTTACGACTGCTTTTATACTGCTCAAGCCTGAGAGAATGCAAATAACCGTGTGTGCATATTTACATCGTGTGTAAATGACCATCGTGGATACCCTCAATATTTTTGGACAAATAATTAAAATAATATATTTGAGATTTTTATCAATGAAAAAAAAAGATTAATTTGCTAATTGCAGTGCATTTAAATTAGATATATAGTATTAAATAAAAAATACATCAGTTCGTTAAAAATATAAGTTTTTAAGTCTACTAAATAACACATTTAGTAATTCGCTTGATATCCGATTTCGAATTTTTGTGTCAAAGCTCCCAGCAACGGAGAAAACCCTTTCGCTTTCTACCGAACTTGGCTTTATTGTTAACAGAGTTTTTATATAAATCATCTAAATTTTGAATCCGCATATTGCTTGCTTCATATAAAGCAATTTCACTATTTAATAAATTCGCTAGATTTGATTTTTGCTTTTTTGGATTGGCCTTTGTATTGTCTATAGAATTGTTTAGTTTTCTTAGGTTTCAGATATGTCATTCCCACTGCTGGACATTTCAGAAATGGATTGATCAAACAGGCGTTTATAAATTTGTTCAGCATACAATTGTAAATTATGTTTTAAAATTGGCATTACATTTATCGGGAGTTTTTAAATAAGTTATTAATGCTAACATTTGGTTAAGTTTGCTTTAATTGACCCAGCCATTTTTTAGAAAATTATGTTTTTATTAACAAAAGCTGATCAAAAAATGTATTTATAACAGTATCAGCTACTAAAAAATTATAATCTCGTCGACTTAGTGATTCAATTGCGTCTTTAATGGGATTTGAAACATCTCCAGGACTGGGACATGTTAACCCTCAAACCGGCCTAAGCTTTTTTTCAATAAAATTTGTACCACGTGTTCGGCACAAAAAATAAACAATATGTTCTTTTAGCAATTTTTTTTTCGTTGCGTACTTTAAGCGATATATCTAGGCCAAATTAAGTTTTGAGCGAATCTCAAAAACTAATTCATAAAAATAAATATATTTAGCCATAAATTATTCTTTTCAAAGAATTACTCTTACCATTATGTGTAACTACAATCCAAAAAGTAAACCTTTTGTATTTTTAATTAAGAAGATATGGAGATTTTATTTTTTTTGGAAAATACGAAATTGGGCGAAAAAGCACCTAAACATAAATATATATTGTTCAAACTTGAAGGCATTGGTGCAAATGACAAATACAATTTTTGTGCAAAATTTCATAAAAATCCGTCCAAACGTTTTTAAGTTAAGGCGATGTCCTGTAGAGGTATCTTGTTGGAATCCTGTATGCCCTTACACCAAAATAATAGGTTTTTAAATGCTTAAGCTTCAATCTCACTTTGCGTTTAATATCAACGGTTTCTAGTCAAAATAAATATGTTTTTATGATTTTTGATAATTATGTTCATTTCAAAATATTTCGAAACTGTGAACTGCACACAAAAAACGACTTCACATTATATTTTGTAAACATGGTTTTCTGTCGAAAAAGCTTAATTTCTTATTATAAATATAAAACACGCAATTGGAACATTTATGGCCAATTTAAAATACCCCGGCCTATAGGCGGGCTTGCCGATTAGAGGGTTTCGGATTTTCGTAAAGAAAAGTGTTAACTTACAAAAATAATCACTTAACCTAGATACCGTAAAATATTTTAATTAAAAATTTTCATTTCCCTTCTTTCAGGTCAACTTAGATCGCATCAATATAAAATTTATCAAATTACAATTCAAAGGAATTCCCCGCCCAACTGTGATACGTAAATTGGCTAAAGATGCTGCAGCCGAAACCAATGAACCACATCCTCTGGATAGTATATACCCAGCTAAGCCTCAATCTGATGCTGGTATACCCAAAGTACTGCCTATGAAAACTGTTAGTACAATACAGCAGACTAAATCTGATTATTGCACCCCAAAGTACACAATAAAACATCGTCATGATGTTGATCTCGCTGAATATACAAATGAATTAGATGCTAAATTACATCTCACTATGCCGCGTGAATTAGTTGTTGGCATTGAATTGCCTCTATTAAATTCCAGCAATGAATGCCAATTGGATGTGACTGAGACGACGGTCTTTTTGATAAGTGAATGTGTTGGTGCCAAATATCGTCTCAACATTGATTTACCCTTTAAGGTGAATGATAAAAATGGTACGGCTAAATTTGATACCGACACAAGACGCTTGATTATAACACTGCCAGTGATACAGAGGAGTATTGCGAAACAACGTGAAATGCATGAATCTCTATTGCATTTGAGTCGTGAAGATAGTGGTGTGGAAAGTGATATGCGTGATGAATTGTTATCGAATAATAGTGAGTCTCCAGTCGAAGATGTGGAAGTAGAGGAGTCATTACAAATAGCTAATGAAGAGTTTTTGAAAAAAGAGGGTAAGTTCAATTAAAAAAAATATATATTTTACATGTAATATAAAAAATCTTGTCATCCTTATTGAAATTCCAAAAATAATGAAATGGTATTTGATTCAAAATGAAAAAAAAAGTAATCACATGACATAATTGGGCATTTTTCATTGGTTTTGCAATTTAATTGACATTACTTGTCAATGCCAAAAAATTTCATTACCATTCCAAAGTCAATGAAATTTTTTTTTTTAAATGGCATTGATTAGACCAATGGTATTAAAAATGGCATCAATGCTTAAAAATCAATTGTAAATTGACTTAAAAGTAATTGTTTAGAAAGTGTTTTTTTTTTTTTTGGAAAAAGTCAAAAATATTAAATTTAATTCCTAAATTTAAATGTATTCGCTATTTCGCTATTCACGTATGCACTATATAGTCTTGTTTGGTAACTGATTAGTCATGATGGATCAGCTTTTGATAAAATACAGAATATTTATAAAATAAGTACGCAAATATAGGATTTTTATATAAATTTGCAAATAAAATTTGTTGTATACAATTTTAACAAATAATTATAACTAGGGCAACCAAAAATAAGCTAGAGCTTGTTTTTTTATTTAAAAGAATAGAACTATTAGGATTGAACACAAGTTCTGATCTTGAAATTATGAACATTTTAAGCTATATTTAATAGAGCTGTTTTTAGCTTATTTTTTGATATTTGCTTATTTTAGGTTTTTTTTTTTTGGAAATAATAGCTTATATTTGATTTTTTTTTAATTAAGCTTATTTTCTTACAAAATAAATAGGTACACTCACAAAAACTTTTCCATAAAAAATCAACAGTTATTTAAAAGTTTAATCGGTAAAGTTGTTTCAGTGGAATATACAGTTAAATTAGAAAAGAAATATATTTTTTAACTTTCTGTCTGTTATTCAACAAACAAAATAAACAAAAAAACGGACCTTCCGCAGTAGTTAAAATATTCAGTTAAAATTTTCTATTTAAAACAAAAAGTTGCTATATTATATTGAGTATTGAAATAAACGAAAATCTATTGTTTTTATGGATTTTGTCAATTAATTTTTCAACAGTTGAAAATAAACTAAAAATACAATTGTTTTAAAGGAAAAGTAAGTAGTCCTGTTTTTAACTGATTTTCAGTTAATTTAATGTGTATATTTAGTAGTCTTTACGGAAAAAATATTGTGAGTGTATTTTTTCCATTTTGTCTGTCAGTCGAGTCGGTATTTTGATATATATATATATATATATTTTTATTTTAAATTTAAAGTTAAAAATTGAATCTTACTTGCGATAGAGGGCAACAAATTGATTTATAAAAATATTTTGTTAAACCAGTTGGAACTTTGAAGCTTAAGAAAAACAATTTCTCTATTGCAGTTTTGTTTGATTGACGAAATTCCAATGAATAAATTATATGCACATTTTATTTGTAGTAACAATTTTAATAAAAAAAATAAATTTAACGGTTAAAATTTACGGCTTATTTTTAAGTTTTTTTTTTTTTTTTAGATTTTTACGACTTATTTTAACCGTTTTTAAATTTTACGGCTTATTTTTAGATTTGTACGGCTTATTTTACCGTTTTTCGATCTTTTTTTAAGCGCTTAAAAAATGGCTTTATGACTTTAGCACATTTAATTACTATAAATGCAATTAATGTTTATCCCGATGAAAATAAATTTAAATAACAAATATGCAGGTGCTTGTGCAAATTTAAATGTAACTGACACTAATAGAAAACATATGATTTTCTATTGTTGATTTACTTGAATAAACGTCACTACATTGCTAGGTCTGTCAAAAAAACAGAGTAGTATTTGGAAGATGACAAAGCCAATTGTGACAATTTTTTGTTGTTGTTTTGGTTTTTCTTTGATATTTTAAATTTTGAATCTCGCTCCTAGACGAGGACAAGAAATTCTCATTGAGTTTGCGATTTAACATAACAAATATCTCTAGAAATTCTAATAACAAAGTCCCCTGAAGATTTCCTTAGGCAGGAATGAAATCCGGATAGGGACACGCCTACATCAGATTGCTTTTCACAATTTGTTAAATAAGTTTTGGGACTTTAGCACATTTAATTACTATAAATGGTTTTTAGAGCTGTTTTTTTTTTTTGGTTGCCCTAATTATAACAAACTTATTCTATAAAATTGGAAAACAATTAATATTTTTATTTATTAAAACCCGACTTATTTTTGTGGGTTTTGATTTCCAATTTTGAGGCTTGAGAAACCCGTGGTTTCGGCTTTTGTTAACTCTAAAAAAGAACCTAGATGTAACTGGGATGTAATAAGACTTTAAATCCGACTTTTTTTTATCACAAGATCTTGGTTGCTAAGCATTATCTAAATGTATCTAAATGTGAATAAAAGCAACTTCTGAAATTAATCTTAATTTCCTGAATTATTGTTGACCTTCAGAGTTTTTATGTTTAAAGTTTATTTGCTATTTATCATCTTCGCAATAGTCTATATATCTTTCTTTTATTTCATGTAGAAATCATATCAAAATTTCTTTTTTTTATCCAAAACTTATGTTACCATTACCTTTTTATATTTTATTTTAGCTGTAAACAATGAATTAATAACGGAACCATTTCTTAAATCTAACATTGATTATCAATTTCCTAATAAATTTGATTGTAATGTCTTGGACAATACAATGTCTCTGGTATTACAAGTACGCAATGTACAGGAAGATTCCTTAAAAATTCAACGTAACGAACGATCATTACATTTAAGATTTACATCGATTGGATCTGGTTATTATCCATCACATTATTCATTTTATATCCAATTGAATAATAATGAAACAGAGGCTAAAATTGAAACTGCCGATGCTGAGGCTTGGGAAAATAATGTAGTATTAAATTTACACTTAAATGAAACTACAGAACAAATGTTAAGCTATCTAGCTGGTTTAGATAGCGACAATCTTCACAAATATATGATACAGGAAAAGTTCAAAGTTGCTCACAATTCCAGACAACGAGAGAAAAAAGAACAACCAATTTTAGATATTTCTATAGAACGTTCAGAATGTGAAAACTCGGTAGAAATTGAAATAAAATCTAGAGGTACAGAAATGTCTACATGTAATGCTAACACCACTGAAGATGAGGAAATGTCTCAACAATATGGTGGAGATGGCTTAGCCCAACAGAATCAAAAGAAAATTAATAAAAAACAAAAACGTAAAAATAAAAAGAGACGTTCTCTTTCTGAATCTGCCTGCGATGATATTAAAGCTTATCAGCAACAACAGGAGCAGCAGCAACAAACATATATTCCACAACCTGTGCCAGAGATCGATGAAACTGAAGATGCCGAAGATGCAGATGATGATGAAGATTTTTCACCAGATCGCACTGAGAAATTAGCATCGGTAAAATCTTCGCATCCAGCTTCTTTATCAGTTAATGTACCATCGTTGACTAACAATTCCTCTGGTGGTCTCTCTATCAATAATCAGCAACGTAAGCAACGTAGTTTCTCCGAATCTCGGGATAGTGTTATTAGCCTTAGCGCTGGTAGTTCTTCATACAAGGGCATTCTAAAGCACTACAGTCGTTATGAGCCAAGACGATCTATATCGGATTCATGTTCTTCTATCGATGAATTTTCCTCATCATGTGCTTATTCTACATCGGTTGATGGCATGACAAGTGTTTTTAATTCTTTACGTTTTTCTCAATCGTTTAGTGACATTCCGGAAGAGAATGTTGTTGGTTTATCGGAAAGTTGTAAGAAAACTGTGCGTTTTAGTGAAGTCATCAAGAAGCAGGTCTTTAGGTAAGTAAATAGTATATGTAAATGGCTTAAGTTGGCAGTTTTTAACTGTAACTTTATTAGAACTTGAGACAAGGTTTATCAAATGAATAATGAATGGCGAATTTGTTTGGCATACTTATCACAAATTGGTAAACATTTTGCAGTTAAAAACTGTTTAATTTTGACCATCGCTGTTTATTTTATAAAACGTTTTACAATTTACAATTTAAAATGTTGTTTTTAGTGTGATATTTTGAGAAATAGTGATTTATTTTTGTTCTACCTGCAACTGTAGTTTTATTTTAATCTAAAACTAGGTTTTTGACAACAACTAGATCACCAGCAAACTGTTTAACAATTGCATAGTTTCTAAAAGAAGTTTACATTGGGGACAACGCAATGGATTTTATATCCCTTGCAAATATAACTATATAAGACCAACCATATTCCCTCAAGAAATCGGCGAGGACTTTTCTCAAACTGTCCAGGTTCTAAAAGAATATTCTTTTGCAATTTGTTTAAGTCAAGTCTTTGACAACTAACAAGGAACGTATTATAAGGCGGACCACCGAACTCCCAATAAAACTTGGGTATGTGATAGAGGGAACTAAAGTAAGAATTATTCGTTCGGAAGCATACCTGCCCAATAAAATTTTAAGGGGGGTAAAAATAGGTTAAGCTTCAAATTCAAAATTTTTTGTTTGAAAACTTTTCAATATATAGATCTTCGAAATACCTTTCATTTCATACCACGGAAAATTTGGGTCACTTTTGACAGCACATTTTAATCCCTAACAAATATATAGGAGTTGCTTATTTTCAAGTTTTATCGCGCTCTAGGGGTCCTCTTCGGGATACCTCCCTTATAAGGGCAATTCTTTACACTGTAATTAACCAACTTGTTCCCCACAACAACTTTTTGTCATGTAACCCATTTATATCAATCAGTCTGTGCTTTTGGGCCATCTCAGGTATTACGGTAGTAAAATTATGGCACAGGGATAGACCAATTTAGCGCGTTTTAATATTTTTTTATATCATTCAAATTTTGGCGAATACAATATTCCTATGCAGATTTTATTTCGAATTTTGTGAGTTTCCGACTTGTCGAACAAAGAAGCCACAAAAATGTAGATATTACACACCTATCTATTACACACCTAAATAATTGAGACACGTTGATCTTAGATTTCTTTTCATCATATCTAAATTTCATTAAAATCAGTGAGTTGAGCTTGAAATCCTTTATTTGTTAGATTTTATCGTATCGGATTTTGAGATAAAGCGTCAAGATTTCACATGAAAATACTAGTATATGATGAATCCCTATCCCGTTCCATATATTTATAATATTAAAATTAATATTTATATATGCTGAGCATGGAAATGCCTATAGAGGATTCTTTTAGTTGTAAAAATTTGTTAAAAATGTAGATATTACACACCTATCTATTACACACCTAAATAATTGAGACACGTTGATCTTAGATTTCTTTTCATCATATCTAAATTTCATTAAAATCAGTGAGTTGAGCTTGAAATCCTTTATTTGTTAGATTTTATCGTATCGGATTTTGAGATAAAGCGTCAAGATTTCACATGAAAATACTAGTATATGATGAATCCCTATCCCGTTCCATATATTTATAATATTAAATTAATATTTATTAGGGCGGGTCGATTTAATAATCGCCCAAAGCTCAGTGAAAATCGTATTCTAGGGATCAAAATAAGAAACTTTGCGGAATTAACCATACCTCTAAAACGAATTCTACTACCCCGAAACTGTTGACTTTTGTCCCGTAGGGTCAAGTTTTGAAAAATCCCACTTTGACCCATGTAGAGTGCCCCAATCGAGTCCAAATGTATGACCGACCCCCACTAACTTTGAAGGGCCGATCCACCCATGCTCGTGGCACACCCCCCTGGAACTCCCCTGGGGGGTTCCCCATACAAACATTTCAAAAAATCTCCATTTTTGGCACTTTATTTTATTATTTTTTATTTATTTTATTTATTTTTAATATTTTATTTATTTTTTCTCTTTAGAAATTTATTTAGTCAGAACATATGTAAATGAAAAAAATAATTTAACTTAGTAATAGAAAAGAAATAAAAAAAATTACTGTTTGAAGTCTTTTTTGCTTTCAAGTCTGGGCAATTTCGCACGGCTCTCTTATGTCGTCGCCATAACAGCCTCTACATTTTCCGGTATAACTCGTTTGGAAACGCTAGCTAGCAATTGAACGTGTCGTTCTGTTGCAGGTCGTAAAATAGGTTGTGTGGGTTTTTTAAGCCACCACAAGACACAGCTGCATGTCGTAAACTTACTTAAGCAAAATCGGTTACAGGTAGAATTGAGCATAAAATTATCATAAAGGATTTTCCAGAAGTAATAAAAGGCGCACTTGCTTAACAGAAAGCATAAAATTATCATAAAGGATTTTCCAGAAGTAATAAAAGGCGCACTTGCTTAACAGTATTTGTGGTCAGATTAACGTTTAATTTACATGTAAGTATTTTATGGGCAGTTTTTGACAACAAAATCGGTTACAGGTAGAATTGAGCATAAAATTATCATAAAGGATTTTCCAGAAGTAATAAAAGGCGCACTTGCTTAACAGATTTTGTGGTCAGATTAACTTTTAATTTACATGTAAGTATTTAATGGGCAGTTTTAACAACAAAATCGGTTACAGGTAGAATTAAAATTACCATTTCATTTTTATTACCTCGTAGACCATATATAACGCAACAGTTTTTGTGAATGCATTAAGTCGTTGTGAAGAACTCAAAGTGTGAAGTTCTAATTTCAGATAAAAAAATATTTAAAAAAAAAAATCATTCCAAATCAAAAAGTTTACAATGAATCCACCATCCTTTACACCGCAAGATGAAGCAATAACAACATCAACAACTATCGAAAACCCAATGAGTCATATACCCAGGCATGATGTTACTGTTTTTGGTGTGTCTACTGATTTGACTGATCTTAATTTACCAACCCATCTGGATATTTTGAGATATTATTTTTACTTGAGCGAACAAAAAAAATTGCTCTATAAATCATTCACTATTCAAGTACAAGATAAGTTGATTGGAATTTGGAAAAAACTTGGTATGGAAATAATGCTGAAAAAAAGTGTATATAATAAATTGAATAGATTGCTTGTCAAATATCAAGAGCAAATCAAGAATAGAAACAAACACCAAGAATTTACAGAGTATGTAAAATCTCTGGAAACAATTTTTTTCATTGGAACATGTAAATGCGATTTGAAGGCAGCTCCATGTGCATGCGGTTTGGTTCCCGAACGCCTCAAAGAGTTTATGCACGATCAACATAATCAGAGAAGACTAACAATGGATGGATTTGCGATGGAAATTGAAGAGCAAGGAGCAACGTCTATGTCATCAATGCCAACATACCAAGATCCCGATGATTCAACATACGCACCGCCACCGGTTCAAGAAGATTTGGATATAAGCACAAGTTCACAATACACACAGAGATACGATTGTTTTAACTTTGCCTTGGTATGTGACAGATTTGGTGTGCCTGATAGAGTAGCATCAGCAATGGGAACCGCTCTTTTCCAAGATTTTAAAATGAAAGATACCCATGGCAAACCTCTCATCATGGATAAATCGAAAGTTCGCCGAGAAAAAGAGAAATGCAGACAAGAAGTGCTTCGCAAACGGTTAGATGATACCAATTTGTTAGCATTTTCATTCGATGGCAGAAAAGATGATACTTTAACGAGAGATGCAATTGATGAGAAGTATCATACTAGGATGGTAAAAGAACCTCATCTTGTTATTTTGAGAGAACCGAATTCTGAATTGATTGGTTACGTAAGACTGGAACATGAAACCGCTGAATACAAAACAACCAAATTAAATGATTTTTTTAACGATAAAAATATATCACTGAATGAATTAATTGGCATATGCGTTGACGGTGAGCCAACAAACACTGGCCCACACGGTGGAATTATACGACGATTCGAATTGCTGTTAAAAAGACCATTGCATTGGTTCGTTTGCCTTCTACACTTCAACGAACTTCCGTTTCGGCATTTGTTTGAAGCTTTGGATAAA
Organism: Delia radicum; assembly: GCA_021234595.1. Lineage (NCBI taxonomy): Eukaryota > Metazoa > Arthropoda > Insecta > Diptera > Anthomyiidae > Delia > Delia radicum. The sequence continues at coordinate 88,124,091 of CM037855.1, forward strand.
TCAACCAGCACTGGACCAAGATCGGCAACCGGAAAATTGAGCCGTCAAATCGAAACTTGTGAAACTCTTCCGGTAAGTTATTGCTATCACTCATTTATTATAATTGTCAACCGTTTTTAATTGCTTTATTTTTATATATTTTCAGGTGGTGGACGGCTTTCAGAAAATTGAGTTGAAAAATATGCCCCCTGCTCCAGAAAAAATTGAATTTTCCACCGATTCCAAGTACTTATACGACATGGCCCATGCAATTTCTAGCGGCGTGGTTTCAGTGGATCTGGCTAACATCAAACCAGGGAAAATTGTACATTCTCGGTGGCTCACCAAGGCCGCTAGACTATTACGATTATATGTGACAACGGAAAATCCAGATGCAAATTTAAGAATACTGGTTGAATTTATAATTACATGTTATGTGCCAATGTACTTCAATATTAAGTATTACAGCTCTGTCGTGTACGGTAGTAGATTATTTTTCAAATTCATTAGTTGGTCAAGATTTCTAGAACCTCGTTTACGCAAAATTGTCAATAAAGTAATTACAGATAATTCATATTATGCGCATTCGGAAAATATCTTGTTATCAATGTTGTTTGATGATAGCAAAGAAAAGCGCGACTGTGCTATCAAGATAATTCTACGCTATCGAACCGATGTTGACGACCCAACGGGACTTAGAGCTTATAAAAAACCAGATATAAACTTTTATTGCACAAGTTACACGGAAATGATCAATATGAATGACATAAATGACGTATTTGAACCACCATTCACTCGAAGCATTCCATACGATACTTTGAAAGAATATTTAAATCAAGATGATCCACCGTTTAATGATCCAAAAATTCCATCACACATACAAGGAACAGAACGACACGTTCAATTGCTAGCTAGCGTTTCCAAACGAGTTATACCGGAAAATGTAGAGGCTGTTATGGCGACGACGTTAGAGAGCCGTGCGAAATTGCCCAGACTTGAAAGCAAAAAAGACTTCAAACAGTAATTTTTATCTTTTCTTTTCTATTACTAAGTTAAATTAATTTTTTCATTTACATATGTTCTGACTAAATAAATTTCTAAAGAGAAAAAATAAATAAAATATTAAAAATAAATAAAATAAATAAAAAATAATAAAATAAAGTGCCAAAAATGGAGATTTTTTGAAATGTTTGTATGGGGAACCCCCCAGGGGAGTTCCAGGGGGGTGTGCCACGAGCATGGGTGGATCGGCCCTTCAAAGTTAGTGGGGGTCGGTCATACATTTGGACTCGATTGGGGCACTCTACATGGGTCAAAGTGGGATTTTTCAAAACTTGACCCTACGGGACAAAAGTCAACAGTTTCGGGGTAGTAGAATTCGTTTTAGAGGTATGGTTAATTCCGCAAAGTTTCTTATTTTGATCCCTAGAATACGATTTTCACTGAGCTTTGGGCGATTTTTTTGCCTCCCCACAAATCGACCCGGCCTAATATTTATATATGCTGAGCATGGAAATGCCTATAGAGGATTCTTTCAATGAGGTCCCTTATGAAGAATTCTTCAATTTTGTCCAAAAAAAAAGCCATCGCAACGAGTGATAGCTCGTTGGAAAGGTATTGAATCAGGCTTTAATTGAAAAATAAAATTTTCCTAATTTTTCTTGTTAAATAATTAAAAATAATTCAATTATACAAAATATAAAAACAGTGAGAACAAGGTGGTCTCTTAAATGCTCTTCTCCTGTCCAAACAAGGAGTCGGGGCCCATTTTTTTATTGCTGATTCTTAAAGCAAAAATTATGAGGAATCCAAAAAAAATAAAATTAGCCGGAAAATTTAGGACCTTCTGTGGAAAATCGGAAAATTTAATTTTCATGGGAAAATTTAATTTTCATGGGAAAAAAGGTAAATTTCTGAGAAAAATTAGGAAAATTTTATTTTTCAATTAAAGCCTGATTCAATACCTTTCCAACGAGCTATCACTCGTTGCGATCGCTTTAGTAGTTTTTTAAACAACTTTCAATGAGGTCCCTTATGAAGAATTCTTCAATTTTGTCACATGACAGTGGTGCACACCACCACTAAACCAGTCACTATAAAAAAAAAAAAAAATATGTAGGTACATTATTTTTTGCTGGGCAATCGATTGAGACTATTTATTTTAAAATCGGAGAGGGGGTCGTCCAAAAGGTGATCGCTTTCATATGGAATTGCTCTATAATTTTTTTAAAAATATATCAAATAATATATTAAGAAACAAAATAAAAAAATAATAAAATAATAATAATAAAAAACTTAAATAACAATTTCAAACTAATTGCATTTTATTATTAAATATTTTATCTTTTTAAATATTTGTTTTATTGAATTTCATACTAAACCCGGCAAATAAAGTGGAAGTAGTGTTTTCGGGTCTTCTTTAACTTGTTTTAGGATCCTCTTTATTAAACAATATACAAAATATCCATTTATATCAAAACACAAAAATAGTAATAATGAAATAAAAAAATAAAACATAGAAATTTAAAAAACATTAATAAACAAAAAAAAATATGAAAACTAAAAAAAAAAAAAAAAAAAATTGTCCTGGCCAGGAGTTGAACTCGCAACCTTCTGATTGCAAATCCGACCTCTAACCACATCAACATCCATATGTAATATTTGTAACATTACAAATTTTTGAACAATGTACTAAAAAATATTACGAAATCATGTTTGTATTTTTTACGAAATTCGTAAATTTATATAATTTGTTTTATATAAAAAATTTGTAATATAAACAAAATGTTTGTACATTCTACGAAAAAAAAATTTACGAAAAATATATTCCTATTTTTAAGCATGGATTATTATGAGTGTGGATTACATTTTAAATTGAAAATATTGTTTGAATATTTCTTAGGGGATTGTTATTATTTTACAAAAAAAAAACTTGTGTGGAGTGTTATTTCTGTGGTTTCTGTTACACTGCGAGAATTATCTTCACTTTAGTAATGAATTTCTTCACAGCATTAATGAGCACTGTCACTGGAACTCGTCGATTGAAATTTTTGATAGAATCTATGAAACAGGATTCAATAAAGTCAATATTTATGAAATGTTTATATAATTAATGAAATCGAAATTCATACAAATTTTAAAGAATTTTTATATAAAAATTATTAGTTTCAAATTATGTAATTTTTTTCAATTTGTTGTCATTGTTGGTTATAAAAACTGGAAATTTTGTTGTATCAAATTAATTTTTAAATAAACATTTAATAGATATTATTAAACTATTAATTGAAAGAGAGTTTGAACTTAAACAAAAGTTTTATTGAATGAATCATTCCGACAATAAAGCGTTTATAAAATTTATGACAGTTTCATAAAATTTTTTAATATTAAAAATTTCCATGAATTAATAAAACTTTTCATAAATATCTTAAAAATGCATTGGAACTAAGCCAATGCGCTTTATATGATTTTTTTAAACAATTTCATTTCAAAATTAATAAAAGGCTACTACATTTAAATTATTTATAAAATATGTTGAACTCTTGAGAATTAATTAAATCTCAAAACTAAAGTTTAAAATGTATGAAAATTAATGAAATTTTATGAAAAAATAAAAAAATTAAGTCTTTGAAATAGTTTCATAGCTTTAAAGAAATTTTTCAGTAAATTTATGAATAGATAATTTCTGAATTTTTTTTTTATGAAATTTTGAAATTTAAAAAAAAAAGCTTATGAAAAATTTCTTAATATTAATAAAATTTCCTGGATATAATGAAATTCTTCATTGAATCTACGAAAAAAATTCTACGAAATTGTTTCATTAATATCATGAAGTATAATTCTTACAGTGCAGAAAACCAGTTTCATGTAAATTCTACTTTAATTTTTTTAAAAAAAGCGGAAAAATCCACTTTCGTAATATCTGCGCATATTTTTATTCATGTTTTATTTAAAATAATTGAAAGTCTTGACGTTTTGGCATGCGAACCCTCGGCTAAGATGAACTATTTCTGACAATCCCACAAACAAACAAAAAAAGTTAAATGTATCGAACACAATTTTTTAAAGCTTCAACCACAATTTAAGAAAGATCATGTTACACCTTTCAAAAAAATCGCTAGATTTGCGAATAAGTTCTATTTTTTTTTTGTTTTAATAATTTTTTTATTTGTCATTTATTAAATTTCTTTTGCTTGTTTAAAATGTTTTTAATTTGGTTACGATGAGCTTCGATTACAAATTAACCACCAAATTAATAGAAATGGAACTTAACAAAAGTTGACTTAAGCTAAATATGGGTACTTCAATGTATTTTCATGCAATCGCTCAGTCCCTTAATTCAACTTCGCTAAATATAGTTGGGCCTTACGGAATCAAATAAAAGAATATTTAAATTTTTCAAATAGTTTTACATTTTAAAGCCCTTGTGGGAAACTATAAAAAATGATAAAGAAATTTTACCTCGGTTAATATGAACCATATTTTGTCAGTTGAATTTTTCGTGAAAAAAAACATTTATTCGATACGATTCAAAACTTTTGAATTACCATTCATGCATTACTTTATTTTTCTTAATTAAATTCAAATCAAATGTGTTATCTTAATTTTATTTAAAAATAAATAGTTTAAAATCTACAATTTTATTTGAACTTTTCTTACTTCCAAAATGCAAATCTAACATTCAGTGAAAAATTCAATAATGTTTTATGCAAAATTGTTTAAAATGATAACTAATGCATAATTTTTTTGCATTTTCATTATAACTTATGCATAATGTTTTTAATTTACATATTATATTTAGTTAATAAAAGTACAAATTGGACCATTTATACGAAATTGAAGCTAATTGTATTCAATTTTATGTAGTATAATATTATATTGTACCCCAAGTAAAAACGTACATATACAACCATATCTTATTTAATATAACATAATACAAAAACATATAGTTTTATATAGCTTAATATGGATATATGTGATGGTGCATATGAATCATATTTAACTTTATTTTGGATTTGGATTTTCGAAAAATTTTGATATGGTCTCATACACATTGATATCTTAATGTATATCGACTGATATAACCGTAAATGTGGCTTATTACAATGTCACGTATTATAATATATGGTATCATATTAAAATTTTCTTTTACATCGACTCTAAAGTGTTTAATGACAATTTTATATGGAAAATTAAATTTCTCTTTGGAAATGTTGAGCATTACAAATTAAATTGTTGTTTGCAATTTAAAATTTAGAAAATTTGATATATTTTAATTTGTAATTTTTCTATTTAAAATTTCAGAAGAAAGCTTAATATATTAATATGAAATTTATAAAACGACAAACATTTTTCATTAGAACTTGCAAAAACTATAGATTAAATTGTAACTACCCAAGAAGAAAAATACATTTGGCACTATGTTGGCAAAGCGTCGGCGACGATCGGTTATAGTTGACAAAACGTAGGATTAACAATCTTGACAGTATTGTCCTGTTAGCTTATTGATAATAGTGGCCAACCGTTATTTTGAGCGAACTTGCGAACGTTGGCATAACTTTGGAAACTCAAAAAATTTGGTGCTTTTAAAATGCCCCAAATTTAATTAGTTTTGAGAAATATGTATAATAACGCACATTTAAAAAGCATCAATACAGTTCCGTCTTATTTCGAGGTTTTTGGAACGACAGTTAAACTGGGTTTAGTTAAACCGGCAACAAATTTTGTCTGCTATTTCCAAGTCTATTAACAAAAATTTGTCGGAACCACTTTATATTGTTTAGTATTTTGGGCTTTTTAATAATAATACAAAATAAACCACACTTCAGAAACAGTATACTAAGTCTAAGTTTAAGGAAAATCTACATCCTAAAAACTCGGCCTTAGTCATTTTCATCATATTTAAACGTGTGAAGTATAATAAAATTAAAAAAAAAAAACGTTTCTTTGTTGTTATGTTGGTAAATATATTGGCAAAGAATTTTGCGGGTGGCATTGGTAAAACACGTGCTTTGCAAACAGAATTGTGCTTTTCTAGTACAATATTAGTTGAAATTTTGAACACAGTGGGTTTTACAAAAATAGCTGTGGTTTGCCAGTACTATTTTTATGTACGGTTGTCAAGTTCTACCTGGGTAATTATTTGAAATTCAGAAAATTTTAACTAAATGTTTAATAACGCAAAAATATTAATTTCAATTAGAATATTTGCATTTCAAATAGAACACTTTATAATTTATTTGAAATTTTCTTGATTTCAGCTGAGATTTTAAATAAATATAACAAAATCGTTTGTAGCTTGACAACTATAATAGATTTTATGTTTAACATAGGTTTACCATATTTACAAGTGGTGGGCGTTGTGGTGAAATGGTTAGAGCGTTGGACTGTTACATGGATGGTCCCGGGTTCGATTCACGGTGACGACAACATCAATTTAGAAAAATAATATGTATGAGTTTTCTATCACTTATATGTATCGCTGCGCCCACCTTCGGTGTTCCCATAGCACTTAACCCCACCGAAGTAAAATAATGAATCAGGGCTATGAAACAAAAAGACTCAATAAATTCGCCAACTCTACATCAGGTTGCGAGCAACAACTGTTCTAAGACTTATCATCTCGCGCAATTACAGTGTTGCATTTTTGAAGCCCTTCATCTTCCACCACCTTTCATCTCTCCACTATCCCCTTTCCAAAGAAAGCAACACATTAATTAATAGGAAGAATTTCCTGAGTGTTGCTTCTCTTTAACAAAAAAAAATATTTACAAGTTATATTCAAGTTATATGAGAAGACCTTATATTGATGTTTTGAAAATGGGAAGAAACCATTCGATATTTATATAACATATACACCGTATTATATCTTATTATATAATTACGTATAACGTATCAATTAAATTAGATGAGGACATAATTCGGACAAAACTATATCAATTCACTTCTTATTGTATCTAAATAAATCGAATATGAAACAATTAGATCTAATGTGATACATTTAATCGGGCCATTTTTCTGGTGAAATTTTATATGATTAAGTGTGCGGCATTATAGAATTACATAAAACTATATAAAACTTCATATCAATTTTTTTTAATCGGGACAATAATATCTGGTCATAATTCGGCGGATTCAATTGTATATAATTTGAAGAAATTAAATCCAATTTGAGCCACGTAGAAATAATTGTATTCACCATTTTTCGGATTAAATTATAGCTAACTAAAGGGTCCGCCAAATAACTTTTTTTTTTTGAAAATGCTATAAAAAAAAACTACTGAATATTTTCTCAAATTTTTTATTTGAAAGTACAATCCTTCCGGTTAATAATGGAAAATAATTTCATTCAAATGGCTGCCTCGGCTGGCCATGCAGTATGAGCTTCATCTGAAAAAATGATTTTTTTTGGCAAAATCGGCATCGGAAAAAAAACGTTATATGGCGGACCCTTTAGTTTTTGGACTCTATCTAATTAAATATGCCACCATAATATTTTTTTACACGGGAGATAAATATTATCTTGTTCATTATTAACTAAACTTGGCAATTTAACAATTTAATTTAATTAATTTTAATAAATTTTATTTAACACCCCTTTTTACAGACTAGACTCCAGTATCTTGCGTCAACGAAAAAAGAATCAAAAACGTCGCGATCGTAAGCAAAAGGCACTCCAACGTCGTTTGAGCGAGGGAGATTCGGCTGATTATGAAGATAATAAGGTAATTGAAAATTAAACATACAAATACTTAAACTAAAAATAAACAATAAATGAAATTGTTGTTTAACATTAAATTGGCACTAATTTGAGAAAGAAGAACGCTAAATTATATTTAACTAAATTAACCCGTTGTTTTTTTGAATTCGTTTCTTTTATTTTTTGTTTATTTATTTATAATCTTTTATGAAATAAATATTTATTTAATATGACACGTGACGTTGTTCAACGGGAATATTTTGTATCGGTGTATATTACTTTTACGCGCGATTTGTTTACGCTACTTTAACCCATAAATGCGTATAATGCTAAGTAAACAAAAACTATGTCCCACGATTTTTAAAATAATTTTTTTAAGCTTTTTATAACCAAAAATTTTAGAATCTTGAATTGCCCGTTATACAAAAATGAATTGAATTAGGGACAAAAAAATATATCATTCAAAAGCTTACATTTCCTCTAAATACTTATGTATTTTATTTAAACGTTCTCAAATTATTTTGGCATTTTTTTCGAAATCATAAAAAACACAACAATTATTATAATTAATTATAATAATAATAAAAGGCGTAATTTTAAATATGAGCTTATGGTTTCCTAACACGCTAGTGAAGTTTTCATTTCAATTAAGCTCAAAATAAAGCCGTAGACATTTTTGTAATGGTTGTATCTTTAAAGATACATAAGGAAGTTTAAGGATTAAACTGTGGTACAGGGGTATTATGAGTTTATGCTGATGTTTGTAACTATAGTAACTATAGGTATACCTTCAATAAATAATGTCATTACTAGACCTTATAAAAAAATTGTAATTTAAGCGATTGTCAATATTGTGAACCAGCCGGATCTCAATTTTACCAAAAGCGTTCGCGTACTCAAATCCGCCAAATTTGTCTTGAAATTTGCCAAAAATATGGAATTTTCAGGAAAAATCGTGTGTCTGTGTATCCTTATTCGCCAACACTCTTTAATTGTTTAAAAATATTTGTAGTAAACAATTTTCAGTTTTTTTACCACATTGTTGCTTTTACTACATTCGTTGCTTGTTTTTCAACAGTTAAAAATAATTTTTAGTTATTTTAACGGAAATAACCTTTGTGAAATTGCAGTAGTTTTAGTAGATTATTCTTTAAACATTTGTTTGAGTGTTGTCCTCCGATATTACATTTAATGCGTCATATTTTTAAAATCGATTTCCTCTATAACAAATTATGTTGGAGTTACAGAGAAAATTCGTTTTTTAGTCGAACGATTCGTATGTGGAACAAACTTCCCACAGAAGTCTTCCCTTGTTCTTACAATTTAGAAAAATTTAAATCAAATATCCACAAACACTACTCCCTCTTTCCTCCTTCCCATACCCTATTTTCCTGATCAATGCAATTCACTGCATGTGTAGGGGGCATTATAAAAAAAAATATTTAACAAAAGATTGCAGAAGTCCTATGAAGCTATCGTGTTTAAATATTCAAAATCTGACAAGCGGTTGCTGAAATATAACTCTTTTAAAGTTGCATCTATATCAAATTATGTTGGAGTTGTTCGTTCGTTTTATCCTCCGAAAAAACTTAAAAATTTGTATTTCAAAAATTTTCTAAGTTTTTTATGCCAAATAATGCGTTTTCAATGGCAAAATATTCAGTAAAATATGTCTCATCTATGGTATCAATTTCAAAGTAGAAGCATATTTTTTTGCAATTAATATCATTTTTTTATTACTGACCTAATATCCGGGACTCCGGATGGAAATAATTGTATCTTCAAGGAAATTTGAAGGAAATTTAAAGGACATTCTTGGAAAATCGGAAATTCTACCATTTTGGGTTTGGTTTTAAAAATTTTATATTTTCTTACATATGAATCTGATGGTTGTGGTTATCAAAATCGAAACCATTATTTATCTGATGCTCTATCCAATTTTGCTGCATAAAATAATAAATTTACTGCACCAAAGTCCCCAGAAAAAGCACCCAGTCAGAAACTGCAAGTTTTACAAAAAATAAATCCCTGGTATACCACTGGCTAACCGAGGAATTAAAAATAAACTGCTGGCAGAACACTTGTTTAAAACCCTATACCAGGGTTTCCAAAAAGTGTTTGCCAGTATTTGTTTTACAAAAATTACAGTGGTCTACAGAAAAAATCATTGCCAAAGAATTGACTGAGACCACTACGCCAAGCCCGAGTTCATTCATATTTAAGAATATGAATTAGAGTTCTTATGAATTAGATTAAGAATTGAAGTTGTTTCCAATCGGTCTTTAAAATGGGTTTATAAAATTGTTTGGATATGCCATTTTCAAATGTTTCAAAATCTTTCCTATAATTTTTAAAACTTTCAACAAATATATCATGCATGCCCCTACATGGATAAAAAAATCTTCTTACATGTTTCCATAAACCTCCATACATGTACATTAACGAAATTTGAGGTAATTTTTTTTTTTAATTTCAATTTTTTGTTCAGATTATAGTAGTATTAGGTCTAAAAGTTATTTGGTGGAAATTTAGGAAAAATCGTATAGCTTTAACCCGTTACCCCCGATACAAAAGTTTTCGATTTGTGAAAGTTTTTCTTAAAATTCCTTTAAAAAAAATATGTTTGTCTTGTGACACATAATTTTTTATTATTTTGGCATGCTGAACACGAATATTTTGAAATTTTTTAAAACGAGATATTGCGATTTGTTTTTCACTAAAACTGGCATGTTTTTCCTCTATTCTAGAAATTTTTTAAAAACTATCTTAAAAATTTTAGTTTTTGTACTCAAATACAACACAAAATATGTTTTCATTTGGTCATAATTATGTCTGAAATTAGAGATGATGTAGTATCACAAAATAATTGATTGTTGTAGACATCAAAGCATTAATTAATGAAAATCAAAAATTAAAGTTAAAATTCTTTCAATAATCAGGTGTATAAAATTGAAAAGCATAGCAATTCTACTATGTAAATTGTCTGTTTTTACGTGATATTTGTAGGTGAATTTACAAGTTATCCTTCAACCAATATTGACATAATTGTTAGTGTCCGACCGAACAGTTCGGCCAGAAAATGCATTTGGTCTGTATTCGGTATTTTAAAGCATTATGGACAGTTAAGCAATGAATTCACTGTTCGGCCTCAGAAAGTTCGGCCAAATCGAAAATAGTTCGGCGGCCGAACTTTCAACTTTATAGCTAAACTTCGGCTTTTCTCTTAAATTTTATACACAAAATCGAATTAAATCGGCTCAACAAACATGTTTCCAATACCAAAATTTGTCATCATTGCCTCTAGATATCAAAAAACCGACAAAATATAGTTTTTTGGCCGAACTGTTCGGTCGGACACTAATAATTGTGTTCAATTGAAAAGCAATTTTGTCTGTTTTGCTAGTGCAAAAATAAAAAAAATTTAGGATAATTTTTAAAAAATTTGTAGAACGGAGAAAAAAAACTCCATTTTTTATTAAAAATCAAGTTGCAATATCTCGAAAACCGTTAGTCCGATTAAAAAAATGTTTAAATATTCGTGCTTAGTTACCATGCCAAAATTAATTAAAAAATGTGTCGCAAGACATTTTTATTAAAACAAACTTTATACTTTCAAAAATCGCAAACTTTATACGCGGGGCGCCACGGGTTAATGCTATCCGATTTTCTCAAATTCGCACCAACTTTTACGCATACAGTGCCGGTAAAAAAATAGCACCAATGACAAAGTCTTTATTCATGCAAGTGAACAAAAAAAAATTATGCGTATTATTCTCAAGTAAATATGCCATACTGTGATACTATGTATGTTCTCTCTGAGGATACTTATTTTTTCCAAAAAATGTTAACGGTTCTTTTCCAATGATCGATATTATAAAAAAACTCTGCCTCAATGCATAAAATAGCACCGAATAATAAAAATTCTTTAAAACAAAGTAATAGTGATTAAATAGTTGAAATAAAAGGATCAAAAACTGAAGGTAAGATATTTTTTATTAAAAATAATATAAATTCCTTACATATTTTATAATTTATTATCATAGAAATGGGACGTGGAAAGCATTGCACACCTGAAAAACGTGCTATTATAAAAAAATTGGTTTCTAATCATAAACCATATTCTGAAATAAGAAAATTGGTTGGATGCTCTAATAAAATGATTATAAATGCAATAAAATTTACTCAAAAATCTGAAAAATGTGGTCGGAAGCGTGTTTTTTCACCATTAATGGTTAAGCGTTTGGTCAGACAATGCAAGAAGACCCCATTTATGCCAGCTACATGGCGTACGACCCATATATTGGATCAGAACAATCATGGATAAGACGGTATACGTTAAGTAAACAAGACAGCGACCCAAAGCATACCAGCAAACTTGCAAAAAAGTGGTTTCAGGACAATAAAGTAATTGTGATGGAATGGCCTGCTCAGTTCCCAGATCTAGATCCAATCCAGAATTTATGGACAGATATAAAAAAGGAAGTGTCACAAATGCAACCAACCAGTAATGAAGCCCTTTGAATGGCTGTTCAGCAAATCTGGAACTCAATTTCGAAGGAGAGATACCAAAATCTGGTGAATTTGATGCAAAAACGTTGTGCAGAGGTAATTGCCAATAATGGGCACGCTACAAAATATTAATTTTAATATGTGAAGACACCATAAAAATACTATTTTAAAAATTTTTAATTTATTTTTATTTACTCTTAGTTTAAGTATTTAATTTAAATACGAAAAAAACTGTAGTGCTATTTTTTTGACTGAGTGTTTTATAAGTTGTTTTAAAAATGTTGAAAATTTATAATAAAATAAAAAACCAAATCAACAATTTTTTATTTAATATTGTTTTACAGTCTTCTAAGTATCTTATGACATGTTTTTAGTGAAATCAATTTAACTTTTTTAAAAATATCTAACGAAGAAATTTTTTTTTATCCTGGTGTGATTTTTTTTTGACCGCAGCTGTAGTTCTACAATAATTGATGGAAATTGAAAGTTAAAAAAATGCCGCTCTAATGCCCATATATGAACATATATTTCCATAATTGTCCATGTACGCAATCATATATGTCTATATTTGTACATATATGAACTTTTTTAAACGGGCTTTTAATTTAATTGCAGTCTTTTTTTTACACCGCACACTCTGTTAAGTTTTCACTAATCAGTTTTATTTTTGAAATTCCTCTTAAAACGTCATTTGATGTAGGTCCTCTAAAGGTCGTTCCTAACCGATTATAATTCTCTTAGTTTTCTATTCAAATATTTTATAATTATAATTTGTTTTCATCTCATTTGTTCGTGTATTTTTAAAATATAAAACCCAAATAAATAAACAGAATATAAGGAAATAATGGCACTATGCCAACAAACCACCCGACCAACCATTTGCTATGACAATATTGTCTTTGTGAGATGTTTTGTTTAAGGGTATTTATTTATTTTTTTTGTAAATTTGTTAACTATTAATATTTTTTGTTGCTATTTAATCGATTACAGCATTTAATTGGTGTAGGTTAGGCACAATTATATTAAATTTAGATTTTTATTGTCATTTTATGGCTAATAATATTTTAACTCAGATAACAAAATGGGCTAGACTGAAGAAAATAATGAATTATTTTCATAATATTTTTTATACATTTTACTTTAGTGTTACAAGTATATTTTTCATTCTTATTAACACAAAGCAATAGTACCCGATTTAAAAAAATTGATATAGATTATTAACTAAATTAATATGACGTCATAATTAATTATATAAATATATAAAGAGTGTTTTTTTCTGGAGGTCCAATTTTCGATGACTTTTTACAACATTTGTTGCCGTATATTGGCAATAACGCCGCGAATGTTGTCCTCCAAGTGGTCAATCGTTTCGGGCTTATCGGCGTAGACTAGCGACTTTACATATCCCCACAGAAAATAGTCCAGCGGCGTTAAAACACACGATCTTGGATGTCTATTCACGGGTCCGAATTGGGAAACTATGCGGTTACCAAACGTTTCCTTCAATAAATCAATTGTGGCACGAGTTGTGTGACATGTTGCGCCGTCTTGTAGAAACCACAGCTCCTGCAAATCATGGTTGTTCAATTGATGAACGAAAAAGTCAGTAAGCATGGCTCTATAGCGGTCACCATTGACTGTAACGTTCTGACCAGCATCGTTTTTAAAGAAGTACGGACCAATGATTGCACCAGCCCATAAAGCACACCAAACAGTCAGTTTTTCTGGATGTAACGGTGTCTCAACATACACTTGAGGATTATGATCACGGAAGTCTTGTTTATTGACGTATCCATTTAACCAAAAGTGAGCTTCATCGCTAGACCGTAAAATGGACGTAGTGCGCGATAAGTATTTCGAACAGAACCATGATTTTCAAAATAAATTTCCACAATTTGGATGGTTCAGGCGTCAGTCTATTCATGTTGAAATGCCAAACTAAACATAAATCACTTGACAGCTGACAAAATGGTCGTCAGTTAAAAAAGTGTTGCCTGTATAAAAAACACCCTTTATTTATAAATCGCTTATAGGGTAAAATTCATAATTTTTTTAATTTTTTGAACTAATAAGACCTAAAATATTCATGTAAATAAAAACTAAATTTTTGTTTACACATTTGTTCCAACGTTTCGTCGATTATTTGTCGACTTCTTCTGGGGATTCGTCTATTTAATAAGAAAACATCACATTATTACAAAATTCATTAATAAATTACATTAAATTACATTTTTTTATTTTTTAAAATTATAAAATAGTTCTTGTTAAAATATTTCTCTTTTGAATACTATACATTTATTTTTAAGATTTATTCTCTACATGAAAGATAAACGAATTTACCAAAATATTAAAATAAATTAAATTAAAATATTACTAATTCTTAACCCTTTCAACCCCATGCTTTCTTCTATATAAAATGTTCGTATGTTCTATAGCAAACGTGGGCTTGAATGGGTTAAAATTAAATTTTTTTAAAGCTGAATATTTTACTAGATTCTTCTATATTTTACGTACAGAAAAAATCTTAAAAATGCAATGTATGGTTTTTAAAACAGAGACGTTTAAAGGGGGCGGCTGACTCCACACTACATTTTAAAATTAAATCCTAATAAATCTGAAAAATAAAAAAAATGACAAATCGTCAATTTTTCTATGTAAAAATGTTATACGCCCATGTCCCTGCTTTAGAACGTTTTGCAATTAGAACGAATTTGTGAAATCACACGAAATTGAAATTTGGTGTTCTCAAATTCCTAAGCTTTCGAAAACTCGAATTTTTTTCGAAATTATTATCGAAGTGCCAAAAACATATGGTTTTATGGAAAATAAAAAACATATGGAAAGTAAAATGCTTTTAATAAATGCTTCTAACATTGTTGTCAATTTGTTTGAGTGTTTTCTAGAATATCAAAACAAAAAAATTTTTTTTAAAACAGTTTTTTAGAATATAAACAATACAGCCAAAAATACAATAAAATCAGAGATAAGTAAAAAAAAAGTTCTAAATTTATAATATTAAGCACCATTTTTGACCCTAAATTGTAATTTATTAGAAAAAAAGGGCATTCGTTTTACTTTCAACCAGGCTTTTTTACACGAATTAAAACGAATAAAAAATAGGGAAAAACGTTCTGATTTAAACGCAAGAACACCGAAAAATTCTAAAATTTTCACTTTCGCTCTGATTTAAAAGCCGTAACAGGGATGATAATCTTTTTCCAAAAAAAAAATCATTAAAAATATTTAAACTCCGGAACCGGATTTTTCCGGATTTGGAAAAAGTTACATATTTTGAAAATTTTGTTTTAAATCGAGAGTGGCCGAACTTTAGAAAAATGGAAAAAATACTAATTCGCAGTATAAAAGTAGAGTACCGTACCATTCCAATGCAATTTAAATGGTGATGAACCGATCAACACTACAGAACACACAGATTAACACACTTTTTGCATATTTCTTATTTTTCAAAAAAACTAAAATCCATTCGATTCGAAAATAAATTCGATTCGAACAGAATTTTCACATTGAAAATAAAGTAATTGTTAGTACTTTTTAATGGGTAAAAATATTGAAAACGTGTAGACAATGATCTAGTAAATGCGAAAAGTGAAAAAAGTTGGACTTTTAAGTACGGATATCATTTTACAAGAGTTTTAAGATTTCCGAATTCGAACAAAAATTTTCGAATTGAATTAAGTAATAACCCCCCAGTTTTATGGATTTTTCGAAATTTCAAAAACTATAAACGCAGTGGGTTCATAAGGTTACTGAATGCAAAATTTAACTGAAATCGGTATACCCTAGCTCAGGTTTTGGTCGATTTTGCGTGTAATGGTCGAAATATATAAAAACATTGTAAATGTAATTTTACTTAATAAAATCTCTTTTTTTTTATTTTGCAGCCCATGGCACCATTACAAACTACTACACCAGCTAGTGCTCAATTTTTGAAATCTAACAATGATCAACAAAATACACCAGCAAACAATACCAAAAATGACAATTCCAGTAAAAGCAAAACATCAGATAAAAAAACCAATAAAATGCGTTCCAGACTGGAATCTGAATCTTCGTCAGATGTGGATACAAATAAAAATGCTATGATGTTTGAAATGGATATGTGAAGACACACAAAACAATTAATTTTACAAAATATTTTTAAATTATACCCACCACACAATTGCATGAAAATCACAAAATCAAAATTACAACATACATATATTAACACAAAAAAAAAATCATAATTAAAAATTCAAACTTGTTTTAGATGATAAAAACAAAAAAAAAAAGAATATTAATTGTTATATTTAATAGGGGTAGTAGTGTTTTTTTTAGAAATATTCAATTGTTTAAAAAATAAAATTATTTCGAATAATTATTGCCTTAAAATAACACAAAAAAAAAAAAAAAACATTTATATATTAAAAATAAAAAGAAAATCATATACGCATGCTTATTACAAAATTATATTGGCCTTTTTTGAACAAATTTTAAAAAAATTTAAAAAAAGAAAATTATATTAATTTTTTATTATCGTTAATGTAATACTTTATTTTATTTTATTATTATTTTTTTCTTAATTAAAAACAAATTAATTGTTTATGCTTTCATCCCTTTAAAAAAAATGAAAGACTAAATTTGAAATTGTTAAATTTTTAAAAATTAATAAAAAAAAATATGTATTTTTTGTTAAATCTTTGGAAACTTTTTTAAATTGTATTTTATTTGTTAAGTTTTATTTAAAATTATTAGTTTTTAGATTTTCTTCTATTTTATTTGAAAATTTTGTTTGGATTAAAAGAATAATCTTGCATGCATTATTAATTATTCTAATTATTTCTGTCTGCTTATTGTAGATTTAGATTTTAGTTTTGCAGAAGTTTGTACTTGGATCAGTTAATAAATTAAAAATTCATGTTAGATTATTTTTATTTTATTTATATATCATTTCTTTAATGATGCTACTTATGCTATAATATTGTAGTTATTCCTTATATAATTATTATTAATTGCACATTATATTGCAAAATCATTTTTGTCTATTATTAATTTACTATGTTTTCCTTATTATTGCAAAATAAATACATTTTATGCAAAAAATATAAATAAATTATATTATTATTATTATGGACTTACAAGGAAAGTATCCCAACTGATAAACTCCGATTTCAATGAAACTCAGATATGTTAGAAAGAAAAAAATCTAAGAGCTACCGGTTTTTTCTTAAGTGCCATATCGATGGTTTAGGGGTTAAAAAGTGGGATCAAAACAAAAACACATTTTCCGCTTTTTGCAACTTTTCGATATTTCTACCATAGCAACAATAGGCAAATGTAGTATCCTGGGAAAGGGATTTCAGAGGAGCATCTGCTGATATATCTTTAATGTAAAATTTCATGTTTTTGTTGTGACTGTAAAAAATGTACTAATTTTTGGGTACTTTATATGAGGATAGGGTCGCCAGATATAAAATCGGCAAAAAAGTACATCGATGAAAAAAATCAGTACAATTAAGAAAAAAGGTACACATTATTAATAAAAAAAATAAAAAATTCAGTACATAAAAGTAACAATTTATATAATTAATAACTGAAACATTCGTCCCTCTAGAATTAAAAAAGTATTTTTTTGCTATTATTGGTTTAGGGGCTGAATCACTCATGCCACAAAAGCCATTACGCCTTGTAATATATACATAAGTGTGGGATACTCTCACGATTTCAGAAATTCATTTTATTTTAAAATCCATAAAATGTGGCTCCCACATTTTAGACCCCTTTTGAGTCTAAAATCGCAAATTAACCTACTCAAATAAATAAAATTTCCTCACGATTTTAATTACGACCATTATTAAAGCATTCATAATACGCATAAAAAATTAAAAGGTGCCATAATCTCTTTTTATTTTACTATAACCTTCATCAAAGTTAAAGTCCGAAAAAAGTGAAAAATTGTTAAAACATCTTTGTGGAAAAGATCGTCAACATCATTTTGAGAATAAGAAATCGTAATTCCCAAAACTAATTATATTTCAATAAAAAAGGGGAAGTCTACTCAAAACTTCGTTTCGATCAATTTATTTGTAATAATTCCACCAGTTTGATACTATTTATATTAGTATTTATCAGAGTCTTAACAAAACAATTCCCAGTACTCATTACGTGGAATAGAATTTAAAAATGAAGGTATTCCCACGATACCATACACTTATGTGATATATTTATAACTCCTTAACAGGAAATCTTCAAAAGTTATCCCTTAACCCTCTAACTGTCAAACGATGTTTTGCATCGAAATTCATACTTCAACAAAATTGTTTATCGTTGACTAATTTAGGCGATATGAGCCAAAATATTTTAGGGTGCATTTTGAAAACAAAAGCATATAAAAAAGAGAAGTTTTGAACAAAAATTATTTCTCTTACCAATATATAACCATACTCTAAAAACTTTTTTTTCTGCTCCTATTTAAGAAGATATCACGATTTTCGCTTTTTGGAAAAAGCGAAATCAGGCAAAAAAGTATGGAAACTTCAATTTATATTTTTCAAACTTCAACGATTACTTAATGTCTTCCTTCTGCCAAATTTCATAAAAATCCGACCATTAGTTTATAAGTTACGATGATGTCCTTTAGAGGAATCCTGATAAAATCCTGTGAGTCCTTGCCCCAAAGTAAGAACTGATTATTAAAGATAAAGCTTCAATCTTACTTATATTTTATTGTAAAGAGTTTTTAGTCAACTTAAATTGGTTTTTTAGTTTTTTGAAAACTGTTTTTTCAAAAATAATTATTTTTTGAAAATTTACGAAATTTTGATTTTAAATAAAAAAACCGGTTTCAAAAACGGTTTTTATTAAAACAAATCGTTTAAAAACGGTATAATTTTTTTTGCATCGTATTTTTTCCCTTTCACGTTAAAAAACGTAATGTACCTACTCCATATACAATATACACAGAGAGAATTTCTTAGACGAGTTTTAATGAAATGTTGGCACTAAACTAATGAAGTTTTCTTCACAATGTAAATAAAAATGTTCTTAAACCTTATGAAAAAGTTTCAGAGTTTTAATGAAACTATTTTAAATGAAACCTTTTCATTAGTCGTAATAAATAATATTAAGCTTTTCATTAAATTTTTCGAAAAACTGCATTAATTTGATAAAAAGCTTCAATGGACGAATTACAGTGACATTCATATATCTAATGCAAAAATTTATTTACATTATACAGATAATTCTTTCAGTGTATGAGTAAAAACATGTGAACTAAATAAAAAATATGGCATTTTCTGATCGACCAACTCCGTTTGCAATGAATTTCACAGCAATTGTCATACTCAACAAGAAATCGGCGAAACATAAATTTCAGTTTCCAGACCATTTCAGTTTCCGAAATAGGACACATGAAAATTGCAAAAAACGTTAACAATTTACTTAACCCTCTAACGGGTAAATCTGCCTCAGGGCAGTCTTCATAAAATTTACCACAAATGCGTTAAATGAGCGTTTTATACTTAGAAATTAATATATTCTGATAGAAAACTAAATTTACTAAATATTTTGCGAAGAAATTTTTCGTGTGCCGTTCACCGTTTGGAAGCGAAAAAGCTTCAACATCAAAATTTCGTAAAATTTCAAAAACTAATTATTTTTTAAAAAAAATATAGTTTTCAAAAATCTAAAAAACCAATTTAAGTTGACTAAAAACTCTTTATAATAAAATATAAGTAAGATTGAAGCTTTATCTTTAATAATAAGTCCTTACTTTAGTCGAAGGACTCACAGGATTTTATCAGGATTCCTTTAAAGGACATCGCCTTAACTTATAAACTAATAGACGGATTTTAATGAAATTTTGCAGAAAGAAGACATTAAGTATTAATAGCAAAGTGTTGAAGTTTGAACAATATAATTTGAAGTTTAGATACTTTTTCGCCTAATTTCGCTTTTTCCAAAAAGCGAAAATCGCGATATCTTCTTAAATAGGAGCAGAAAAAAAATAGTTTTTCGAGCGTGGTTATATCTTGGTAAGAGAAATCATGTTTGTCCAAAACTTTTCTTTTATATGCATTAGTTTCCAAAATGCACCCTAAAATATTTTGGCTCATATAGCCTAAATTAGGCAACGATAAACAATTTTGTTGAAAGACTTATTATTTGTTTTTCGAGTGGATCACATGGTATGAATTTCGTTGCAAAACATCGTTTGCCAGTTAGAGGGTTATATAATACTAGACAAAAAATTCCTCTTGGCCTAAATTTTTTAGTTACAAAAGTACTTTTAAAATGATATGCATATCCAGTTTATTCGTGGAACGGTCAAAGCTAATTTTTTGGAGTCTTGAATTCAAATGCCCATATCTTGAAATGCGAATTTTTTAATTCTTAAAAAATATATGGTTATTTTTAAACTGTCCTCTATATTTATGTGAAAAATTCAGGATGGTATCTCGAAGGGGGTC
Organism: Delia radicum; assembly: GCA_021234595.1. Classification (NCBI taxonomy): domain Eukaryota; kingdom Metazoa; phylum Arthropoda; class Insecta; order Diptera; family Anthomyiidae; genus Delia; species Delia radicum. Next base: position 88,144,740 of record CM037855.1, read on the forward strand.
TGAGTTATAGCTAAAAACATGGTCCTATGTATGTTTTTTTCTATTTAATACATCGTTGTCTAATATTCAAACGGAGTTATCTACTTCTATACAAGTGTTTAGGAGAGTGGAAAAACTGTTTAATTTGCTCAAATTAAAAATATTTGCAAATCGATCTTCTAGTTGCAGTATTAATTAAAAACCGCTGGTGAATACTACATGTCATTTTTTTATAACTTGTAATATTGGCGGAGTTACTCCGTGTTTTTATTTGAAACTAATCAACATGAATAGCAGGCACGTAGCCAGAACTATGTTTTACCGGCCCAAAAAATTTATTTTTTCACGCATTTTTTTAATTTTGAACCGAATTTTTACAATGCCTAGAACATGATAAGAAACAATATTTTTAAACAAACGAAATCGAGAAAAAAATGCGAATAATTTACGGGAAACCGTGCTATAATCAATTAACACGAACATTTTTTTCTAAGTGCTTTTCAGGCAATTAAGTGTTTATGCATAAAATTAAAAATCACAAGTATCGCGAAAACGAGTGCTAACTTTAACTCTCAAACCTAAACTTGTTTGTCACTTGTACGGCACGAAAAATAAACAATATGCTCTTCTATAAAAATTTTTCAGTTGCCTATTTCAGGCGATATGGGAAATCTCAAAAACTAATCCGTAAAACTAAATAAGTTTAGGCATAAATTATTCCGCTTACCAAGATATAACTACAGTCCCAAAATTACCCTTTTTCTGCTTTTAGTAAAGAAGATATGGTGATTTTCGAAAAACACGAAATTAAGCGAAAACGCACCTTAACTTCATCATATATTAACTAGACTTAAAGACTTTGCTAATAATACTTAATATAATCTTTCTGAAAAATTTTATAAAAATCCGTCCATACGTTTTCATGTTAATACGATGTCCTTTACAGGTATCCTTTTGGAACCCTGTATATTAGGGCGGGTCGATTTAAAAATCGTTCAACGTTCAAGGAAAATCGTATTCTAGGGATCAAAATAAGAAACTTTGCCGAAGGAACCATACCTCTAAAACGAATTCTGATGTCCCGACTTTTGACCCGTAGGATCAAATTTTGAAAAAGCCCACTTTGATATTTCAGAAGGTAGGAGGAATCTCTCCAAGATTATGGGAGCTGCTTCTTCTCCGGGAGACGCGCTAGCAGATTAATGCAGAAATCATCATTCTATGTGACCATTAAGGGGTTAAAATTTATGTTGAAGAGGGCCTTTTTAGCCGTGTTTTTATAGCAAAATGTACAAATCTCGGGATAGAGATATTTCAGAAAGTAGGAGGAGTCTTTCCAAGATTAGGGTCTCTATTTCTGCTCTAGCAGATGAATGTGTAAATTATATTCGATTGGGTTGCATTCGATTGGGGAACTCTAAATGGGTCAAAGTGGGATTTTTCAAAATTTCACCCTACGGGTCAAAAGTCGGGACATCAGAATTCGTTTTAGAGGTATGGTTCCTTCGCCAAAGTTTCTTATTTTGATCCCTAGAATACGATTTTCCTTCAACGTTGAGCGATTTTTTGCCTCCATACAAATCAACCCGGCCTACTGTATATCCTTATAAAAAAATTAGAGCATTCTTTAAAAGCTTAAGCTTTAATCTTACTTTTTGTGTAGTAGCAACAGTTTTCCGTCGACATAAATATATTTTCAAGAGTTTTGAAAATTTTGTTTCAAAATATTTATTTTAGAAATGTTGAGGTTAAGAAGAAGAATGAACGTTTTTCTCTAAAAATTATAAACACTATTCATTTTTTAATCAGACTAGCCTAGTTTCTGCCTTCTTATGGACAGGCGTCATCAGTGATTTTCCATTTAAATTGTATTATTATTTGTGTCTTATAATTGTCAGATTGTCTCTATATGGTACATTTTTCAACAACCTGCCGTTTTTTCTTACATTACAAACGTAACAATACGAAGTCATGACCGTTTAGCGATCACACCCAAGTATGGCCTCGAATGTAATGCAGCTAAATTGCAGTTTTCTTTCCTATTAGCTTTTCTGTTATTTTATATTATACACAGAAGTGACAACATAACAAACACAAATATTATATGTTTAGATTTTTGTTTTTTATTCTAATCCGTCTCTGATTCACAACGTTACCAGATTCACGTATGGTTTTTACGTTTAGTGTTGACAACTTTTGCGTTTTAAGTTGAGACATCGCCACAGAACAAATTTTATAATGTATTTTAGTACAGTGTTATTTTGACGTCATATAGACAGTCGCAATTAATTTTCAATTAATATGCATTTGACAATATATATGACAAATATTTATGTTTTGAAATTTTATGAAATCTTAACTTTAACGCTTTTTCGCTTCCAAACCAATTTAAAATACCCAATTTAAAATACCCCGCCTGGAGGCGGTCTTGCCGGTTAGAGGGTTAAAAAATGGTAAATAAATTCAGTGTTCTCGAATTTAGTTTAATAGCTGTGTGCCCGGCTGGTCAAAATGTTTGACTAAGTAATTTCGATTATATATTCTCCTTCTTCTGTGAATGACCGCTGTAGATTTTCTATTTCATTTTTTGGTACATTTTAGATGACCAATTTTAAACTGTGGAACATTTAATTTGAGATGATTTTACTTTAGACCGAAAGCAAAATTATTTTCTGTTAAAGTAGTATCAGTATCCTTAGGCAAGAATGAAATCCGGATAGGGACCAGCCTACGACAAATTAATTTTTCACAATTTGTTAAATAAGTTTTGGGATAACAATTAATTACTTAAATTTTTTAATTACTAAACATTTGGTTTTTAGTTCAAGCTATAATTGTGTAAAATTTAAGAATAGAAGGACGTCTTCTATAGAAAAAAATTAAGAAATTTGGGATTTTTTTTTTAATTTTTAATATCGTATAAAAATATCGTATTTTCAGAGGTTTTGAAAATTTTTCAAGAAAAATTTGTTGTTAAAAAATATTCCAAATTTTATTTGCATTTAAGAAGTCAAACAATTTTACTCCCACCCTTCCCTATCTAGCAGCAAATTTCGGAGTTCTCAAAATACATGACACTAAAATCACTCAAAAACTGATGCATTTTGGAACACTCTTATTTTGGAACCAAAAATTATTCAAATGTTAGTTAATCTTTTTTTAAGTTTTCAAATTTTTGTTGTCAAAAAACACTTTATAGACGAAAGTAAGAGCCTTTTTAAAAGAATCAAAAATATGAGTCAGAAAAGTAGGGGAATAAAAGTTTTTTTTTGAGCCTTTTGGATGGCAAAGATTCTTTTTGGGAATAAAAAAAAATTTTGAATTAATTTTGTTTATAATTTTTTTATTTTTTTTTTTTTAACAAAAAAAAATGTTCGCGGGTTTCCCATAATATCGCTTTAAAATCTAATGAATTTGCAAAAATATTAACGGCGAGTGAATGTGTCAAGACTTGGTCCAACAAGATAAACCGGAAGAAGTGTAGTGATTGTTTTAAGTTATGTTAACAAATATATTTTGTGAATTCTGATATTTTAAGCCAATTGTAGTTGTTAATAAAAAATAAAATGGACATGCAAGTGTGGACCCTTAACTCGTGGTGTTATTGTTTTTGGAATATATTTTAAAGACATAAAAATACATAATTTTGAATCAAAAAGATCTCAAACAAGATTCCAAAATGATTTTTTTTTTCGGACTCAGAAATTACTCAAAAGAGGCTCCAATCTACGAGGGAAATTCAGAATCATTTTTTGACTCAAATTTTTCTTGACACATTCATTTTCCTAAGTAATTTTTGAATCCAAAACAAAGGATCTTTTGGATGAACCACTTTCATAAAAAAATTTTAAATTTTAATAACTCATTTTTGAGCACATTTCTGACTCATTTTTCAGCCCATTTAGATTTTTAATCTTTTAACCTGTTTTTATTTTAGGTAATCCTGTTTGTAACCTTGCTCGCAATGATGGCCGTAGCGGTCCTGGTTGTACACTTAGAACCATGTGGTATTTTAATATGCGTACCAGGCGATGCACTGAAATGCGTTATTTAGGTTGTGGTGGTAACGATAATCGTTATTGTTCCCTGACTGCATGTCAACAAAGATGTCGTGGTTAGAAATAATTAGTGTCCGATCGAGGACTTTGGCCAAAAAACGATATTTAATCTGCTTTTTGGTATTTGAAGACAATGTGAACAAGTTTTGATATTGAAGACATATTTGCTGGGCCGTTTTAATACGATTTTGAGTAAAAATTTCAAGTTTTTCCAATTTGACCGATTGTTAGGCGGCCGATTATTGAATTCATTGCTTAACTACGGACTCTTCTTAAATTTGACACTTAAAATCACATCTAATAATGCCATTTAAAAATGTTTCCGTTTGTCAAATTTGTCCATAATGCTTTAAAATGCCGAATAAAGACAAATCTTCGGTCGAACACTACACCTTTTACAATTGTAATTCAAAACATATCAATTGAAATTCAAAATTTCCATTTGAAATTCAAAAACTCCATTTAAAATTCAAAAATTCCATTTGAAATTCAAAAAACATCAATTGAAATTCAAAATTTCTATTTGAAATTCAAAAAATATCAATTGCAATTCAAAATTTCCATTTGAAATTCAAAAAATATCAATTGAAATTCAAAACATATCAATTGAAATTCAAAAGTTTCTATTTGAAATTCAAATAGAAATTTTTGAATTTCAAATGGAAATTTTTGAATTTCAAATGGAAACTTTTGAATTTCAAATGGAAATTTTTGAATTTCAATTGATATGTTTTGAATTCCAAATGGAATAATTTTTGAATTTCAAATAGAAACTTTTGAATTTCAAATAGAAATTTTTGAATTTCAATTGATGTATTTTGAATTTCAATTGATGTATTTTGAATTTCAATTGATATTTTTTGAATTTCAATTGATATTTTTTGAATTTCAAATGGAAATTTTGAATTTCAATTGATATTTTTTTAATTACAAATGGAATTTTTGAATTTCAATTGATATTTTTTGAATTTCAAATGGAAATTTTGAATTTCAAATGGAAATTTTGAATTTCAATTGATATTTTTTGAATTACAGTTGTAAAAGGTGTAGAAATCATACAATTTCTTTCTTTTTGAAAACTTCACTACACTTTTTACAACTGTAATTTAGAAAATACATATCAATATATATCAAATTGAAATAAATAAATTATCAATTTAAATTCAGATTTTTTATTTCAAATACAAAAAATATCATTTAAAATTCTGAGACTTCCATTTGAAATTCGAAAACTATTAATTTAAATAAAGAAAATATTATTTTATATTATAAAAATATTAATTGAGTTTCTGAAAATACTATTAAAAATTAACATTCAACGAATTTTGAGGACAAATATTAAATTTTAATAACTCACATAGAAGGTATCCCGTTAAACTCACATAGAACATAGAAGGTATCCCGAAGCAAACTCTCAGATCCTAATAATACTTGGTTATATTTTAGAGAAGGCAAACAATTTGAAAAGGAAAAAATTACCTAATATTTCGTTCTTTTCAGTTGTTTGCATATTTGTGTTCAAGTAAGAAAAATGTGTGTGAAAGGTGTTTGAGAGACCAATATAATGATGTATAAATCTAATTATTAGAAAATGGAAAACAAAAAAGTTTTAACCGTTTTTCAACCTGTTTTTTGTCCCCTAAATATGAGAATGGGGACCTAAACTAAACATATCTCTCTCATGCCCAAATTCTCTAAGACGCTTTTTGGACGGTTTTCGACCTTAATTTAATTGACAAGGAGTGTGTCCCGATGGTCTCTCCCCGATCTTAATGAAACTCGGATATGTGATAAAGGGTAAACCATTAAGGAACACGTATTCCTTTTCGCGACCCAATCGCACGTTTAATGTTTAAAAGGTGGGGTCAAAATTAATATATTTTGTAAGGAAACATGTCATTAATAAAATTTACGTTTTTTTTTTTGTTGAAGTAATCGAGAAAACAAAAATTTGCCTAAGTAGTATGTAAGGGTTGGGCTATCTCACCGATAACTTCATTTTTTTTAACTTTCGGTAGAACGTTGTAAAAATGGGGATCGAAGAATTTTTTTATATAAATACTTCCCATAAAAACTCAGAAAATTTGGTTTTTCTATAAAAAAAATAGTCCTCCGTATAGAAAAGTATCAGAATCAGAAAAGTATCTAGAAAAAAACTAATCACAAACTAAGGGTTTACCGTTGAAAACAAGTTTCTGCACAAAAAGTACCCGCATCTGAGGATTTTTTTTACAGAAAAAAGACCGTCAACCTAATTAATTTTACTGTGGACTAAAATTCTCAGAATCTTTGGAAAATGTTCTCAGAAACTGAAGAGATTTCAACAGAAAAAAGTATGATGGGGTTTCTATAGAAAAATTTTTTCAACAAAATTTCTAGTGGAAAAACTCCTCAGAATCTAATTTTTTGATATGAAATAATCGTCAAAATCTGATGACATTTCTATGATTCTAAGAAATTTTGTCAACGGCAAACCCTTTAGATCCTGAAGCCTATTTTCTTGTCGCCTATTTTATATGGATTTTTATTCTATAGAAGAACACTCTGATTCCAAAGACTTTTGTCTACAGAAAATTTTGCAGGTTTCTCGATGTCTTCAAATAGGTTCTGGAGACTTTGTTGTATAGGAAAAGCCTTGAGAATCTGGTAATGGTGACTTTTTCTTATAAAAAGTTCCATACGACCTTCGAGTTCTAAGGACCTTTTTTATGAAAAACTCTAAGATTCGAAAACTATCTTTTATACAAAATATTTGAAGGACTTTTTACTAAAAAAACATTTAGATTATAAGGACTTTGTCTTTAGAAAAACATTACATGATTACATTTTTTCTACAGAAAAATCCGTTGAAAGGATATTCTTTCTAAAAATATTGATAAAAACACTAAAATTGTGAAAACTTTTCTATATAAAAATTCATCAGATTCTGAGCAATTTTAACTTAGATTCTAATGACTTTTTCTGAGGACTTTTTTATAGCAAACTCGTAAGATTCTTAAGACATTTTCTAGAAAAAATCCTGAGGACTTTTTTTTTTTTTAATTCTTAAACTTGTACGACGTTTCCTTTGGAAACGCTAAGATTCTAATCGTTTTCATATAAAAAATCATATTTTTCTCTTTTTTTTGTATCTTAATTTGCTTGCATAAAAAATTGCCATCCCTGCCAGTAAACAAGCTCCAAAATGAGTCAGAAATTGGCTTAAAATATATTACTAAAATTTAAAATTTTTAAATGAAAGTGGTTCATCCAAAATAGCATTCTTTTTTGATTCTTAAATTACTCAGAAAATATATTTTAAAAACTCAATCCTTTTTAATGAATTTTTTGAGTTGTTCACAAAATATATTACATTTCTGACAAGGGATGTATTCCAACCCGGACCGGCAGATGTTAACGAACATGTTTAGGTATTACTTAGTGGGGTCAAAAGTGACCCCATTTTACGTTTTTTCGGTTTATTTCGTTCTATTTAAAGTAACTATAGACAAATTTGTTATCTAATAAAATTTGTTTTGAAGACACATTCACTGGTATACAAATTATATCTAAAGACTTTTTAATATTTTTGTTATTCAAAAAAATGTGTTTTGTGTACCATTGAGAAATTGTATATATTTCAAACAATTCAAAAATGTGGCAACTCTGGGTCCACTATATAGACAATATGGGTCTCAAAATTTTTATTTTCTTGTGTGCTTTAACCCTGTGTAAAAATAAATCTAATTTTCGTAAACTAAAAACAAGTTTTCATACAAAAACAAATTAATTTTTAATCCCACTTTTAATCCCTTAAACGTGAGATTGGGCAGCTAATAAAAACACGTGGCTCATATTTTTGTCCAAAAAACGAGTTATTTTTAACAATAAAATTTCGAAGTTTCAAAAATATGTGTTGTATTTCATTTATTGTTGACTAGACTTGGGTGTAGCATGCATAGTATGAATTGAATTCGTTTATTACTAACAAGTTTATTTTGGGTAATTGAAGTAAAAGGCTATCAAGTTACCAACGTGAACAGCTACTGTGGTTACAGTTGAATTGTCTGAGACTACAGCTAGATTGACTGAGAATGTTCAATTAAACGTTAGTTACAACCACTGTGAACATTATTAAACAGTCAACCCTTTCGGTATTGTACATTGTTCATTTTTTTTGTCTAACTGAAAATGTCTACTCCACTGCTACACTTCCCACTGTACTAGAAATACTTAGTAAGCATTTTTATAGTATAAATTAAGCCTAATTTTTTCAATAAAGAACATTCGAAAAACCAAGTTCAAACGGCTTTCTTATTTTCAATTAAACCTTCTTATATGGCGATCCTGCCTGGTTTTAAAATAAATTAAAAACAACCGGTGCTCACAAATGCACCTATATAGCAAGTGCTTCTAAAAGCACTCTAAAAAGCAAAGAAGCACCTACAAGGAAGTGCTCGACAATGCACGCCTTGAAAAAGAAAAATAATAAATAAATTAATCATTTTGTCCTGGCGGATCAGCCACAAAGATCCGCCAGTCGCGTGAAGGAAGTGCCCCGTCTGGCCAATAGACGGGATGAAAGAGGGACCGCAGCCGCTAACTCTGGAAGAGTATAGGCGGAGGCAAAAAAGGTCAACCCAACCAGAACCTCCAAAAGAACAAAAAAAACAAAAACAACCAAAAAGAAGAGGGGGATATACCGCGAAAAGACGCCAGAGGAAAGCCTTGCTGCTGAGAATTATAAACAGCAATCCACCACCATCATGGGAGAGAGCAGCTGAACTCTGGAAGCAAATCGACATCATCGAGAAGGAAATCCAAGAATACATTCTTCAAAAGAAATTACAAAAAAGGTATAATTAAGAAAATTTTTAAACAAACACTCCGTGCTCCCCAAGGCACGAGTTAGGGCTAGAAGGCGACTTCGCTCTTAGCACCACTATTCTTTTAATTATTTTTTTATATCTGATAAATTTTTTTTATTAAAAATTTAAATTTAAAAAGAAAAAAATAAAATTTTAAAATTAAATTAGAGCAACAAAAATACATCAAATAATTTTTTTTGAAAATATGAAATAAAATTTTAATTTAAAACAAAATTAACGAAATAAAATTTTGAATAACATAAAATTCCAAATTACCTTTTGAAAAATGAAAATATAAAAACTTTAAATTTAAATATAATGATTATGGAAAAGAAAATATAAAAAATTTTTTTTTTTAAAAAACTTTAAAAAAAAAAAACAAACAAAAAAAAAAATTTTTGTAAATGGTCCTTTATTTTGAAGGAAATTTTTAAAGGAAGATTAAAAGTAGGGCCAAGAACCCGATAGATACTGAAATTAGGGAACTAGTAATAGAACCAGCTTTAACACCAAACGGGCCCCTATTTGATGATAATGATAAATAGCTGGGGAAAAGAAGAATGACTTGGTGGAAGAAAATATTACAGACTATACCACTTCTCGTTGCGGGGTACGAAGTAGGTAAATCTCAAGAGGAAACAGATAACAAAGAAATTTTGATACACAATATTGGAAAGAAAGATAATTCAAGCATTGATAAGAGCAACGCTCTCAATTATACGGAGATCATATCTATAATAGTGATAGTGATATTGGCCATAATTTATATCATAAGAATAGTATGCAAGGCCATAGGTAACAGACGTCAACAACAAGTACAAGCTGAACAGCGGATCTAAATGGATAAATGGGAACTAGTGAATAAACTAATCTCTTCCGAAAAAGAGAACTTTATAAGAGCATATAAGTGCATTAATAAGAGTAGATTTATTCGGCCAGAAACAGTGAGAAACCATTTGAACACGATTATTAATTCACTGGAAACAATTAGGGAAATAGCATACAGAAACAGAACGATTGGTCGACTCACTCAAGGACACACACGAGCAAGTGGCAGTGTCCCTAATAAAAACGAAGCTAAAGGGAACTGCCAGGAACTTAATTAATAATGAATCATCAATTGATGAGATCATAAGCAAACTCAATAGTTCAGTAAAGGGAGAATCCGTTGAGGTCTTAACGGCTAAAATAATGAATGTAAATCAGAACAACAAATCTGCAAATGTTTATTGCAACGAAATAGAATCCCTAATAAAACCTCTTGAAAACGCGTACATATCAGATGGCTTGTCTTGCGAATTAGCAAATAAATATTCCACACAAATTGCTGTAAAGGCAATAACTAAAAATTGCACTATTGACAAAGTAAAATTAATAATGGAAGCAGGCCAATTCAATAACATGAATGATGCAATTAGCAAATTCGTGAATAGTTGCACTGAGGCAACAGGCCAACAGAATGCCATATATATTTCAAGCAAAAGCCCAACAACCGCAACAATTACCATAGAGGAAGAGGAAGATTCCGCGGAAGAGGAAATTTCCCTCGAAATGGTAATAATAATAATAATAATAATAATAATAACCGAAACAACAATAACAACTATAATACTAATAATTCAAACAATAACTACAGAGGTAGACGTGGTAATCATAATGGGAATAGAAACCACGCTAGAGCTATCATGGCAAGCGAAGATAGTTCGGAAAACCCGAACAATCCCCTAAGATCAGGTCAATAAATGGGAAAGTATATAACCTTAATCTTAACTTTAGTTGCTTCATCCAAATTCAAATCAATATAATTAATAAAACGGTTACACTACTGGTGGATACCGGAGCAGATATTTCCTTAATAAAACAACAATGCACATTTAAACGAATTAACACTTCACACATTACTTCACTTACTGGTATAGGAAAAGGTAAAATCAGATCTCTTGGTACAACATTTTTTGATTTAAAAACAGATAATTTTTTAATACCCCACAATTTTCACGTAGTAGAAGATGAATTTCCAATTCCATGTGATGGAATTATAGGGATGGATTTCATGAAAAAGTTTAATTGTATACTTGAATTTAACCAAAATCAAGATTACTTTATCATAAGACCACACAATTTAACAGAACAAATAGTAATACCAATAAATAATACTTGTAATAATAATATTGCTTTACCGGCAAGATCCGAGGTAATCCGAAAAATAAAACTTACATCATGCAATGAGGAAATTTTGATACCTAATCAGGAACCCCAACCGGGAGTCTTTATAGCTAGCACAATAGTCAAAACTAACAACGCTTTTATTAGGATACTTAACACTAATAATTCGGTAAATACACTAAAGCAAGAGAGAATTATAACGGAGGATGTAAATGAATATGACATAATAAAGAGTAAATCCAACGGTAAGAATAGAAAACAGGAAATTTTGAAAATATTGCAGAAAAATTTTCCTAAAAGATTTAATGAAACATTAACGGAAATATGCACCGAATACAGTGATATTTTTGGTTTGGAATCAGAAACTGTTACAACCAACAATTTCTACAAACAAAAGTTAAGAACAAAGGATACAGAACCCGTGTACATTAAGAACTATCGTATACCACATACACATAAAGAGGAAATCGAAGATCAGGTAAATAAATTAATAGATGATGGAATAATAGAACCATCATATTCCGAATATAATAGTCCAATACTTCTAGTTCCAAAGAAATCTTTGCCAAATTCTAAGGAAAAAAGATGGAGATTAGTGATAGACTACAGACAAGTTAACAAGAAATTAATTGCTGATAAATTTCCATTACCAAGGATAGATGATATTTTGGATCAACTTGGAAGAGCAAAGTACTTTTCTTGCCTTGATCTGATATCCGGATTTCACCAAATAGAATTGGAAAAGGATCCTAGAAACATAACTTCATTTTCAACTACTAAAGGTTCATATAGATTTACAAGACTACCATATGGTCTGAAAGTAGCACCAAATTCATTCCAAAGAATGATGACAATTGCTTTTAGTGGTCTGAGACCAGACCAAGCTTTCTTATACATGGACGACTTAGTTGTACTAGGTTGTTCCGAGAAACACATGCTTTCAAATTTAACAGATGTTTTCGAATTATGTCGCAGACATAACCTGAAATTACATCCTGGAAAATGTTCATTCTTCATGCACGAGGTCACATACCTTGGACATAAATGTACCAACGGAGGCATACTCCCAGATGATAGTAAATATTCAGTAATAGAAAATTATCCGAAACCTACAGATGCCGACAGCGCAAGAAGATTCGTAGCTTTTTGCAATTATTACAGAAGATTTATCAAAAATTTTTCTGATTATTCAAGGCACCTTACTAGATTATCTAAAAAAGGAGTACCATTCGAGTGGACAAAGGAATGCGATATTGCCTTTGAACATCTCAAGAAAGCACTGATGAAACCAACATTATTGCAATACCCAGACTTTGAGAAACAGTTCTGCATAACAACAGATGCAAGCAAATATGCAGGTGGCGCCGTACTTACACAGGAATATGGCGGAAAACAATTACCTGTAGCATACGCATCTAGAAGCTTCACAAAAGGAGAAAGCAATAAATCAACCATTGAACAAGAATTGACAGCAATACACTGGGCAATAAAACACTTTAGACCATATATTTATGGAAAACATTTTCTCGTTCAATCCGACCATAGACCACACTGACGTCAGGAAACATTAAAGATTACCCCCGGAAGATGTTACATCAAACGAGGAAAATCTATAATGGCATATATACAAATAAATGATTTGTTTATTAATGGGAAACTTGACTTAGGACAATTTTTCCCAAGGCTCGAAGAAGTGGCCGGTAAACATAGCATAACGAAATTACAGATGGCACCTAGTGAGAAAATTTTCGAATTTATCTCTATTAATGAATTTAAACAAATGGGCAATGCAAAATTGAATCATATAAAAGTAGCGCTACTAAATGGGGTGACCCGAATTGATGATACTGCTAACGCTATTCAAGATGTCATGAAACGATACCATGAAGACCCTGCAGAAGGAGGTCACTGCGGTGTTTCAAGAACATTGAACAAAATTAAAAGATATTACTATTGGAAGAATATCACAAAAGACGTAACAAAATACGTTAAATCATGCCAAAAGTGTCAATCGGCTAAGACTACAAAGCACATTAAAAGTCCCATGATATTAACGCCAACACCGGCGAAACCATTTGATATTGTATTAGTGGATACTATAGGTCCAAAGATCATTTACTGGCAATGAATATGCAATCACTATAATTTGCGACATGACAAAATATCTGGTAACAATACCCATACGGGACAAAAGTGCTAAAACAATTGCAAAGGCAATTTTCGAACATTTTGTTCTGACCTATGGTCCAATGAAGACGTTCATTTCGGATATGGGTACAGAATACAAAAACTCAATATTAACGGAACTATGCAATCTCCTTAAAATACAGAAACTCACATCAACAGCTCATCACCACCAAACTATGGGCACTATAGAAAGAAGTCACAGAACTTTCAACGAGTATGTTAGGTCATACATATCCGTCGACAGAACTGACTGGGACGAATGGCTAAGATACTTTACATACTGTTTTAATACTACGCCATCATCGGTTCATAACTACTGTCCGTATGAATTAGTATTTGGTAGACTTCCGAATGAGTTTCGACAATTTAGTAGGGTAGATAGAATTAGTCCACTTTATAACATAGACGATTATTCTAAAGAGGTAAAATTTAGATTAGAAGTAGCACATAGAAGAGCGCGCGATATGTTAGATAGATCTAAGTTAATGCAGAAGTTAAATTACGATAAGAGAACATTAGATTACAATTTTAAAATAGGAGATTTAGTTTTACTCAGAGATGAAACAGGGCATAAATTAGAACCCCAATATAAGGGACCATATAAAATTAAAAACCTAGATTTAAGAAATAATGTAACTATATTTGATAATAAGAATAATAAAGAACAAACAGTTCATAAAGATAGACTTAAAATTTATAATCAATGAAACATATAAGACAAAATAATATAAGGAGCTCCACTATAAAAAAAAAAAAACACCATAATAAAATTTCAATTAATAAAAACAAAACGTAAACGTAAAACACAATTTTAGTTATTAAATTACTTTAATTTTTCTATATTTTATTGTAAAAGAATATTCATAAAACCTAGTTATATGAACATTCTTCTGAAAAGGGGAGGTGTAGCATGCATAGTATGAATTGAATTCGTTTATTACTAACAAGTTTATTTTGGGTAATTGAAGTAAAAGGCTATCAAGTTACCAACGTGAACAGCTACTGTGGTTACAGTTGAATTGTCTGAGACTACAGCTAGATTGACTGAGAATGTTCAATTAAACGTTAGTTACAACCACTGTGAACATTATTAAACAGTCAACCCTTTCGGTATTGTACATTGTTCATTTTTTTTGTCTAACTGAAAATGTCTACTCCACTGCTACACTTCCCACTGTACTAGAAATACTTAGTAAGCATTTTTATAGTATAAATTAAGCCTAATTTTTTCAATAAAGAACATTCGAAAAACCAAGCTCAAACGGCTTTCTTATTTTCAATTAAACCTTCTTATATGGGCAATATACAGTGGTGTTCAAAACATTTGCAACTGAAATCATGGTTTAGGTAATTACAATTTTTTTGATCAAAAAGATTTGTGGTATAAGTTTTTGTTGTTGTTTCATTAAATTCAGTTATAGCATATTATTTTACAAATACAAAAAAATTATTCATATCTTCTCAAAAATAAAAAAAGTAATTTTATCAAAATAAGTCGATAGTGCAGTGTTCAAAACATTTGCAACTCTTAAAGTAATTAACAGGAAATACAAACAATGGTTTTAACGCTCAGTAATTTGTAGCATAGCCATTATTTTTTTTAACCTCTGAACATCTCTTAGGCATTGAGGCAATGAGCTTTTTAATATAATCGTCAGAAAGTTCATTGCACTGCTTCTCCAACTCGACGAAAAGTTCATCACCATTTCGGCATACTTTATTGCCGATATTCCGTTTTACAATCATCCACATCGGGTTGAGATCGGGAGATTGAGCCGGCCACGACATGATATTAATTTCATTTTCCTGCAGCCAAACTTTTACAACCCCCGTCGTGTGTTTTGGGTCCTTGTCGTCCATGAGAGTGGCATTTCCCATTCAGCATACGGAAGCATTACTGAACTCAAAAGATCTCTATAGATTGCGGCCGTCATTGTGCTAGTAAAGCGGTGAATTGGGCCAATCCCATTTCCTGCAAAACACCCCCACACCATAATGTTTCCACCTCCGTGCTTCTCTGTGGCGGTTGTGTATATGGGATTAAACTTTTCGCCTCGTGGTCTTCGAACATTCACTCTTCCATCTGATCCCCGGAGGTTGAATTTAGACTCATCTGACCACAATACATTTTTCCATTGCTGTTGAGTCCAGTTCAAATGGGTGCGTGCAAAGTCAAGCCTAGCTTTTCGGTTTTTTTCCGACACAAACGGTTTTTTTTGTACATCTATAACTTCGAAGACCGTATTCTCGGGTTCTTCTTTTAATGGTGGGAAGACTGGTATCTATTAAAAGTTCAGTTTTAGCTTCTCTGGGAACTGCTTTGGGATATTTCGTAAAAAAATTCTTGATTTTCCGATCTTCTCTTACAGCTGTAATACGCGGTCTTCCACCTTTATGAGTTGTGTGGATGTTACCACTATTAACAATGCGGCAAATCGTTGATTTTGGAACGGAGTACTTTATAGAAATTTCTTTTTGGGAATGTCCATTTTAAAAATCATTTAAAACTTTTGATTTAAAATCAGAATTGTATTTATTTCCTGCCATTTTTTACAAAAATTATTTTTACGATGTTTATGCTTCCAACATCTTATTACAACTATTAAATAACAATAATTATAATAAATTTGTTTAAAAAATGTAATGGCCTGAATCTCATATTAAAAAGGAATGCGATTACCGTTATTAGTATAAATTGTTTCGTTAAGAGTAAGATTAATGAGAGTTGCAAATGTTTTGAACACCTGCATTTTGAATAAATCTATTATTATTAATTTTTTTTGTTGTTTTAATTTACAGGAATTATTTTTTTTTTTATTTTTTTTTTATTTTATTAATTAATAATCATATAATTACAAATTATATACTATTACCCTAACCGAGCACTAGCTGCTATGGCCTTTGGCGCGTTGTAGCGAAAACAGACCAGTGCCTCTGGTGGGAATCGAACCCACGACCCCCGCACTGATAACCCAGCACGCTACCAACTAGCCTACCGGGGCGCACATTATTTTTTTTTTTTTTTTTTTTTTTTATTTGTTTAACAATGTATGAAAATATGTAAAAATAAATTTTAGTAACTAAGTGTGATTTGAAGGAAATAAATCAATGAAAACAACAAATGCGATCTCAATTCCAAATGTTTTGACCACTACTGTAGTACGTTTCAATGAGCGCTCTTTCTAGTTCAACTGATATCAATGAACTAGGTCGCTCTTCTAATTCAATCGATCTTTGACAATTTCGTGCAATCGTTTGTTTGATAATTTTTAAGCGATTAAAATTAATTTAACTCAAAAGCAACATAAAGAAAAGAAATATTACTCAAATTACAAAAAAGAACAAAAAGAGCGAAGGACCTAAAAGAGCTGAAGATTACGAACTAGCGCACTAGTACAAAGAACAGAATAGTTCAATTGAACTACGTCGTTCACTATCTACACAACTCTATTTTAGACTACAACATACAAAAGTTGTATTAGGATCTGAGTGTTCCCCTTGGGATGCCCGCCTTGTCGGAGTTATTCATTTTAGTAAAAACAAGTATGAAATTTTATTTTGCAACAATATTTAATAACAACATTTTTATTTTTTTAAACAAAAATAAAGTATAAAAATATAAATACTACTTACTTACTTTTAAATGTACTGCTTTCACTTAGTATAACAATTTTACGAAATATTTTTATTTAAAACAGCTCTTCTAATAAATTTCGAAAATGGATAATTTGTTGTAAATCACGACGTTTAACTTCAGCTACATATAATACAGGACAATTTAAAGAGCCACAGTTTAAATCGCCCACACGACCACAACAAGACTGACATATTTGTTGAGTCGAAAGATAGGATCTTTCGATTTTAGAAATTTTGTTTTGTAATACAACCATCGAACGAGTGGGATTACGATTGCATTCGCTGCAAACACCCTGCTTAGTTTGACGACCACAATCGACAATACAGTTAGTGGTAGAAAAAAATTGTGAAATAGTACTTTTCTTAGATTTTGTATTATTGGGACAGGATATAACTTCATTAGCTACAGATAAGGCTGGGGTAAGTAGAATTTTACGTGGTAAATTAGTAAACCTTTAAAGATGGGAACAAAAGTAGAAGTCAAATATTAAAAATTTCCATTGCAATGGCAATAAAAACCTACCACTCATTGACATCTGCTCCTATTAGTAAAAGACAACGATTTAGCGGAGGTATAATAGCTTTTGTTATATAATAAATGGCATTCATTTTGAGACCCTCATCCGCTAACACCTCATGTGGGTGACGTATTAAGCGTATTAGGGGAACACCAGGTGGTCCATTAGTGATTATAAATGGTACACGTTCACCTCTACGTGGTATACGTCTTGGATCATTTTGTATCCATTTTCTAAATTTATTAACAATAATATTTTGAAAAAATCTAAAATTGTATTCAAATTTACTAAATCTGTTCTTACCTTGTTAATTCCAAAGATGGTACACATGCTGTTGGTTTATAGCCATTAAGGCCACGAAATTCCTTGGCAAATATTAGATCCTGCAGATTAGCTCGACCCGACAATAGCTTAGTAAATTGTCTACATACATATTGTTTAACTTGACTGACATCGGCCGATTCAAAGAGAATGCGTAAAACTTTTTCAAGCATCTGAAAAAATTTCTTAAATTAGATTTTTTGTTTAAGAGAAGCAACACTCAGGAAAATATTCCTATTAGTTTATTTGTTGCCTTCTTTGGAAAGGGGATAGAGGAGCAATTAATGGTGGTGAAATATGAAGAATAAAACAACGCTGACAACGCTGTAATTGCGTGAGATTAAAGATACAGTAGTTGAACGCCATCTAATGTAGAGTTGGAGCAGTTTTTTGATTTTATTTTACTTTGCTTGGGTTAAGTTCTATAGGAACACCAGAGTAGGGCGCTGCTATACGTATGAAGGATAGAAATCTCATACATAATGGGTTGTCGTCCCTGGGTAACGAACTCGCAACCTTCTGCATAACAGTCCATCCAATACACCACAACGCCCAGTTATAAACACAGAGAGAATTTTAGTGGACGAAAAATTTAATGAACATTTTTACTAAACTAATGAAACTTTTCTTCAGGAAGTGAAATAACATTTTCTTAAAATTAATGAAAAGTTTCGTACTTTTTGTGAAAATTATTTTTAATTTTTATTTTTATTTTTAAAAAAATCGAGTGAATGAAACTTTTAATAAATAAAATGACATTTATCATAAAATTTTTATTAAAACTTGCATGGTTTTAATAGACGAGTTCCAGTGCAACTTCATTACTTCAATGCCAAAATTCATTAACATCATGCAGATAATTCTCTCAGTGAAGTTTAATGAAAATTAAAAGCTTTTTGAACAAGTTTCAGGGAAAGTGTGAATAATTGAAGTAAAAATTCAAGACTTAATTCAACTTGTAACAAGATTCTGGAGCATTAGCATTGAAACGGTATCTGATCAGAAAATTTTAAATATTTTGGCTTGTGTAATGATGTCAGTTATAATTCGGGGGATGGCCGATAAACAGGTATGCAAATTTATCACAACAAGGTATTACAACAATACTTATAAATATGATGCAGGTGTTAAAAGACAAGCAATAATGCAAAGGTCAAATAGCTAATACTTTGGGAACGAAACAATCCTCAGTGAATTTTTATTCAGTGAACCAGTGAATTTTTATTCACCAGTGAATTTGTATTCACTACAGTCGTGACGCCAAATTGAAGATCATTCAAGATGATCGTGAGCTCTGGGCTTGGATCGAATGTTTGGAAAATCATCAGTAAACGAGCGAATGACAAAGGATGTGAACAATATTTTAGACTAAGGGAATTGTAATATTTTTTGGTAAATTATGTGAAGATTATTCATTCCGACGAAAAAAGTAAAATTGAGGTATAATGCGAGGCAACGACAGACAAAATTATGCGATTTAACTATTGAAAGGCTGTGCAATCAATCCGAATGCATGGGTCGGTGAACCGAGAAAAATTTTAGCAAGCTTATATTTTTTGTCTATGGAACATTGTGATAAATAAATTATAAAATTACTGAAAATGCAGGAGAGAAAGTAATCGCGCATGCTGATGATGTTGTGTTTCTGATCAAGGAATAATTACTTCAGAATCTAAACGAGCTAAAGAATCAGCACATGTTGAACTATCAGCATTGAGAATAGCATAGGAATTAGTCCCGCAATACCCCAAATTGGATGGAACCCCTCTTTCACAATTAAATGAAAGGTGAAACTTTCATGAAAATAGAGTAGATATAAGGCAAAAGTTGAAGTCTGGAATAGCATATCTTTTTTTGGATGAAAACTTGTGGGTAACAAAAATCATCGACTCATTAAGCTGGTAAAGATTTCTTCAAACGATAACGCTGTAGGAGCATGCATTCTTATGAAATGCCTGCTTGCGGTCGTTAACAAATTTCTTTAATCATGCTAATTTTAAAACAAACACGGATACCAGAGCAGCTCTTCAATAAAGGAAGGTGCGATCGCTGTGGCAAACGTTCTTTATGTCATAATTCAATACTGCTTACGGTAGGTGCATAAAACTTAATCGGAGTACGAACTCTATGTCATCGATCACGGAATTCTTGAAATTTTCGATTGTTAAGTGAAAACTAGACATGACTTGACTGCAATCTTTGTTATTCAAAAGGTACAGCATTTCAGTTTTAAAGAATATTTTAAGGATTGAGATGTAAGCTCAGTTAAAGTGTTGGAAAACTGAATGTTCTAAATTGTGTTACACTTTCATACGAGGGTAATGAATTTTTTCAACTTCGATAAGTTGTTAGTTTGTATTCAAATACATTGGAGCACGGTTATAGCGAACTCGTAGGGACCAGATAATTTGGTTCGCTATAAGCGAAGTTTTCAATACTCGTGGGTAAACATTTAAAAAACATTAATAAAATTACAGGGTTTTTTCTTAAATTCTGCTAATTTTTAAATTTTTGTTTTTAATATTGAAACAATTCTTCCATCCAATTACGTTTCGTACAGTTTTTAATTATTTTTAGTGAAGTTTCCAGTAAAACGCTAGAGTTTTTAAAACATGTTTCATAAAAAAATTTTGATTTTTTTAATTGTTCGTTATAATCGTAACAATTTGTATGGAAATTGGTAGAAGGGTCAAACAAATTAGTTCGTTATATAAAAAGTTTGCTATAAACAGAGTTATTTTAAAATATGCGTTGGGACCATAAATATCGTTCATTATAAAAAAAGCTCGTTATAACCGGTGTTCGTTATAACCGTACTCCTCTGTTAATTAAAAGTGCTGCTAATAGGTTTTTTTTTATCAATGTATGGTGTAAGGAACAAGACAAGGCTTATGTTTATAGACTTTCAAGTATTTTTGTTAATAAAAAAAATGTGTTTTGTGTAACATTAAATCTGGCGTTTTATTAAGGAATTGTACACTCAAAAAAAGTCCCTAAAGTTAGCAAAAAAAAAATTAGTTGGATCAGCTAAATTTTTGTTCGGAGGATTCTTGCAGAAAAATTGCTAAAATCTGCAAATGTGTATTGCTGAAAATCAGTGAGCTGATTTTTAGCAAAAAAGTAAGTTCAGCTAAATGTTTTGCTGACACTCAGTTCAATGAAAATCAGTGAGCTGAATTTAAGCAAAAAAGTAGTAAATTCAGCTAAATGTTTTGCTGACACTTAGTTCAATGCAAATGAAAATCAACTTGTTGAAATCAACAACATTTTTTGATGGAGCTTAGTAGATTGAAAAACTAAAAAACTTAGTATAAAATCTTTTAATTTAGTTTGATGAAATTTAAATCCAATTTTTTTTTGTGATTATTTTAAACTTATATAAAAATATCAGGACTTAAACAATTACTTAACATAATGAAATTTTTACAAAAGAAAAAAATTAAACAAATTAAATCAACAGAGGTTGCATTTTTTTGTAAGTCTTATAATGGTTGTGTTTAAATGTATCTTTCTTTCTCTCCAATTCGTTTAGACAAGCTGCGACATCTATACCACGTCATTTTATTTGCTCTCCGTTCACTGGATGTGTTTATCAGCACAATTTTGGTAGTGACAAAAACTAGTTCAAAATTAGTTTTTTAGTCAAACCATTTAACTAAATTAAAAATTGCTGTAAGTTAAACAATTTAAACAGACGTTTGCCAAAATGTTCAACTAACTTTTTTTGAGTGTACTTTTATTAAGCTAAAAATAATGAACAGTAATGTCTATTTAATTTAATCGAGGGTGACTAAGCTTTTTTCGATATTCAAAATCTTTTGGTTTTTATGCGACTTTTCCCGAAGCCTTTTTTCTTATATTTCCAATAATTCAAAAATGTGGCAACACTGGGTCCACTATATATTCAATGTGTACCCTGTGTACAAAAAAACAAACTTTTTAGACCTTAAACGTGAGAATGTGCACCTAAAACAATACGTGTCTCCTTTTTTTTGCTCCTCTAAAACATATCCAAAGTTCATTTGTTAGCTGGAAATTTGATACAAAAAAGTGAGTTGTGGAGGATAAGAAAACGGAGACAAAGTGATTTGGATAATGTGCCATAGGTCTCATGGCTGTGTACTGAAATGATGCTAGATTGGAAAGCGGTGGTTCAAACAATTGAGGAGTAGATTCTTCGAAAATTTGTATTCCCCATTCCAATCTACTTTATTGTTTTTAATATGATATATTCTTAATCCAAGAAATCACTAGAACTGTTTTTGTTGGCAATTGAATTAATTGCAATGTCATCTATTAAATTAAAAATTTTCACAATAAAACGAATGAACTGAAATAGTTCGTAATGTTTTTGACATAATTGTCTTGATTTTTTTCTCAAAATATAGTTTACAACGTTATGTACCAAAATAACACCGGGTATGTTGCAACTAAGGCGAGAAGACAACAGATAGTGCTGAAAATATATAATTCGCCTTACGAAACACACGTTATTTTTCAAGCAAGAAATCAATATTGATATAGTATTATAAATCACAGATAGCAATAGTTGGTCTACTTACGGTGCACACCTCAAGTTCAACTAGTGTTATGGGTTTTACTGGTTTTTAATTAATAGTGTTCCCAGTAAATTTTACAAGGGAAGTCCGTTGGATGGTTTCTCCAGATATCGATTAAATTCGGATATACGATATACATAGGTGACAAAAGTAATGCAAACTTGGTAAGAACATTGATATTTAGCGGGTAGACGTGGATGCCAAAGTTGTTCAAAACTTTTTTGTTTCATAACTTTTAAATGGGAAGGTCAGCCTTCCCATCTCACTCGATACCAAATTTGAATATTGTTAAAATTCAAATAATGGAAAATTTGTTTATTTTGACTTCAAATTTTAACCCTTGAATATGAAATTTACTTATTTATTTTGTCTCCTTTATTACATATCCAAATTTTATGGCAATCGAAGGGAATCCATAAGCGCACTGTGGGAATAACTCGGGAACTATTGGAGATAACCCACAAATTCAAGCATGTTTTTTGTTAGTCTCTACTAACAGATTACAAATATGTTAACTTTTTGAAAATCGGATGAGAAAATATTGCGAGCACTCAAAATTTTGTATGCAAAAAGCACCCTACTTTGGGGCGCCATAGTTCCGGATGGTCTGAGAGGTCTAACATCAAAACTTAAACTCTTTATTACGTCACTTATGCCTGATCCAAATTGCATTGCAATCGGACACTAAGTAATAAATGGCAGAATTATTTTCAAAAATTTTGTGATATATCCCACTGTGCAGCGGGCCTTCCTTGTCATTGGAAATGTTTTCAATAACACAGAGTATGAGAAGTATGTCTTTAAGAAAACTACATCGAAATTTTCTTCCATTTTAAACTAAGGATTATATTAATTTCCAGTATGTACTTACTTTGACTACTAGAGGACAACCATCTCTTCTTACAGTTTCAATACCTTTTGCCTCATATACTGGTTCTTTCTGATCTGCTGTCTCATACATATAACCGACATAACGTTTTTTAGTCTAAAAATATCCAAAATTAAATGCTCGTAAGTTTATATTTTTTTAACGAGATTTAAAAATTTATTAATTACCTGCAAAATACAAGGTTGATAGACTTTCTCTAACTTTAATTTTACAGGATGAGGATTTTGTTTCGTAACAGCATCAGCAATTTCTTCACCAATACGAAAAGCCTCTTCACGATTACGTCCCGGTACCAAAACAAACATTGAATCGGTGTCACCATAAACCACCTTAACATTCCACTTATCATTGGCTTCCACCATTTTAATAGCTCTCTCTAAAGTTTCACGACCTTTTGAGACAACAGTATCACCAACTTCAACTGAAGGCATACGACCACTAAAATTAGCTGCTGTATAGCCATAGGTAACATTGGCCATTAATTTTAAGCCCAATTGACGAGAATGTAAAATTCTTTGTAATGCTGAATTAGATTTATGCAATTTCATAGATTGTTTAACCATTTGGCGAGTATCCAAAATTTCTGTAAGCATGCGCGGTAAAATGCCTTCACGTACCGAGGATTTAACAAATACAACACCACATGGCGAAATAGTTATAAGATCACGATCTACTAATTTACGTAGCATGCTGGGTGATACACGCAATTGTGAGGCCCCAAATTCAAAAGGTGTTGATTGTCCTAAATGTTCTACTCGGCCTAGGCAAGTTGAAAAACAATAGTTGTAACCAATAATCATGCTGGGATATAAACTTTGAAAATCTAAAACGATTACAGGATCAGCATAGAAACGTGATTGTGGTTCCAAAATTAAGGCCAAATATTCCGGAGCACGCATATGAGCTCTCTGCTGTACACTGGGTGATAATGGTACTAAATTTTTAGGTTTAGCAATTCTTAGCATCATACTTTCTACACGAAATTGTGAACCTCTCGATAAAACTTCATAAAATTGAATTCCTATAAGTTTTGCCATTTCACTAGTACGTCCTATTAAATCTAATTGATCCAGTAGAGATAAAGTTCCTCGTACTCTCTCCAAATAATATTCCAATACAATCCATCGGGAACAAGGTGAAGCAAACCACTCCGTTAACGTACGATAGCTATGCCAAGGGCAACGTTTATGCATAATGTGATACATAACATTTTCGAAAGTATATGAAGTTAAGGCAATTTCCGAACGTAACAAACGCCAGACATCTAATAAAATGCGACCACAAAGTTTCATTTCAACATCCAAGTCGGTAAATGTTTCACGATCTTCATCAACAAACTCTCGTACTTTTTGTGTTGGAACTCTAGAAAGTAGTGGCGCAATATTTAGACACAAATATTTAGCTCTTTCAATGATGAAACCCCACGAAGACATTTCAATTTCATAACCAGCATAAATATCGGGATCCCATCGAGAACATAAGCCTAAAAGAGCCTCTAACGCTTCAACTTCTGTTTGAACAATTGTTTACTTCAATATCACGATCAATGCCATGCTTACGACCTTCTTTATCCACAATATCACGTGAATCATGAACCATAATATAGCCACAAGATTTGCGTGGCAACTTTTTATCACAATCCATATGCTCATTGGGAATGCTATTTTCTATGGCATAAAATAAGCAACGAATTTCATCTATTTCGGGATTTGGATATAAATCGTCACGTGTGGCAACAAATACTTCTAAAGTAATAATGGTTAGATAGTTGAACTGAAAATTATAAAAGAAATTGAAAAACCATCTCCAAAAATCATTACAAGAAAAAAAGTGTTAAAGTCCAGATTTGTTTATAAATTAAATTTATGTGTAGTAACAATTTTCTTTCTTCTAGTAAAGTTAATGGCGGAACAATATTTTCTCTCTTCCAGGGCAATTCTTACCACATTTAGTAAACTGGCATTGCTTAGTTTTACGCATTAATGTTGGATCTCATGATTAAAGTTGAGATTATGATGGAATTCTGGTTTATTTTATTACTACGCAACTTCGCCAGTTTCGATCACAAAGTGTTGGCCTAATTTCTTTATAAACCCAATGGTGAGAAAAAAGTCAGAAACATTAATTTCGCGTAATTTTACTTCACTTGCATGTGCTGGGTACACTAATGTTGGGAGAGATCTACTAATGTTGGGAGAGATCTCATGATTAAAGTTGAGGTTATGATGGAATTCTAGTTTATTTTTATTACTACGCAACCTCGCCAGTTTCGATCACAAAGTGTTGACCTAATTTCTTTATAAACCCAAAGGGGAGAAAAAAGTCTGAAACATTCCTTTCTAGTAATTTTACTTCACTTGCATGTGCTGATTACACTAATGTTGGGAGAGATCTACTATACAATGTCAGACTGCGAAATTTAGATGACTGAGGATCAGCGTGAGAAACCATCAACATAAGCCTAATATAAGCAATAAGGTTTGGGGACCTATGCCACGCTACTTCATACTTCTCGTCCCATCGATTGAGCGAAGTTCTAACGGTAGCGGCAGAAAAGTATTCTAACACTTGTTATGACAATAAAGCCTAATATACCAACGTTTTGTAATGAGATTGCGGAACAATTAATTGACACTGTCTGCGTGAGTATTCAAGACTGGAAGATTTCACAAGAATGTTTATTTTCTGACCATCAGAGGATTATTTTCAGCATTAATCTTTCTTTTAAAAGAGTTATTACATACAGGATTCCTAACGAAAAACTGAACTAAATTCC
Organism: Delia radicum; assembly: GCA_021234595.1. Taxonomy (NCBI): domain Eukaryota; kingdom Metazoa; phylum Arthropoda; class Insecta; order Diptera; family Anthomyiidae; genus Delia; species Delia radicum. Next base: position 88,170,676 of record CM037855.1, read on the forward strand.
GTGAAAAAGCTCTGACCGAACTGAGTGTGCAATACTTTGAAAGTTTAGTGCGTCTACTGGAACCATCAAAGCTGTTAGGTTGCTTTAAGTTTTTTCTAAGAACCCCTGTTCATGGGGAGCAGTCTGGAAACCACTGAACTACTGATGGGTACTAATTTTTCGGGTTACAGGGGCAAGAAGAGATATACTATACCGTTGAATACACTCACGTAAGATTAAAATCAGAAACACTGTATCGGAATAGGAAGAAGTCAATGTGATTATTATACACAAAGCAAGAAAAATAAAACATTCCAAATGACTACTAGGGATGCCGGAATTTTCGGGATTTATAAATCCCGGGATTTGTCCAAGAAAATTCCGGTCGCAGTTTTCAAAATCCAGATTCCCGGGATTTATGAAAATCAGTCTTGGTCGACACCCCTTATGAGCACGTATTTATTAAAAACGCTTTAAAGACTAGTAGATCTCTACTTAAGAAGTACCCTTAGGGCGGATATCCAAGTTCGGAGAAAACATCTTTGTTGTCATAGGTTGTTGGCACAAGTCAGAATGCTCTTATCAACTTTGAATATGCATTTACATCGTCATTGACGTGAATGCCTCTAGGATAATGGTACAAAAGACACTCCACAAGGACTAGTTTTGTAGACAAAGAAGATCACTTGCGTTGAGTTTGATCTTAATTTTAAGGAGCCCCTCTTCAACATTCAAAGGGGACAAAGTATCTAGGTGTCCATCCGAACTTTATGGATCCGTCATTTATTAGCATCTTCGTGGGCATTTTTACCACTTGAACGCCTTAGAATACGAGGGCGGATCAATAAGTCCGTGACTTTTCGAACTTCAATCGAAGTTATATGAAATGCAACACTGCCCCCCATCAAGTACCACCTGTCAAATTTTGAGCAAGTTCCGTCATTTACTTTGCGTTTAACAGCTGTTCAAAACATACAACCACGTGGATTTTTTTAAAAATGGAAAAAAGTGAATTTCAAATTCTCATTAAACATTATTTTTTCCGAATAAAACCTTCAACAAATCAAGGAAAAGCTTGATAAATACTATGGGGACTCTGCACCATCGATTTTAATGGTAAAAAAGTGGTTTCCTGACTTTCGTTGTGGTCGCACAAGTAAAGATGACGCTGAACGTTCTGGACGGACAATTGAGGTCAATACACCCAAAAATGTCGATATGGTGTTGGCCGATTGAAGAGTAAAAGTGCGTGAGATTGTTGATGCCATAGGCATTTCATATGGCAGTGTGGTTTCGATTTTAAATGATCAGTTGGATTTAAGAAAGCTGTCTGTAAGATGGACGCCGCGTTTGCTCTCAATTGACCATAAACGTAATCGTGTGACAACTTCAAAGGATTATTTGGAGTTGTTTAACCGCAATTCGAATGAGTTTTTGCGGCGTTTTCTAACTGTGGATGAAACACCTATCCATTACAACACTCCGGAGACCAAGCAGCAGTCTAAACAATGGGTTTCTCCAGGTGAACCGCCTCCGAGAAGGCCAAAGTAAGTTTGTCGGCCAATAAGGTGATGGCAACAGTTTTTTTTAGGTTGCACGCGGGATAATCCACATCGATTACCTTCAAAAGGGAAAAAACAATAAACGAGGAATATTATGCCAACTTTTTGGATCGGTTTATAGAGGATTAAAAAAATCGACCCCATATGGCCAAGAAAAAAAGTTCTTTTCATCAAGATAATGCCACGGGTGCACACGTGTGCAGTCTCAATGTCAAAATTCCATGAATTGGGCTACGAACTGGTACCTCACCCGCCATATTCTCCGGATTTAGCCCCCAGTGACAATTTCCTATTTCCAAACCTAAAGAAATGGCTCGGTGGAAAGAGATTTAGCTCCAACGATGAAATTATTGATCAAAAAATGTCTATTTTATGGACCTCAAAAAATCCTATTTTTTGGAAGGGATACGAAAATTGGAGAAAACGTTGGACTAAGTGTATTGAGCTAAAAGAAGATTATGTTGAAAAATAATTTTTTTTTTTGCAAAAAAAAAATGCTTCATTCAAAAAGTCACGGTCTTATTGATCCGCCCTCGTACGATACAATGAGATCAATGTATGTGGGTATATTGGGCTCACGGGAACGATTTTTAAATGTGCGAGGAATAGTCCCTCTGGTGTAGCTGTTCGATATGATTTGGTTTGGCAAGCGGAAACCCAGCATGCTGATTTACTGATTGCAAGCTGCACAAAGGGTATACTGTTGGAACAGTGAAACAATTGAAGATCAAGAGAGTCTGTGAGATGTATAATTGTCCGGTCTCGCAGCCTTTTTAATGTTGTGTTTTTTTCTGAGGATGGGAGAAGAAACTACAACAGAGTCCCATTCAATCGAACCTAAAGAATTGGGTGTTATTTGAGTTATAATATAAGCATAACTGTGATTTATTTTCATATTTGAGGTTGCTTGGGAACTAAAATAATTTTGAAACTAGCCGAGCCCATACTAAGATTTTTTAATTAATATATAGCAGTTTTCTAAAAATAAATGAAATTTATAAAATAAACTCTAAACCTTGAACTTTTTAACTCCTTTCCAACAGTTAAAAATTCTTCCGATATAAGAAGTGTTTGTGTAGATTACACGGAATGATATCAAAAAAGTTAATTAGGTTCTGACCATCAATTCTACACAGAAAAAACTAAAAACGGATTTCATCCAAAAAGTTATTGAATCAATCACGGCAATGATAATATTAATTAAAAAACCCATCACGGCAATGATAATATTATTTAAAAATTAAAAAGAAAATAGCTATAAATAACGATCTACAAAAAAATTATGATAATCAAAAAAAAAGTGTGTGAACGACACGTTTGTATGTATATGTGTTTTAGTAATGCTATGCTGTTTTGTGATTTCATGATTTTTTTGTATACAAAAATTTGTAAATGCAATTAATCTGATTTCTAGTGTCCGATCGAACATTTCGTCTAAAAAACTATATTTGGTCGGTTTTTTGGTATCTAGAGGCAATGATGATAAATTTTAGTATTGGAAACATGTTTGTTGGGCCGATTTAATTCGATTTTGTGTATACAATTAAAGTAAAAAGCCGAAGTTTAGTTATAAAGATAAAAGTTCGACCGCCGAACTATTTTCGATTTGGGCCGAACTTTCGGAGGCCGAACAGTAAATTTATTGCTTAACTGCGGACTTTTCTTTAAATTTAACACTCAAATCTAATCAGCTCAATAAACATTTTTACAAATTTGTCCATAATGCTTTAAAATACCGAATAAAGACCAAATGCATTTTCTGGCCGAACTCTTCGGTCTGACACTACTGATTTCCTCCTGTTGAAATCTATTTCAAAAAGCTTAAAATTATACTCTCTGGTGAGAATTTTTTTTTTTATTTGTTTGGCTATAACTCGGAGACTACTCGAGATACCACCCTGAAGTCACACAAATATAGAGGAGAGTTCAATAATAAGCAAATATATTTTTCTTAAGAATTAAAAAAATGCGCATTTTTAGATATGGATTTGACTTCAAGTCCGAAAAAAATTACCTTTGATCCTTCGATGGAAAAATCAATATGCATATCGTTTTGAAGAGTATATTTTAACATAACAAATAAGTCCAACACTAATTTTGTATCTTGTATAGTTTAAAAGTTATTGCCACTTTTGTTACGATACTTTAGTAAAATTTTATCGTTTTTTGCAATTTTCATGACGTCATATTTCGGAAACCGAAAATGTCCGGAATCTGAAATTTATGTTTCGTCGATTTCTTGTCGAGTATGGCAGTTATGGTGATTTTATTTAAATCGGAGATGTTCGCTCCGAATGGTGATTGAGTTGACATGTTTCACTCACATATACTTGTCAAAGGAAAATAAAGTACGCCATTGAAATCAGCGTGACTGATATATTGGTGGTCGACCTTATTAATTTTCAAATATTTTGATTTTGTCGTCCAGTATTATTCAGGCTTTCTACTGCCAACATTTATGTGATAACGACAATGCACAAACACAGCTATTTTTTTATTTATATAATTAATTATGTTTAAAATACTTACCTCTACATCGGCCTTAGCTTGTTGTAGATTTTCCAGAGCAACTTTAAAACCAAAAGTATTAGTTATGGATGAATCATTTGATAAACCTCCAATAGTTACATCATGTTGTTGTAGGTTGCGCATAAAAGAAGAACGTTCCAATTCTTGTAAGGCGGTTTGACTGGAGACACTAGTTTCACTAGTCTGAGAATTTGATATTACACTTTCTTGACTCTCGCTTCTTGCATTCTTTTCTTCAAAGCTATTATCGGATTTTTTGAAATTTTCTGATTTGACAGCTTCATTAAGTTTTTTAGTAAGAGAAATACGTCTTAATAATCGAAGATTTTTATGTTTTCTAAAGGCGCTATTACATTTTAATGGAATTTTTTCAATTCTTGTCGTTACAGGAGTAAAGCTTTCATTTAGTTTGACTTTTATGGAATTATTTACAACGGGTGTTCCTGGTGTTAGGGGAGTTAAGGTTAGACTTCTTGAAGAACAATCTAGGGTATTATCACCATCATCACTATCACCTTCAGTGCCACCGTTTAACATCATAGTTACTTTTTGTCGTCGTACTTTAATAGGACTATCTTCTTCAGTTGTTTTTGGGTTTTCGTAATCTTCTAACTTTTCTCCTTATTTTTTATTAACTCCCTAGCTTTTAACCATAATTTATTCCTGTCTTGTGGGAGCATTTATCTGTGGAGTTATTGCTACTGTTTTTGGCAGAGCTAAATACTCACGTATACGTTGGGCATTCCGATATTTATTTAATACTTCTGGACCAGCCAATTTCAAAAGTTGCTCACGTCTCCATGCCGATAAACCTTTAATATCAGGCCCCAAAATACTTTGAAACTCTTCGGTATCATTTAGCTTATTGCCCGGTATTTGAAGTACAGTAAACCCAATTCTTTGTGTTTTGTTATATCATCTGGATTACTATAGAAAGGTCGTTGAAACTCAAATTCCGGTAATTGCAGTTTATAGCAACCCTTTGAGACTTCATCACGACTTGGCGGTAAATCTAGTGGAGTTAAAACAAGCTTCGCATCTAATGGTGGAGTAGATTGTGCATTTGATATTGCATCATTTGATGATGATAATATAATAAATACTTCGGATTGTAAAGAATTGGATTTTGAAGCTGATTTAGATCTTTGTAATTCAGCATTCGCCAAAAATATTGGACTCGAATTTTGTGTAAATAATACAGGACTATGTAAATTTAATGATTTGTTACTTAAATTTAAAGCTTTTGGGTGATGTTGATACTCTTTGGGAGGTGTTTCTGTGATTTCTTCATCAGAACTTATCCGAATTAAAGATTTGTGTTCCACCTCTAGAGTAGAAATTTGTGATTTAGAAATAATTTTTGATAGTTGGGGTTTTAAAGAGCCACATAAGTTTTTTATAGTTTCAGAAGACTGATGATAATCTAGAGATACATTTGATTTGTCAAAATTTTCAGATGATCCACTTGACAATTGCAGTCTTTCTAAACTATCTGTTTTATTGATTGATTTAAATCACATTTATCCTTATTAAACTCTGATAACTGGGGATGTTCTAAAGATTCATTTCGTTTGCCTGATTTATCTGATTTCTCAATTTCAATTGGATCAATCTCCAAATCTACTTTGCAATTCCTCAACTTCTCTAAAGTTTTAGAATTCTTATTGACATTCTGAAAATTCTGAAAATCTTCAGCACACTTTTTTTGTTCTGATGTCTTAGGATGTTTTGGAAAGTTGCATTTATTTTTTGTTCTCGTTCTAATTTTATTGACATCTTTAATGTCCTTGGATTCGTTAACATTTCCCTTTATGTCAAATTTATTTAAAACTATTGGAAGTTTTCTAAGTTTAACGCAACATTTCTGAACTTTAACTGGAATCTTGGTGTTCGCAGAATTCTTCTTGGGTGATTGTACTTCCTGTAGAGTATTTAAAATTATATCTGGATTGTCATATTCCAAAGTGCTTTTTACATCAACTGAATCAAAATTTGTCACTTTACTTAGGTTATTTGAAATGTCATTGGGATTCTCAAATTTAGAAGAATTAACAATATTATCTAGATTCTTAATTGTAAGTCTTCTACGTTTTGTCGATTTTGTTGCCAAAAAGCTGCGTCTTAAACGTTTTAGGTTTGGTGTTTTTTTTAATTGTTTAATCGAATTTTCCGTTTCCGTATCAGAATTTAAAATTTCTTCATCCGTTTCACTGGCAGGGGAAATTTCATTAGTATTTACATTATTAGGAATATCCTTATTTACGTTAGTATCAATATTTGTGTTAACATTTTCATTGAATTTACTGAAATTGTTGTCCTCGACTTTTGAAATATCAGTCATTTTTGTTCGTTCAACTAGTTTTGTATTATTTTCAATCGTCTTGTCTTTAGAATTAAGGATTTTAATATCTAAAGTTGCTTTTTTATCTTTTTCATTAGATTGTTTGATTTCCCTTTGCTTCGTATTTTTCTTTGTCATTTTTCTAATATTTTCCATTTCTTTAGCATTGCTAACTGTTTTAGCAATTTCGCTTTCTTTCGCTGTTTTCATTGGGATTTCATTTTAGTTTTGACCTCAGTTTTTACTGAACTACTAGCATGACCTTTATCTTCCTTGATTTCATCAACTTCAGTATCTTTGTTATCGAAACTGTATACTTTAAGAATCTTATTGTTTGTTCTACGTGGTGTTAAGGCACATGTTACATGAGTTTTATCTAAATCCTTAAATCTTTGGACCGTCTTTTTGTTGTGCTAAAAAAAAAAACAAAAACCTATAAAACTTTCTAGAAAGGTTGAGGCTAAGAAGAAGATTAAATAGTCAAGTTTGATTTTAAAAAATCTTTATTACTCTTTATCAAGCTCGAGGTCTTAGATTTAAAAAAGCTTTATTAAAATTTATAACCTCGAGCTTGACTATTTATTTAATTGGATTTTAAAACAAAAGGTCGAAAAAACATAAACACTATTGAATTTTAGAAAATCATACTTTAGTTAATTTATTTGCTGGAAATCTTAAAAAAGAATTTGTGATTCTTTTAAAAATAATTTAGAATACGTTACAAAATATAACAATGTTCATTCTCCCACATTCACGACATGAATTAATTTAATATCTGAAAGTATATATAAATAGTTATATAGTATATCGTAAACAAATTTTCTTTCAACTACTTACATTAATGGTTGCCTAAATACTTTTTGCAATAGGAAAGGGAAACTTTTTTGCAATAGGAAAGGGAAACTTAAAAAATTTCCTTACATGTGTGTTCTTGTCTTTCGCTTTAGTATGTCTACCTGAACGTATATTTGTTTATAATTTGACCACACTACATTAATAATCACTATAAAGATTTAGTTTACACATTTATTGTTTATTAAATTTAAATATTTAATTTTGTCTTTAATTTATTTAATAGACAATTAATTTGACAAGCCGGTGACAACACAAAATTTAAAATATTATTAACTTTTCGCAAGGATTTTTAATTTTTAATCAACTAAGTGTTAGCTAAACTTGTGCTGAATCTACTCTTTTTCTAAGATTTGCTGACATTAGTATTTTTTTGCAAGCACCGTTCTGACTAAAATTTTGCTGACGCAGCAAAATATTTTGCTGACGTTACTAACTTTTTTTGAGTCTAATTATCATATTCTTTCCTGCACATAAATTTAGATTGGAAAATGTTGGTAAGGTACATTGAGTAGATTAAGAAAGAATTAAATTTAAAGACAAACAATTTTTAAAAGTTAACTTCTTCTGCGAGCTCTAAATGTTTACGAATTTAGCTGAAACTTGGCACATGGAGTTTTTAGACATTAAGGAATAGGGAAAAATCGAACTATAATTTCTTTTGGACAACTCTAATGTGAAGTACTTCTAAATTTTCCTTACAAATTAGTGTATAATAGTACAGTTCCATGGTAGCGTCTGGTGTATAAAATAGTATTTTATATTTTTGCACTAGACGCTTATTTTAAATTCACCTGAAATTTTTTATCACAAAAATAGTTATTAGCCTCAAATGGGTTTTTCATCGCACAATTTATTTTTTACATCCAAAAAAGTTTTTCACCTCTAACATGTTTTTTTTTTTTTTTTTTTTTTTTTTTTGGTTCTTTTGTAACATGGTATACATGGTACGAAACCAAATTTAATGCATGTATGTACTTGTTTTTGTTTGTTTACTAACCCTAATTTACATGCTTACTTTGAGCTTTCGGCCACTACAGTTGAATGATCTGGAACATCTCTATCCACTGAAATACTCTTGCGACGTATTTCAGTTAAAGCTAATTTTTGGCGTAAGGAAATTATTGGTCTGTAAAACAAGCAATAGTAATTATAAACTGTTTTATAGTGTAGATTATATTAAAAAAAAACTAACAAGTTATCCTTTTCCACAATAAGTTCTTTTGAAGGTGTGGTATCAGTAGCGTCATTGGTAAATGTTTCTATAAAATAAGTATTTAATTAAATACCTTGAAAAAAATTCAATATTTGAAACTTACTCTTTCCTGTTGAACGATTAATTATTACCAAAGGTAAGGGAGCATATTTATGACCAGTTTTAGGTGTCCTAGGCGAACGTGAAGGAGAAACTGCCAATGTAGCACGTCTATTTTTAGGAGTTGTAGGAGTTCGTGGTGGGGATTTTGTACGCAGTGACGCAGATAATTTTGTGGGAGTTTTGGGTACATCATCGGAACCATCTGTTTGTGGTAGAGACTCGTTTGCAATATTCTGTGATTGTTGTTGTGATTGAGTTAGTTTTAAGATTAAATCATCTAAACTATCTAAAGCTATAGAAAAATCATGTACGTTATCATTTTCATTTTCCCCCTCAGATTCGACATCAGACGCAACCTGAGGCATTACAGAGGCTGTAGTTTCTTTATCCAATTGTTGAGGAGATAAGGCGACTTAAATGAATAAATTAATTAATATATTATTAAGCATTTAATAATTGATAACTTACAATTATGATGTGTTTGTGATAGCGGTGCCAAACTACTATCCAAATCAATTTTATCTTCATTATTTTCTTCCAAATGTTGTAAAATGTCCAATAATTCCATATCTTCTTCGCGTACTATAGAAATGAGGAAATTTCAATATTAATTCGAATTATAGGGAATTAACACAGAAAAGTTAACTGCTTAATTTAGCACTAACTGCTTAATCAAGCACTAAAGAAGTCAATTAAACCATTTTTTTTTTATCTTTCAGTTTAACAGTTAATCCAACTTTTCCTCTGCAAACTATTTCCAAACAATTCTGTATTTATACTACTAATTCTCCGCAACTCTGTATTTTAATATAACTTCGGTTGGCAACACTAAAAAACATACATACAAGTCAGACACACCAACATTTTACTTGTTCCTCTTATGCCGAATCGCTATCGGCGTCACTTTGGTATTTTAAACTGACAAAGTTAATCTTTTAGCTGTTAAGTAAAACTTTAAACTGTTAAAAAATGCATATGGAAGATTTAAAGATGGATTAACGTTTAATCAAGTAAATTGATTTCGTTGTCTAAACTCTCTATTAGAGTTTGATAAAAAAAAAAAAACTATACTTACAAGTTGCATTCATTGGCACATGTAGCTTCTGCTGCTGGGAATGATGATTTTGATTTTGTGTTAAACTTAATACTAATTCTTCATCAATAATAGTATTTTCGAGAAAAACACTTTCATCTTCTTGTGTCATTTCTTCCATTATTTTTGACTCTTCCGAAGAACTGACTATAATACTTTGTTGAAAAACATTATTATTTGATAAATGATTTTGTATTACGGATGCATTTATTAAATTATCATTTTGTGAACATTCTTCGGGATATACAGAATTTTGTAATATCTTTGATAAATTAAATGTTCTTTTTCGTGGTTTTTAAATTTAAATTATTGGAATTTAGAGTTGTATTTGATATGTTTGTTGTAATTGTTGATAAAGTACAATTAATTGTTTGATCAGTTATTTCACTGGACTCGAGTGAAGAAGTTTCCAGAGCCAAAAGTTTTTCTAATAATGCAGTACGATAGAATATTTCACTTTCGGTGGAATGAACATTTGGACGTTCTTGTGTGGAGGGTATTTCAAGGGGTGGAATCTGAAAAAGGAAATTTTAAAAGGAACTTGATAAGTAGCAATTCAGTTCGAAAGATCAATATTATTTTGTATGATATGTATGTACATTTAAACGTCATTTTTACACACTCTGCCCTATTAACCCTTGACACCCTGTAGTTACCATATGGTAACACAAAACTTGAATGTACGTTTGGGGTGCCAGTGCTTAATGTAATGAAAATACCGTTATAAATGAAAACGGGTTTTTATTAAGTAGACTTATAAATTTAATTTAAAATAACTATTGATGTCCAATATGTTGTATTGTGCTGAAGTTTTTACAGGTGTCAAGGGTCGGGTAATGCGTATCTTCTTTTCAATCGAATTATTCGATTTGTGTACAACGTTAAATATCGCGATCATGTTTCAGATTATGAAGTAGACTTTCTAGGATGCAGTTATAAAAGTTTTATACGTACGCGATTGTTGATACATTTTTATAAAGTTTTTAGGTCTAAATGTCCGGAATATTTACTAGAACATTTTGTATTTTCAAGATCTTTAAGAACCCTCAATTGAAGTATCCTATACATAATACATCAATTCTTCAACGATCTTTTCACTACAGGGTAGCTGAAATTTGGAATTCGTTGCCCCTATTACTTAGAAAATTTGACTTTTCTGTCAATGTATTTAGGGTCAAGCTAAAAGAATATGCCAGCTATAACAATGTTTAAACCTTTTTATTCACAAATTTATTAAATTTGTTAGTGTACATCTGATATTTGAACGCAACTATATTCATTAGGGACATTTTTTAAGAAGGATAAATGAGGAGTATTATATACGTTGGTGTCTATTTATATATTTTTTTTTTTTTTGTTACTTTTAAAAATTGTTTAATTTAAAAATTTATTCATTTAATATAATATATAGTTTCTCTATTCTTTCTTTTAACTTCTAAAGTTTTTATTCTTTTATAATAATACTAGCGGGCGTTGCCCGCTACGTTGTTAGCGTGCCTTAGACCTAGTTTTTGGGATGATGGATAACTTTTCAGTTTGCCCACTATCTGTGTACCAAAATTTAATAAAATCCTTTAAGCCATATAAAAGATAATAGAAAGTGTGCGTAAAACTGCCACGCCCACCAAGTCTTAATCTATTATAGCAAATATGCTTATGAGTCATCCCAATATCTGTGTACCAAATTTCAATAAAATCTGTTCAGCCATATAGAAGATAGTGAAGATGTGGGCGTAAAAAGTGCCACGCCCACAATATCTAAATTTGATATAACTTAAAGTGCTTATCTGTGACATCTCTTTCTGGGTACCAAATATCAATTGCATCGGTAATAGCAGCCTTATTTGAGGTATTAGAAATATGTGTAGGTAAATGAGCCACGGTTTAGAGCCCCCTTTGTTTTTCAAAGCAGCCACTGATAAATGGATGCAAATATATGATGATCATCTATTTTACATCTTGTAAAGCCTATAGTTTATTAAAGAACTCGCATTATATGTGTACCAAATATCAATGAAATCGATTAAGCCGATTAGAGATACTTAAAATGTGCGACGCAGATAATATAAAAATCCAATAAATCGTATATCGTTTCTACCAAATTTTAATAAAATGGGTATACCATTTAGGAGATACTGAAAAAGTGACCATACAAATTAAACGAACATCATATGGAAATCTTATTTACCCTGTTTTGGCTAACATTGGTCCCATTACACATATTGATAGTGAGGAGATATTGAAAAAGTAGGCATAAGAGAGCCACGTTAATAATATCGAAATATCAGTAGTCTCATTATCTACGCACCAAATTTGAATAAAATTGGTTCAGCCGTTATGAAGATACGGACAAAGGAGGCGTAAAAGTGCCGCACCCATTGTATCGAAGTGTAATATAGTCTATAGTGGCTATTAGTGGTCGCAATAACTATGCATACAATTTCAATGAAATCGTTTGTGTCGTTTAGAAGAAACGGAAAATGTAGGCGTAAAAGTGTCACGCCCATCGTATCGGATTCTAATATAGCCTATAGTGGCTGTCAGTAGACAGATTATCTATGCACCAAATTTCAATAAAATCGGCTTATCCTTTTATAAGATACGTAAAAAGTGGGCATAAAAGGGCCACGCCCACCATATCGATTTTTTTTATAGAATATATTACCTTCCGGAGCTTCCACTATCTACATGCCAAATTTAAATAAAATCGGTTCGGCCGTTTATAAAATACAGAAAAAGTGGGCATAAAATATCCACGCCCACCATATCGTAATTTTTTTTCACTCTCTATGTACCAAATTTCAATAAAATCCGTTCAGTCGTTGGGCGTGATGGGCGTAATAGACAGATTATCTATGCACCAAATTTCAATAAAATCGGCTTAGCCTTTTATAAGATACGTAAAAAGTGGGCATAAAAGGGCCACGCCCACCCAGAAAAAGATATTACAGATAAGCACTTTGTTATTCGTAATATTAATCAGGATATGCCCACAATATCTAAATGTAATATAACTTAAAGTGCTTATCTGTGATATCTTTTTCTAAGACATATCGAATATAGCGAAAAAGTGGGCGTAAATGTTGCCACGCCCACCATATCGAAATCAAATACAGCACATATTACTTTTCAGTTTGCCCACTATCTGTGTACCAAAATTTAATAAAATCCTTTAAGCCATATAAAAGATAACAAAAAGTGGGCGTAAAACTGGCACGCCCCACCAAATCTTAATCTATTATAGCAAATAGTGCTTATGAGTCATCCCAATATCTGTGTACCAAATTTCAATAAAATCTGTTCAGCCATATAGAAGATAGTGAAGATGTGGGCGTAAAAGTGCCACGCCCACAATATCTAAATTTGATATAACTTAAAGTGCTTATCTGTGACATCTCTTTCTGGGTACCAAATATCAATTGCATCGGTAAAGCCATATCGAAAATAGTGAAAAAGTGGGCGTAAAAGTGACACGCCCATCATATAAAAATTTCATATAGCCTATAGTTCCTTCCAGACCGCCCACTATCTATGTGTCAAATTTGAATAAAATCGGTTCAGGCGTTTGGACGTGATGCTCACACAAACAAACAAACAAATAAACAAACAAACAAACAAACAAACCAACAGTCATTTTTATAATATTAATAAGGATACTATTTTATATTAATTATCTTTTTTTAATATTATATTGTTAATTATATAGTTTTTTTATTTATATAATACAGTAGTCTTGTGTAGTAGTTATTTTTTAGCCATGTATGTCCCTGTGGGCTTGGTTATTTAAAAGAATAATAAAAATAAAAAAAATAATCTTTAGAACAGTAGATCATTGAAAGACCGGAAACTTTTTATTTTTTGTATAAAAAAATATATTTATACAAAGAAAAGAAAATAAAAAAAAATATCTATTTTAAAATATTAATCATGATAAAATAATAAAAATTAATATTTTCTTTCAAAAAATGTACAAAAACAGATTTAAAAAAAAAAGAAAGAAAAATATTTTAAAATGTTTTTTTTTTCAAATTTTCTTTTTCATTTAATTTTGTTTAACCCTCAAACCGGACTAAGCTTTTTTGCAATGAAATTTATATCACGTATTTGGTACGAAAAATAAACAATATGTTGTTCTACATAATTTCTTTTCGTTGCCTACTTTAGGCGATATGGGCCAAAATAGGTTTAGAGAAATACTAAACATGGAGAAAGATATGAAATGGAACATTGATTATATGCAACGAATTGTATTGAACTAGGAACGAATTTGTTTTTATCGGAGTATCTTAATTTATATTATAATTTAAAAAAATAAATAAATCATCGCCCCGCTTTATAAAAAATTAGTTGGGATCTTTCCCGGAAATATTTGCATTACCAGGGTTTTTCACTGCCTCTTTTAGTTCAGAGATACGGCTCACTTTAAAAAACCACCATTTCCTAAAATGGCTAGTATTTCAAAACTAAGCGATATATCGCACACCGGACAAAGATTTTGCAAAACGAAAAAAACTAAATCGAGATAGCGCAAAACTAATCGAGAAAGTGCAAAATGCACAACATTTTTACAAAAGTTTATTTACAAACAACTGATGTAGGGTTGATTTATTTTAAAATGATTTAGTTTTAGAAAATTGTTACAGTGTGACTTTTTAACTGTTTTCACCAATATGTATGATAATACATAAAGCACACTTGGTTACAAACCAGAATGAAAATTAATTAAGAAATGTTGAGGTTAAGAAGAATAATTTTTGAATCAGACTAGACTACTTTCTGCCTCTTTTATGGACAGGCGTCATCAGTGATTTCATTTAAATTGTATTATTATTTGTGTATTTATAATTGTCAGATTGTCTCTATACGATAAATTTCTCAACAACATGCGGCTGTAAGAATCAAACCTGTGCTCATCTTACATTACAAACGTAACAATACCAAGTCATGACCGTTTAGCTATCACACCCACGTATGGCCTCGAATGTAATGCAGCTAAATTGCAGTTTTCTTTGCTATTAGCTTTTCTGTTATTGTATATTATACTCAGAAGTGACAACACAAATATTCTATTTTTAGATTTTTTTTTTTTTGTTTATTTTTAATAATTAATTAATATCCATATAACTTCTGAAATTTCGGGCTCATTAATTATTTAAAATAAGCATGATTCTTAGATGAATTTTTTAAATTGACATGAAACTTTGACTTTTTTCGAAAGATAATTTTCTGGCATTATAATTTAATATGACTGGCTGGCTCGGACGTTGTCTAAACTAGAGGTCCAATTTTCGATGACTTTTTCCAACATTTGTGGCCGTATATTGGCAATAACGCGGTGGAATGTTGTCCTCCAAGTGGTCAATCGTTTCGGGATTATGAGCGTATAGACTAGCGACTTCACATATCCCCACAGAAAATAGTCTAGCGGCGTTAAATCGGACAATCTTGGACGCCAATTCAAGGGTCCAAAACGTGAAACCAGCGTTTATCAAACGTTTTAATAAATCAATTGTGGCACGAGCTGTGCGACATGTGCGCCGTCTTGTTGAAAAAACAGCTACTGCACATAATGGTTGTTTAATTGATGAACGAAAAGTCAGTCTATAGCGGTCACCATGACTATAACGTTCTGACCACCAGCCCATAAAGCACACCAGTCAGTTTTTCTGGATGTAACGGTGTCTCAACATACACTTGAGGATTATTATCACTCCAAATACGGCAGTTTTGTTTATTGACGTATCCATTTAACCAAAAGTTAGCTTCATCGCTAAACAAAATTCGATTATGAAAATCGGGATCAACGGCAATCTAGTTTTGGGCCCATTCAATCTACGCCTTGCTAAGTTGATCGTGTGGCTTTAACTGTAGCACGAGTTGGAATTTATAAGCACGCAAATCAAGTTCTTTCAGCAAAATCTTCCATAAAGTGGATGGACACATATCCAATTCCTGTGCACGATGGCGGATAGACTGATAAGGGTCTTCCTCTACGCTACACTCTACAGCAGCAATGACTTCTTCTGTACGCACTGTACGACGTGGTGCGAAAACGTTCCATAGTTAATCTAATAAATTGCTCTGATGGACGATTATGTTAACCGTAAAATGGACGTAGTGCGCGATACGTATTTCGAACAGAACCATGATTTTCAAAATAAATTTTGCAAAATTTGGAAGCATTGTTCAGGCGTCAGTCTATTCATGTTAAAGTGCCAAACCAAACCAAACTAAACATAAATCACTTGTCAGCTGACAAAATGGCAGCCAGTTAAAAATTGTTGCCAACTTAAAGTTATGTACCTGTATAAAAACACCCTTTATTTCACTTTTCAACTAAGAGAGTGTGATCTATCCTATCAACATCTTTAGATATATCTAATACTCCTAATTACTCCTAATACTGTCAATTAGGCGTATTAACAACGAGGTTGTACTACGATTCCGCCTAAAGCAGTATTGAGCTTCGTGAAGCAACTTATTGTTGTCTATATGTTCAAGCAAATTTGCCTTCATCAAATATACAACCATTTTTAGATAAAATAGTCAAAATTGATATCGGTCTAAAATTATCAGATGAAGTTTAAAAGTGGATTTTTCAGGTCAAGAACAGTACTTTCAGATTCCGTTACTCTCCGTATTTTATTTGACCTCAAATATAGCATAAATCATCATGATTTTTGCATTTTATGTTCAAATATCTCAAAAAGCTGTCGTGCTGTGACCTGAGGTCAAATTCGAATTTAGCCGCCGTTAAAAACTTTCAGAAAAGTTTGGTCTGGGTTTATGTTACTGACAACAGTTACCCAAATTTTTGTCGACCTGTTTTACAAATTAGCACTTATATACATACCGTTTTTAATTTCTCCTCCTCCTGTTCAAATGTTTGTGCCAATTTTTGCCTTCGTAACCGTTCATCATTCCAAATGGATTCAATGCCGGGATTTGTATGAGCCGAATTCGTTTTAGCAATGATTTGAAAACGATTCAAGATAAAACTCGAAGCAATATCCACTTCCAAAGAACTGCAAGATATCTTCTTAGCTAAATTACAATCTAGAAGTTGTGATTCCTGGATATTTTCTAAATGGTATTATGGCGTTGGCATCACAACGACGAAATTTAACAATTTCCAATGGAACATGCAAAAACTCATGCCATATAAATTGTAATCGATCATAAATTGTAATATATAAGGTACATGCGATTCATGTGGATGGAAATTTTTGTTCATAATAGCTCCATTTTGTAAGAGATTTGCGGCTCGACGACGAACGAACGTGGATTTTAAACATGTAAATTTTAAGAAATTGGATGATCAGAACGATGGTAACCATAAAATGGACTGAAATTATTAAAAAAAAGACAAGTTATTACATTTAAAAATAAGGAACCTATTAATTCTACTTAACATTCCCTTAACCAGTTGTACTTTAAAAACATTGCTGAGCTGAAGAACTTCCCTGACTCAGAGATATATAATAGCTCTATCTAAATTTATCGCTACTTGGTATATGGCTTTATTAAGCGATTCAAAATCTTTCTGATCATATGGTATATAGAAGTAGGGAAATACACGTGTACGTGCATACAAGTTTTTTGTCCTTGGGCATTAGAACCAAAGATACGTATTATTGGGACCTCTATAATATTCAAATACGAATTAAAATTATCATTATGGCACCAAATTAAAACGTTATGCTATAATTTGAACTTACCTTTTTAATTTCTTTGCTTCGAAATTCTGAATAACATGGATCTAATCCTGTTACCGGTTTTTCCATATAAAAGTCTGCTATTACCAAGCGTAAGGAGAATATTCCATCACTGCCAGACATTGTTTAAAAACAATTTCTATTTAATTTTTGTATTTTTAAATAATTTAACATAGTTTTCAATAATTCAAAATTATATTTTTAATAATTTGATGAAATTAATTATATTGCGAAATTATAATTGTAGTAGTAATTTTACATGTAAATTGCGCCACAAACAAAAAAATAATAATAACACGATTGTAGAGTTGTGTCGCTCATGAACGAACTAGTTCAATTGAACGCCTCATTCAATTGAACGAAATGAATACTTCACCAATATTCGATCTTTTGGTTCAATCGTTCATATCGTTATTTTTATTCATAGAACTATTGCATCGCAACTAGAGTTGTCAATTATTCGCCTTTCAGCTTTGTTCGAATATTCAAATAATTGTTTTCGCTCGTTCGATCAAAACGATTAAATTTCAAAAATTTTTATTAATCGATGAGAAAAAACGAATAAAAAAAATAATTTATTAACAAAAAAATAAACAATTCATACAAAAAACTTTAAAAATAAAAAAGTTAATATTTTAATTAACAAGAAATTCATACTAACAAAAAAAAAAAAAACTTTAAAATATTTCTTAAGAAATAATCTTTTAAAAACAAAAGTTGACTCATTTTTTTGCTTTTAAACGATTTTTGGTTTTGGTTTTTATTAAATTAGATTTTGAAACACTCTTCGCTAATTGTTGGGTAGGTGATATAGTAAGAAGAGCATTAAATAGTTTATCTAATTTTCTGTTCTTTTTTTAGATTTTTTTCCAAATATACCATATCGTCTGATATATCGCTGAAGTCTTTTTTATTTTCTGTATTTTAATACTCTGAATTGAATTATTTAATTCGCATAAAAGATTATTATTTCATACTAATAACTTCTTCTATTTCAATACTTTTATCTGAATTATTGCGATTATTTTCAACATAAAATAGTCTGGATTACAATTCATTAGCATATTCTTTAGTTTCACTTTTTGGGAATATTTTAGGAAACTTTAATTGGCCGGAAAATTTTTCAGAATTCAGAAATATTATTAACGTATTTAAAACTTTTATACGTCTCTCATTTATTCTTATTTTAATACGTGTTAGTAAGTCTGTTGCAAAAGATTATTAATTTTTTCTAAACTATTTATTAAAAACTTGATTACTCCTCTAATTCTATTATTAATGTGCTATATTTTCCTAGCTCTTTTATAGCAACATCAAGTGGTTGTAAAATTTTATAAAGGTTTGATAAAACAGTACTTCAAAGTCCGTAAATGGTGTTAAACCAAATCAATTAGTGCATGATTAACACATTTGTGAATTCGAATGAAGTTTTCCAGCATCTTTGATAATGATGACCATCTGTGTTTCACGTCATGAATAAGGCGAACTTCATTTCCTTCTTGTTGACAAACATATGTCTGCATTTTTGTTGTTTTTTTTCGTGGATTTGTTAAAAAATTTTGACGTATTTTCCGTAGTTTACTTATAACATTTTGTATATTAATTTTTTATTGAAATCCATTATCAACGTCATATTCATTACTAAGTTCATCATCATCATCGCTTTCGTCATCCTTCTTTAAAATTTATGAGAATAATCAACTAAAAGCTCTCATTTAATTTATTTTGTTAAAAAAAAAAATGTTCGATTAATTGACGTTAATTAATCGATTTATTCGTTATTCGAAAATCGTCATTTTTAAATTATTCGAACAGGAGTTTGGTTTTGTTTGATCGATTAATCGATTATTCTTAATCGACTGACAACTCTAATCG